>OX451739.1:280214447-280527764 GCA_948472305.1 Vicia faba
TTCTCTCAGCTGTTGGATATACCCATTCTTGAGCAGTTACCCTTCATAGGTTTAGAAGAAGCTCCTAAGCCAGAAGTCATTTCCTCAGCTTTGCACCTAAAATGGGCCGACGTGGTATCCAATTGGGAAACAAGAAGCGGAGTCAAGGGTTTTCTAGCTAAGTTTCTAATAAACAAAGCCCGTCTGTTTTGGGATGATACAGATTTTCAGAATTTCGAGGAGGTCTTGGCTCTTCTTACCTATGGGTTAGTCCTATTCCCTAATCCGGGCTCATTCGTATATGTGAATGCTATCAAGATCTTTCTCTCTCATAACCCGGTGCCTACTTTGCTCGGAGATATTTTGCACGCTCTCCATACTCGTACCATGAAGAGAAGAGGGATTCTTATGTGTTGTATGCCATTGCTGTCGAGGTGGTTTATTTCTCACCTCCCTAAGTCCATACTGAAGAATGAAGAAGGTTTGGGTTGGTCTCAAAGGATAATGTCGCTCGCTCATACGGATATTCTCTGGTGTTCTCGAGCTATGGAAAATACTGTTATTATTGATCGCTGCAGAGAGTACCCTAATGTCCCGCTACTTGACATCAGAGGGGGTATAACCTACAACCCTTGTTTAGCCCTGCGATAATTTGGTTACGCTCGAAGGGATGGTCCCCATGAGTTACTTATCGAGGGTATTGTATTCAAATATGAGGATGATGTCAAGGAGTATCGCTAGAGATTCATACGAGCCTGGGGCATGGTAAACAGATCTGGCGCCAAGGCTTTGGGACCAAAGACTTCCATTCCTATGGAACCTTACCTACAATGGGTACGAGCTCGTGCCCAGCAGCTTATGATGCCCTATGTGGCTTTTTTTCCAGTGATTGTGGAACCCACTACGGAGGAGGGTATTCCTTACACAGTCCTCTATCCTTATATGCCCCTTGACCTTGGAGAATTATAGAGGTCTTGGATTCAGTTGATGAAGGAGAGGGATACTTACAAGGATTAGTTCCATGCTCAGGAGAGGAAAGTTTTAGAGCTCACAAAGTAGTTGCATGAAGAAAGAGGACTCGATGATTATCCCGGCATAAAGAGGAAGCATCCATGGGAATTTTGATGTCTTTTATAGTTTCAGATTTTATTTTTTTTAATTGTAACGCCTAAAAGGCATTTGAACTTTAAATTTGGTTAATAAAGTTTTTGTTTATTTTGGTTTGCAAATTTAAATTTCCCGAAGTCTTTGAAATCATTGCATGCGCATCCCATTATCATGCACTTCATTACAGGTACCATTACAGGTTTCTCATCTTCTTCGCTGTTTATTTCAGTAGAAATGTCTTTTGAACAAAGCATCAAGGATCTTCAGGCACAGAACGCCCAGTTCCAACAAATGTTCATAAATCTGGAAAAAGGGCAAGAGGATCTGAAAGCCCTCATTCTGAAAGAGAAGAAGAAGAAGAAGAAGAAGAAGAAGAAGAAGAAGAAGGTTGTCGGTATTCTGAATATGGGCAGAAGGTTTGGAGAGAGGTTAAAGTGACAAACTGATCTGACCTCTTCATCCAAGGAAGGGGAGAATCAGGAAGAAGAAAAGGATCCTAGTCCCGCAGTATCTGACAATGATACTGATTATAATGATGAACAACATCCTCCTGCTGAGGATAGATATAAACAGCTAGAAGATCGTCTGAGTTCCATGGAAGTTCAGAGGATACCTAGACTAGATTTCGAAGAATTGGGATTGGTGTCGGGAGTAGTCATCCCGCAGAAGTTCAAAGCTCCAGTTTTTGCTAAGTATGATGGGGTGTCCTGCCTAAAACTCCATCTCCGTTCTTATGTCAAGAAGATCCAGCCCCACACAGCTGATAGAAATCTGTGGGTTCACTTCTTTCAAGATAGTCTGTCAGAGACTCAACTTGAATGGTTCTACCAGCTAGAGGGAGAAAATATCCGAAACTGGGAAGATCTGGCTGCTGCTTTCTACAAGCAGTATCAGTACAATGCCGACCTTGCTCCTACTCGTACTCAACTTCGGAGTATGTCCACGGGTGCAGGTGAAGGCTTTAAAGATTATGCACAAAAATGGAGAGACTTGGCTGGGAGAGTTCAACCCCTTTTTTCTGATAGGTAGTTGGTTGATATGTTTCTGGGGACGCTATCTAGTTCGTTTTTCAATCATTTTATCGGTAGTTCATCAGATGGTTTCACTGAGATGATCCTAACTGGGGAAAGAGTAGAAGCTTGGATTCAAAGCGGGAAAATACAGAAAGATGCCTCTTCAAGTTCAGTAAAAAAGCCTTTTGCTGGTAAGAAGGAAGCCAGTGCCATCTACAGCCCGAGGGGTCAGAACAGGGCTGAACAACGTCAGACAGTAAGTGTCATAATGATACCTAGACCTACAGTTGCTCCACAACGCAACAATCAACAAAGGGCGGAAAGACCACAACAGCAGTTTACCCGCATCAACATGACATTGGCTGAAGTTCTACCTCATCTGCTGAGATCTAACCTGGCAACCTTGAGAGAGGCTCCCAAGAATCCAAATACTTCATCTCCCTGATATAATCCAAATGCCCGGTGTGCCTATCATTCTGAGAGTCCTGGACACGATACAAATGACTGCTGGGCTCTGAGAAACAAAATACAAGACTTGATTGAAGCCAAGGAGATAGATTTTGATGCTCCAGAGAAGCCCAACGTCATAACTGCACCCATGCCCAAGCATGGCTCAGGAACCAATGCTATTAAGGTTGTCTCCGCCACAGAAGATGTTGATGATGAGGAATCAGACATTGACAGCTGGATCTACCCGACTACCAACGGTGGACCGAGTAACTGGACGGCTAGGGACTTCATACCTGTTTATTTTATTCTGCAGTAATTGACATATTTGTTTTAAGATTTGTAACAAACAATTTTAAACTTTACGGCCAGGTGCCTTGCCCGAGGCACCTTGGCTTTGCTTGTGAGGGCTATTATTTGTCATTTCATAATCATTAATAAAGCACTGGACGTTTCTTGCATACAAATTTTGCGCTCTCTATTTTTGTTTTCTGTTTTCCACTCTATCAAAACAGCTATTCTCTTACACACACTCACGTATCATAATGCAGATCCATATCCACTCTGGATCCCTTTGATAACAACTCTTCTATTGCCAGTTATGACTTCAAAAATCCGATCAACCAAGCCGAGGACGAAGGTGAGGATGATTGTGAAGTTCCTGGAGAACTTGCTAGACTACTACAGCAGGAAGAAAGGGCCATACAGCCTCATGAAAATCCGGTTGAGACAGTGAACTTGGGTACTGAGGAAGACATAAAAGAGGTTAAAATAGGTGCAAATCTGGAGCTTAGCGTCAAACAGAGGTTGATACAGATGTTGCACGACTATGTTGAGATCTTTGCCTGGTCTTACGAAGACATGCCTGGTTTAGACACTGATATTGTGGTACATCGCCTGCCAACTAAAGAAGACTGTCATCCGGTTAAACAGAAGGTCCATCGTATGCGCCCTAAAATGACAGAGAAGATTAAGGTAGAGGTTATGAAATAGTTCGATGCAGGATTCTTAGTTGTCACTTCGTATCCACAGTGGGTTGCCAACGTTGTCCCGGTACCTAAGAAGGACGGTAAGGTACGGATGTGTGTGGATTACAGAGATATGAATAGGGCAATCCCCAAGGATGACTTCCCACTTCCTCACATTAATGTTCTAGTGGACAACACCGCGCAGCACAAGATCTTCTCCTTCATAGATGGTTTTTCTGGCTACAACCAGATCAAGATGGCTCCAGAAGACATGGAGAAGACAACCTTCGTTACACAGTGGGGCACTTTCTACTACAAGGTAATGCCTTTTGGGTTGAAGAATGTTGGGGCAACCTATCAGCGCGCCATGGTCGCTTTGTTTCACGATATGATTCACCATGAGATCGAAGTGTATGTTGATGACATGATAGCCATGTCTCAGACTTAAGAATAACATCTTGATCATCTCCAAAAATTGTTTGACAGGTTGAAGACATACAAGTTGAGGTTGAATCCAAATAAGTGTACCTTCGGGGTAACATCTGGTAAGCTTCTGGTATTTGTCGTCAGTGACAAAGGCATTCAGGTAGATCCTGCAAAGGTAAAAGCTATACAAGAGATGCTGGTTCCCTGCATAGAGAAGGAATTTAGAGGTTTCTTGGGACGCCTGAATTATATCGTCAGGTTCAATTCACATCTGACTGCTACTTGTGAGCCAATCTTCAAGCTTCTGAAGAAAGATCAAGCGGTAAAGTGGAATGATGAATTCCAGACCTCTTTCGAAAGAATCAAGGAATACCTTTAAGAAACGCCAATTCTGATGCCTCCAGTTGAAGGAAGACCTTTGATATTATACTTGACAGTACTAGACAATCCAATAGGGTGTGTGTTGGGGCAGCATGACGAGTTTGGCTGAAAAGAGCACGCCATTTACTACCTTAGCAAAAAGTTTACCGACTGCGAGACCCGATACTCATTGCTCGAGAAAACTTGCTGCACTTTGGCATGGGCTGCTCGCCGACTGAGACAGTATATGCTGACTCACACTACCTTGTTGATATCAAAGATGGATCCGATCAAATATATTTTCGAGAATCCCGCTCTCTCCAGAAGGATAGCAAGGTGGCAAATGATCTTAACTGAGTACGACATACAATAAACAACCTAAAAAGCTATAAAGGGGAGTGTATTGGCTGATCATTTGGTTCATCAGGCCGTGGATGACTACCAGTCCATGAATTTCGAGTTCCTGGATGAGAATATCATGTTGGTGACTGACTATGAAGAGCCCGGACCGGATGAAGGACCCGAGGAAGGATCCCTGTTGCACCCCAAAATTTACCCTCTTGATTTAGGCTTATGTTTCATCGTGAATATCATATTGCATTGCATTCATACATTGTGATGGGATCAAAGTACTTTGGTTATCAAGTCTTCCTCAAGCTTTGAAGGTTGTTTGCATTGACAAGTTGCTCAAGTAGAATCTTATCATCTAAACCTCTGGATCTTTCAAGCTTAAAATTTATTGCATATCTCAAGATATTTTATCCATCTCTTTGAATCATCAGAGGATTGAAGTTTGTGTTTGATTATAAAAGGAATCACTCTTTTGATTCACCAGTCAAAATTAGGGTTTTGTTTGATCAAGGCTATTGATCAATATACAAATTTTGATTTGGGAGCTACAACATCTCTTTGGTATTTGAAAAGTCTTTGTACAAGAAATTGGTCAAGATATCCAGAGGTTGTGAAGTTTTGAAGATGACTCATCACTCTCCTTTGAGGAATCAGTCAAATTTAGGGTTTGGCCCAAGTTGAAGTAATTGGGGTCTATATGAGCCAATTCATGAAGCATCATTATCTTATCATCATTAGGATCAAATTTTATCAAAGAGTCTCTCATGATGCTCAGTGGAATTAGGGTTTTGAAGCTTGATCAGCTATCTCCAAGTACATGGTACAAAACTAGGGTTTTGGATTTAATCAGGATTTCTCTGACTTTTTCACCCAAACTTGTTTCCATGATTCACCACATGTTATTAAGCATTTATGATTGGAAAATTGAGGTTCGATTTGGATTGGAAATGATTCAATTGATCAAAAGGGGCAAATTGGTCATTTTGACCAAAGTTAGTAAAATCAGGAGTTGACCAAGTGGACTTTTGGTCAACCATCAATTTAAGCATCCTCTTTTCATATTCCATACCCAAATTCATCTTTGAATCATGAGAAATGGTGAATTTGAGTGTAACTTGTTCAAGAAGTAACTTAAAAAATAAAAAAATTCTAAGTGTCAAGATGACTTCTCTTGGGCAAGTCACGCGCATAATTTCATCAAACACTTGGCATGCCATTTTGTAGAATCAATTTCTTGTGACTCAAGCCTCATTTTGAAAGATTAAAAAGAGCATTTTGTTGTTTTCCATGAGAGCTTCCCATTGAGCCTTGAATCATTCAATTTGGCCAAAGTTTGAGTGAGTTATAATGCTTCAAAGTTGGCATCTCAAAGCTGGCTTCATACACACCATGCATGCCCATGCATGCGCGTGCCCTACATGCCAAGCAGTTCCTTTTCCCAAACTTGGTGCTAGCACATCTTACTCATTTCATGATCATTTTCAAAAATTCAAGGCACATTTTGTTCTCTATCAAGAGGTCTTTTGAAAGGCCTCTATTTGGCCCAAAACGCACGAAGGAATTTCAAGTGGCCTAAGCATAAAGTCAGTTAGCCAGATTATTGGAAAACCATGTCCATGTTGCAGATTTTTGCACAAATCCAGTTTTGATTGATGTCAACATAGCCAGCTCACCAAATGCACATTCTTTGCTCAAAACTCCACTCAACATGACATCATCAAAACGACTTCTAGGCTGGGCATAACAAGAAGCAAAACGCATCATCATGATCACTCTCTTCATTTTTCTGTTTTTTTGCAATTCTGCTTCTAATGGCCTTGAGTTCTTCAAAGACCTTTCTACCCTCAGCAGTCACTCTATATAAGGCATATGTCACTCTCTTTCAAGGCACGGATTCATTCTCTCAAAAAAAATCAGAAGCTGCTATCTCTCTCTCTCTAAAAAAAAATTATGCTTCGAAGCTTCTTTATTCTCCATTCCATAGCTCGATTCATGACCCTTTTCACTTCATTGGAGCATTAGAAGCAAGAGACAAGGGTTTTCACTTCATTTCAGAGGCCATAGTTGAGTTTATTTCTCAACTCGAAAGGTATTTTCAGATCTTGATTCTTCATAATTTTGCTTGTTTCATGTGATTTAAAGCTTGTGATCATGTTCATAGCTGGCCAGATCTTACATCTGATGTATAAACTTGTTTGATTTTGGAGCATATGCAATTTGGTGAACTTCTGGTTTTTCATGATTTAATGATTTTCTCAATTTTCTTGCTCTGATTTCTACTTCTATGATCGATCATTTAGAATTTTGTAAAAAGTATGATGTAGTTGATAGTTTGAACTTTGATTTGTGATTTGAATCATTAATTTTGGTGGAGGAATGAAGTAGAAATTTTGAGTAGAACATAGGAGCTTGAAACTGAAAAACGCGCGTTAGGGCTTGTCTTGAGGAAGAAGATGATGGCGTGGCTGGATCTGATTGGTCCATGTGTTTTTTAATGCATTTTTCATATTTTTTGTTTTAATTGATTTCTTCTGATTTTATTTTTGTGATCAAAACATTTTCAAAAATCATGAAAAAATTACCATAGGCCAATAATAATTTCTAATATTTGTCATTTTTTTTTGGAATTTTTTAAAAAATTTGATTGGTTTAAAAATTCATAAGTTTAAATAATTTTTTATTCAATGTTTTTTTTTAATAGTTCTTTTGATCTAAAAATTCCACAAAAAATATTTTGAACTCTCAAAATTATTTAGACTTTGATTCTAAAATTTGTTTAGCATTTTTTTTATTAGAAATTTAATTTGAGAATTTTATTTTGAATTTTTGCTTCATAATTTTTATTTTAATACTTCCTTTATATAAACAATTCTCAAAAAAATCATATAAGTTTGTTTTCAATCATAGAGTCTGAATATAATTTTATTTTTACCTTTTCATGAATTTTGTCTAGGGTTTGCATATTTTCCTTTAAATAATAGTTTAATTGTTAATTGTTTGTTTGATTTTTATTTTAATATTTCCTTTAATTCAAAAATTCCACAAAAAATAAGGGATGTGTGTTTTTAATTCTAATATTTGAATACAATTTTGGTTGGATATTTTTCTGATTTTTGGATTAGATTTTTATTTTGAGATGTGAATATTTGTTTAATTGATTAATTGTTTGAATTTGATTTTATTTTTTACTTTTCTTTAAATCAAAAAATATGGAAAAAAATAGGTATTCTGACCTCTTAATTTTTGTCATGTTTGATGTATATTTGTTCTGATTTTTTTTTTAATTTTGATCTTATCTAATCAATATTTAAGATTAAAAGTCAAAAATTAGGGTTTTGTTTCTTATTGTGCAAGTTTCATTTTCAAAACCATTATGCCCTGGATTTTCAATGGAATTTAAGTCTTGATTATGGTTCATGGATGTATTGAGGATCTGAAAACCATTTTTTTGAATTATTTGACTTGGTTTGATATTTTTCCACAAATTATTTTGAAAACTTGTCTAGTTTGGTAGTTTTGCCAACTAGTTTTGAACTTTGGGCCTCATTTGATCCTCTCCTCAACCATTCATGAACCTAAGACTTACTTTATGACTTCTGCACACTTCAAAGATGCTAAGAAATTTTTGGTTTGAATTATTGATCCTTGTTTCTATTTTTGATGTATTTTTGAAGTGAAGGTACCCAATTAATGTTGCATATCTTGTTGCAATTTGTTTGATGGCCAACGAACTTGAGTGAGGCCTATGATTTGACACCTAATGATCATGTTGGATGTGTTTATCCACATAAACTCAAGTCATTTCACTTAGTGCCCCATGTTTGAATGATTGAACCTTTTGATGCATTGTGTGGAATTCCTCTTCTATTATGCTTGTGAGCTGTGATGAACTAATTGTGCATGATTGAATTGTGGTTTCTACTGACCTTTATGGTCTTTGATTGTATTCTTATCAAGCTCCCATGATCCTTGATTGATATTCAATTGTCAACTCAACATGGTGATAGAAAGGAGCAACATTCCTCTAATTTTTGACCTAATTGTGCATATGTCTGTTTCTTTTTGTATACCATACCTAATGCTCTGATAATTGTTATCATGTTTTTCTAACTTCATCATGTTTCATCCATCCCTTATGTGAGTCATCATTCACTTTATGGAATACTAACTTGGCTGTTGAATGTGCGAGGTACTTTGAGAAAAGTTTTTCCATTTATGACTTGAGGCTACTGTGTTTCACTTTATTTGTGGAACACAATTTATTATGTTGGCATTGCTCTTGTGCTTGGAAAATTTGATAGTCTATGCAGGATGTGTATATGAGATTATGAATGCCATACATTGCCCATGGGATCTGTTCATATCTGAAAATCTCAATACTTACATCCTGATGGCGTAATTTCTAAATTAATTTGTCTGCTGATGCCAGCTTGCTTGAAGTTCTCTGGGTTTCTTTTATTCTTGTTCAGTTGCTACGGATGATTATCCGTTTGGTATTGCATTATTTCCTTTCTTCTATTTTCATGTTGTATAGTTCCATGTTGCATGATGGGATCTCTGTTGCTAATATATGTCAGGAGACCCTCTGTTTTTGTTTGATACATGTGTTGTGTTTGTTTCTTTAATTGTTGATCGATGAGTCACTCAATTTAGAAATTGAGATCACGACTTCGCTCTCAGTGCATGTTCCCTATAGGATGTTTATTGCTTTTCTTCTTTAATTGTTGATCGATGAGTCACTCAATTTAGAAATTGAGATCACGACTTCGCTCTCATTGCATGTTCCCTATAGGATGTTTATTGTTGTTTCTTTAATTGATGATCGATGAGTCACTCAATTTAGAAATTGAGATCACGACTTCGCTCTCATTGCCTTCTCCCTATAGGATAGTTTTGATTAAGCTTCCTTTAACATGTTGACTAAGATAGGATTCCATGTGTGCTAACATAGGGTAGGATTTTCCTTTATCCTTAACCTTAGGGCAATCATTGTATGATAACACTAGGGATAGTTCTAGGCTAGTTTCCCTTAGTTGTTTTCCCTCCCTTTGCATTTTGCATCTTAAAACAAAAATTGTTTTCTTGGAAAATCATAAAACACCTCTAATAAACTCAAACCCTTCTTCAAAGTAAAAGATACAAATCAATCTTATTTGTTTGTGCGCCTCTTGGCTTTGTTTTTAAACCTGGTTAACTGATGTTTCGCCATCGCATACTTGTTTGAAGCCGATGTTTCGCCATTGCACATGTTTGTTATCCTACTTTGATTCTCAATATCATTGTTAGGTGTGATGTTTTGTCATCCGTTTTTATTGATGTTTCGCCATCTTTACCATGTTACTATGTTATCTTTTAGTCGATGTTTCTCCATCGCACATGTTTGTTATCCTACTTTGATTCTCAATATCATTGTTAGGTGTGATGTTTTGTCATCCGTTTTTATTGATATTTCGCCATCTTTGCCATGTTACTATGTTATCTTTTAGTCGATGTTTCGCCATTTCACATGTTTGTTATCCTACTTTGATTCTCAATATCATTGTTAGGTGTGATGTTTTGTCATCCGTTTTTATTAATGTTTCGCCATCTTTACCATGTTACTATGTTATCTTTTAGTCGATGTTTCACCATCACACATTTGTTGATGTTTTATTTGATGTTTTGCCATCTTAACTGTTTTTTGTTGTCTTAACTAAAAAACACAAACCAACCAAAATATATAAGCCGAACTACGGCTGCCCAGATTCCTTAAAATGGATACGTAGGCATTGGGGTAGGGCCTGATCGAGCATAACTTTTATTTTCCCTACATTGTTTTATTTTCCTTTCGCATGCATTCCCTTTTCAGTTCTAAGCCATAGACATAGGTTTTGACAACACCCATTAGATTAGACAACAAGAGTGGATACCATAGAGTACTACGGGCGTGTGGGGTGCTAATACCTTCCCCTCGCGTAAAAGACTCCCTTACCCGATCTCTCGGTCGAAAGGTCGTGATTTCTCCCTCTTCAGGTTTTCTCGATGTTTACCTTTCCCTTTCGGCGGGATAAAAGACGTTCGGTGGCGACTTCATTGATGTTTCATTACATCCAAATGACAGGTTCCGGCCGGGTGGTTTTAGCTGGTGACTTCACTGGGGACAGATTGACCTCTTGCTGGTCCATCCCGGAGTCGATCCTAGCTCTTGTTTGTTTTCTTTTTGGGTATTTATTTTACGGCTTTGCATATTTATCTGTTTGCATTGCATCCTATGTGCGCTTTACTTTCTGCATACTGGATTTGGCTGGACTGTTTGGATTCTGGATTTTTTTTGGTGGGTGGGTTATTCCATGAGGTAAAAGGCCTCATACCCAGGCTATGAGTGAATTCCATAGGAACTAGGAATAGAGTGGCCATGGAAGCTATGAGGCGGATGCTTTATAGACCTGATCATGAGACCCATGACTTCAGAGGTAGTTCAGATAGGTGTTATCGTATGATGATACCAACAGTCAAACTCTTGTACTTTGATTTGGCTTTTAACCTTACCTTGACCTAGACTACACCCGTGAGAGGGGCGGGAAAACTTTTTCTTACAGGTACAGGTACTGTTGGTGACTTTGTGTTACGAATGTGACTCAGGTTCCCATGTTAGTTTTGGAGCTTTGGGATTTTCTGTTGATCTTGAGCGGTGTTGTTCTGTAATGGTCCAGCCATGATCATGTGTGAAACTTTGATCCTATCATGTTGCATCATAGCATATTTATTTCTTAAAAAAATGATGTATAAAAAATAACTAGCATGCACATGTCATCTTCCAGGGACATTCGAGAGTCTTCTTTCCATCAGAAATGGCTAGCCTCCCGTCAGTTGAGTTTTATTCAGTTCGTGCTAAATATCTCACCAGGCATACATTCGCTTATCAGATTCCTACTATTGATGTGTTTGAATTGAAGAGGTTGAGTTCTTATCTGAAGGGTGATGTTCTGAATAATTTCAGCAAAAATTATGGAAATTTGTTACTAATCCTCAACACTCCAGTTGACCCAATGGCTTTGATCACCCTCCTCCAGTTCTATGACAAGGAATTACGGTATTTTACTTTTCAATATTATCAACTGGTTCCCACACTAGAAGAGTACGCGTACCTACTTAATGTCAATTTTTCAGATGAAGTTCCTTTTGTCCAAGTGCCGGAGAAGCCGAAGTTCGAAGTTATTGCTGAAATTCTTCATTTGAGTTGGAAAGAGGTGAAAGACAATTGGAAATAAAGTGAGGATGCTACAGGGTTTTATTTGGATTTCTTAGTGAAGAAAGCTGAAGACTGGGAAAAGAAAGGGAATTGGAGTGACTTTAGCTCTCTGTTTGTTCTCATGATATACGGGATCATCCTCTTCCCTCGCAAGAGAAATTTTATGGATTTGACGGCTATTTGTGTTTTTAGAAATAAGAACCCTGTACCGACACTCTTGGCAGATACTCTTTACACCATTCATTTCAGGCATGGAAAAGGAGGTAATGTAATCTTATGTCATTCAATGTTGGATTAATGGTTTAAGTTGCACCTACTGGTAAGTGGCCCTTTCGTGGATACCAGGCATTCTCTTCGGTGGTCATCAAGACTTGTCAATCTTACTTCATTTGATATCTGGTGGAATTATGACATGGGGGAAGTACGAAGTATTATCACTAGCTGCGGAGATTTCCCTAATGTTCCTTTCATAGGAACTAAGGGGTGTATCAACTACAATCATGTGCTTGCTTATCATCAATTGGGATATGCAATGGATGGACCGCCAAAGGTTGAGGATGTGTCTGAGTTAGTGTATTTTGTTAGAGGAAGTGATCATGTGATGTTGAAAAGAGTGACAAGTGCTTGGAAGAGAATTCACAAGAAGGATAGAACTACTTTGGGCAAGAAGGTTCCTATTGCTAGGGTTCCTTACTTGGAATGGATCAGAGCCAGGGTTAAGATTTTACGGTTACCATTTGCAAGGTCGGCTCCTATATATGAGCAACCTCCTATTGTTATGAGTAACACGGTGCCTACCGAGGTGTTCACCCAGGTTCATGTTGAGAACATTCAACTTCATGCAAAAGACCGTGAGGCAGGGATGAAACTTTATTGGGTAGATCAAGAAAGGGCTGACTTAGCTCGCAAACTCAAAGAAGCTCAAGGGGAAACTTCTGATGCAACCAGTTTTAGGAAGAGATCTCATGCTGAAATAGAAGAAGAGTTGAGTAAGACCCAGCAAGAGTGCCAGAAGCTTCAGGTATCTGAGAATAGCGACAGGAAGAAGATTCAGAACTTGGAGAAACAGCTTAAAGACAAAGATGTTCAGCTTAAGAAGGAAGTAGCCCAGAGACGTGTCGCAGAGGATCGGTTTCAAGAAAGTAAAGTAGTCGCATCACAACTTTTGAAGGAGAAATCCAGGCTTGAAGAGTATTGTCAACACCTTGAAGCGTGTCTTGTTCCGGAGATTTAGTTTTTGTTTCTTACCTTTGGTGTATTTGGTCACCCCCAGGATTGTTGAAAGGGACTATTTGTTTGTTTTTATTATTCAGTTTTTGTTAAGTTTACTTCGAAACATGTATTTTGTTGTTTATTGTTACGCTTTTAAATGTCCGAAGTCACTCGAACATCGTTTCTTTTGTTTGTAAATGATTGAAGTGTTTGTCTTATTGCCCTTTTTCTTTCCTTTATTTGTATTCTTATCTTTGGTTGCGCGTCGTGATTGATGAATAAAAGGACTCTTGAATACCGGGAAATGACAAACATATCATGCACATCATGCATTTCATAACATTACAGGTTATCTCAAGACGGCATTCTTATTCTTCTGCTTTTCTTATTCAGAATTCAAGACGACTGCTCATCGGTATTCCACCAGAAACAATTTGCCAAGATAGATGGAACAGGTTCAAGATGAACTCGCTGAAATGAGGGCCCAGATGGATACTCAGATGACCCAGTTCATGGAGGTCATCACCAATGTGAATCACCGACAGGAGGAACTAGCTGCCATTTTCAATAAACAGCGCCACTATCCAGGGGATGGCGGAAATCAAGGGCTCTATCAGGACATTTATGTAGGATTGGGGGACGTGCAAGATCAGCCTGTTGGATATTTTCACGGGATGCCTGGAAACCCTTTTGTGTGCAACGTAGGGTAGTTTTCCCCATCTCCGGGACCTCGTCTTGTGGGGAACAGAAGAGATAGTCAGGGTGGTGTAAGGGGATATCAGGAGCAGGATTATGACTTTGATAAGGATGAAGATCAGTTTTCTGTTCGGCGTTCGGATCCGGAAGTTCAGGTTGAAGATAGGAAGTATCGATTGTTGGAAGAACGTTTGAAGGTTGTGGAAGGGCAAGGAGTCCTTGGTATGGATGCTAATGATCTCGGTTTGGTGTCTGGGGTGAAAGTTCCTCCAAAGTTCAAGCCTCCTGTATTTGAAAAGTACAACGGAACGTCATGTCCTGTTACTCATGCAACTGCTTATTTCCGAAAGATGTCGGTGCATACTGAGGATCAGGGGCTTTTGATTCATTTTTTCCAGGATAACCTATCTGGGGCATCCCTGGAGTGGTACATGAAGTTGGAGAAAACCCATATTCGTTGCTGGAATGATCTTGCTCGGGCTTTTGTCAAACATTATCAGTACAATATGGATATGGCGCCTAATTGCACTCAGTTACAGAATTTGTCACAGGGACCAAGAGAATCTTTCAAGGAATACGCTCAGAAATGGTGTGAGTTGGCTGCGAGGGTTCAACCTCCACTCATGGAGAGAGAACTAATTGATATGTTTATGAGTATCCTGCAAGGGCCATTCTATGAGCACATGATAGGAAGTACTTCGGCAGGATTTGCAGACTTGGTTATGGCTGGTGAAAGAATTGAGGTAGGTTTGAAATTGGGGAAAATTCAGGTTGGAGGTTCTAGTGGTTCATCAGGGGGCAGTAAGAAACCATTCAACACTTACCCTAAGAAAAGGGAAGGCGACACAAGTGCAGTTTACTCTCATAGAGGAAGAAGAGAGGATCGTTAGCACCAACAAATCAATGTTGTTTCTATTCCTGTTAATGCTTCTCTGCAGCAAAGACCGAATACAGTGCCGCAACAACAAAGACAACAAGATGCTCCCTATCAGTATAATAATCAACAGTAGAGACAGCCGAGAAAATTCGATCCCTTGCCAATATCTCTTACTGAAGCACTCCACCATTTTCTCGATTTGAAGTTGATCGGTTTGAGAAATATGCCACCACCCCCCGCAAGAGTTCCTCCTAACTATGATGCTAATGCAAGATGTGAATTCCATTCAGGAGAATTTGGTCATTCTACTGACAATTGCTTTGCGTTGAAGTGCAAAGTACAAGACTTGTTGGATGCTAAGGCAATTGAGTTAACTCCAGTGACTGGTCCGAATGTTACTCAGAATCCAATGCCTAGGCATGAAGGGGGTGTTGTTAATATGATTGATGATAATGGTGAAGTGTTGAATTTGATCATGAATGTGGAACAAGTAACTACTCTGTTATGGTATGTTAAGAGGTATTTGCTTGATAATTCTATTTTCCCGAGTTGTACTTCAGAGTGTGCCAAGTGTAGAGAGCAACCAAAGGGCTGTGATGATTTAAAAGCCGATATCCAGTTGTTGATAAAGGAGGGTTCCCTGCAGTTCGATAGAAAACCGAGCTACCGTAAGGTTACCGAAGAAGATGTTGTTGTGGTATCTATTCCTTACACCCATGTACGCATTCCTACCCCATCTAGGGCGCCTCCTTTGATGATTACGGTACCTGGTCCCATTCCGTATACCAGTGAGAAGGCCATCCCATGGCATTATGGTGCGGATGTTTATTACCATGGGGTGAAGCAGGAAGTAAGTACTCATTTGTCTGAGGAAGAACGTGCTGAAGGTAATGAAGGGGAAGTTCATAATTTTTCTGGTGTGGGTCGAATGACTAGAAGCGGGAGGGTATTTGGTCCTTCCAATGTGAAAGATGCGGCATATGCTTCTGCGAGAGAAAAAGGAAAATAGCAGGTGATGATTGGTAATCCAAGGGTTACACCGGCCAATGTGACTCAACCAATTCCGATACCAGAAGCTTCTTCAGTTCCCAATGAGGTTGAAGAGTTAATGTGAATTATCAAAAAGAGTGATTATAACATAATTGATCATCTGAGCCATACTCCTTCTAAGATGTCTATCTTGTCACTGTTGATTTATTCAGAACCTCACAGAAATGCTTTGATGAAGTTGTTAAAGAATGCGCTCGTGCCACATGAGATAACAGTCAATCAGTTTGAGAATGTTTGTGCTAACATATCTGCCGGGAACGGTCTGGGCTTCACAGATTTTGATCTTCCTCCGGAAGGGCAAGACCATAACAAAGCGTTGCATATTTCAATGGAGTGCAGGGGCACTACTTTATCCCGGGTTTTGGTGGACACAGGATCGTCCTTGAATGTACTACCCAAGTCAGCATTTATGAAGATTGATTATTCTGGACTGGAACTGTGCCCTAGTGATTTGATGGTGAAGGCGTTTGATGGGTCTCGAAGGTTAGTGTTTGGGGAGTTGGAGTTTCCAATCAAGGTCGGTCCTCGCACCTTCACAACTACATTTTTTGTGATGGATATACAACCAGCGTATTGTTGTTTGTTGGGGCGGCTGCGGATTCATAGAGCAGGGGCAGTCACTTCTACTCTTCATCAAAAACTCAAGTATCCTGCAGAGGGAAAGGTGATAACTGTGTGCGGCGAGGAAGAGTACATCGTGAGTCATTTGACATCATTCTGCTATGTTGAAGTTGAATACGAGATACATGAGACTCTGTTTCAAGCATTTGAGACAGTTCATGCTGTCAATTTTCCTCCTCCAGAGCAGAAGAGGAAACCAGAAACTTTTATGTGTTCTCTCAAGGATGCGAGAGTTGTGGTGGAAAATGGAAACCCTGAAGGTTGGGGTCAAGTGCTGGACGTTACCCCAAAATTTGATAAATTTGGTCTTGGTTTTAGCCCAGGTCAGCAGAGTTCAACTCCCAGAGCATCTAGTTTATCTACTCCTGTAAAGTTTTCCCGTCCTTGTGCTACACAAGAAGGACACGTCAATGCGGTTAGTGATGATAGGGTTGATGGCTACAATATCAAAGATTGGATTCGTCCGAGTATTCCAGGCCAGACACTCGACAATTGGACTTCTGTGGATGTTATCCAAGTTTCAAGCTCTGAGGAGTAATTTTCTTATTTTCTTTTATTATCATATCATAATTCCTACGCTCTGCCCAAGGCGTGGTGAATCATTTGTGTAGGGCCACCATGTTTATTTTCAAAAGTTTATCATGAAATAAAGGACATTTTTGCATTCAAAATTTTGCTCCATTTCTTTTTTTATTCGAATGGCAATGTTTCTCTTTTCACACATTGTCGCTAAAAAACGCCAAAGTGTCATTCATGCAGATGCACTTCCACCACTGATTATATTGATAACGACTCTGCTATGTCTCATTATGACTTTGGTACTCCTATTCATCAAGCTGAAGAAGAAGCATATGAGGATTGTGATCTTCCTGGGGAATTAGCAAGATTGTTAAAACAAGAGGAGAAGGTTATCCAGCCGAATCATGATTCAATTGAGGTGGTGAATATTGGCACAGAAGAGGTAAGAATAGAAGTCAAGATAGGGGCAGATCTTGAAGAAGGTATAAAGTTCAGATTGATTGAGCTACTCCGTGAGTATTCTGATATCTTCGCTTGGTCTTATGAGGATATGCCTGGGTTGGATACAGACATAGTGGTGCATCGACTACCGCTCAAACAAGGTTGTTCCCCTGTTAAGCAAAAGCTCTGAAGAACTCATCCTGAGATGTCAAAGAAGATCAAGAAGGAGGTCCAGAAGCAGTTGGACGCGAATTTCTTAAAGGTCATCAATTATCCGCCATGGATTGCAAATATTGTGCCTGTGCCCAAGAAGGACGGTAAGGTCAGGATATGTGTGGATTGTAGGGATTTGAACAGGTCCAGTCCTAAAGATGATTTCCCTCTTCCTCATATTGATGTGTTGGTCGATAACACTTCCCACTCCAAAGTGTTTTCGTTCATGGATGGTTTTTCGGGTTACAATCAAATTAAGATGGCTCCAGAGGATATGGAGAAGACAACATTTATCATGCCTTGGGGAACCTTTTGCTATAAAGTGATGCCGTTCGGTTTGAAAAATGTCGGGGCAACATATCAGCATGCCATGGTCACTCTCTTTCATGATTTGATTCACAAAGAGATTGAGGTATATGTGGACGATATGATTTCTAAGTCTGACACGAAAGAGGAACATCTTGTTCATCTGGAAAAATTGTTCGAGAGACTGAGGCAGTTCCTGCTGAGGTTAAATCCGAATAAATGCACCTTCGAGGTGAGATCCGGCAAGCTGTTGGGTTTTATTGTAAGTGAAAAAGGTACTGAGGTGGACCCGGCCAAAGTAAAAGCGATACAGGAAATGCATGAACCAAGGACAGAGAAGGAAGTACGTGGTTTCTTGGGAAGGTTAAACTACATTTCTAGATTTATTTCTCATCTCACAGCCACCTGTGAACCTTTGTTCAATTTGTTGAAGAAAAGTCAGACAGTGAAATGGAATGAGGATTGTCAGAAGGCCTTCGACAAAATAAAGGAGTATTTGCAGGAACCTCTGATACTCATGCCGCCAGTGGAAGGAATGCCACTAATCATGTATCTAAATGTGTTGGAAAGCTCAATGGGTTGTGTCCTCGGTCAGCACGACGAGACAAGGAAGAAAGAGCAGGCTATTTACTACTTGAGTAAGAAGTTTACAGAATGCGAGTCAAGGTACTCATTGCTGGAAAAGACTTGTTGTGCGCTTGCCTGGGACGCCAAACGTTTGAGGCAATACATGTTAACTTACACCACCTACTTGATATCCAAAATGGATCCAATCAAGTACATTTTTGAGAAGCCAACTCTTACAGGCAGGGTAGCCCGTTGGCAGATGATACTCACCGAATATGATATCCAATACACTACTCAAAAAGCAATTAAGGGTAGTGTATTGGCCGACCATCTTGCTCATCAGCCCTTGAACGATTATGAGCCGATGAAGTTTGATTTTCCAGATGAGGAAATTGTGTATATTCAGGATTGTAACATGCCAGGCCCAGACGAAGGACCCGAACCGGGATCACGTTGGACGCTTGTCTTCGATGGTGCCTCCAATGCCATGGGCAACGGTGTCGGAGATATTATCACTTCCCCTGAGGGATACCACATTCCTTTCATGGCTCGTATTTGTTTTGATTGCACTAACAATATGGCCGAATATGAGGCTTGCATTTATGGCATTGAAGCGGAGATCGACCTGCGCATCAAATTTTTGAAAGTTTACGGGGATTCCAATCTTGTTATCAGCCAGATTAATGGAGATTGGGAGACTCGCCATCAGAACCTAATTCTGTATCGTGAGCATGTTATGAAGTTGATTCCGTACTTCGAAGAGATCACGTTTGAGCACATTCCCAGAGAAGAAAACAATCTAGCTAATGCACTGGAAACTTTGTCCTCCATGTTCAAGGTTAAGTGGGCTAATGAGGCACCTTCCATTACCATCAGAAGTTTGAGTGAGACAGCTTTCTGCTTTGAGGCTAGTTTGGAATCAGATGGTAATCCTTGGTTTTATGATGTTAAACGATATCTTGAAATGCGAGAGTACCCTGAAGAGGCATCTGTCACAGATAAGAAGTTCTTGAGAAGATTTCCAGCCAAGTTCTTTCCCAGTGGTGGCGTGTTGTATAGAAGGCATCATGACGGTTTACTGCTCAGATGTGATGACAAGAAAGAAGCAGCTAGAATCATTGAGGAGATACATGAAGGTGATTTTGGGACCCATTCCAACCGGCATACCATGGCTAAAAAGATTTTGCGAGCAGGTTATTACTGGTCCACCATGGAGACTGACTGTTACAATCATGCACGAGTTTGCCACAAATGTCAAGTCTATGCTGATAAAGTGCATGTGCCACCAGTACCTTTGAATGTCTTGACTTCCCCTTAGCCTTTTGTGATGTGGGGAATTGATATGATCGGCAAAATTGAACCGACTACATCCAACGGGCACCGTTTCATTCTGGTTGCCATCGATTATTTTACAAAATGGGTCGAAGATGCATCCTATGCCAATGTCACCAAGCAGGTGGTAACTCGGTTCATTAAGCATAATCTTATATGTCGCTACGGAGTGCCTGAAAAGATCATTACCGATAATGGGTCTAATTTGAACAACAAAATGATGAAGGAGCTTTGTGAGTCCTTTAAAATCAAGCATCATAACTCTTCCCCATACCGACTGTGATCGGTGGATCTGGAACTGACTGTTTAACGCTGGTTCGCGAAATGTCGCGGAAGCAAGAGTCGCCACCGTCTTTTATTTTCTCCAAATGGAAAGGACAAAAGCACAGAAAAATTCCTTAAAGAGATTGCTCTCGGTTCGGGAGGTAGGTTATAGAAAGGGAAGGTATTAGCACCCTTTCTATCCATGGTTATCCATGGGCTCTTAGATACTTGCTCAATGTGTTTTCAAAAATGTTTGTTTGCTTTTCAATGTGGGTTTTAAAAAGTTTCTTTGAAAAATTTCAGTTCGACTCATACGTCAGAGTGTTTGAAAAATTTGCTTTGAAAGCTTTTGAAAAGTGTTGGTGTGAAAAGATTTCTTTTTGTTTGTTTTTGAAGAGAGCAAGTATCTTTGAGAACCTACCTACCCTAAGGAATTCGTCTGTGTAAATGTCATTAAAAGTAGTGCCATCCCATCATTGAGAGGTAGGTAGCACCACCGTTGGAGGTGTTCGGGTCAATTCGAGTTTAGGGACATGATGATCACCAGAGCAATGGGAAGACACCTTAGAAGCTACCCTCATGCCAGGTTCCCGGATCATGAGGACTTACTAAGACATCCTCTACTCGACGATCACCTTTCGAAAGGCAAGGCAACAGTGAGGCGTACCCTAGGGGTGGTGTGTGCGATTCGTGTGTCGTTTTCATTGATAATTTGTCTTGTCATGTTTGTTGTGATCTACGCTTGATTTTATTATGTCCATTCATTCTTGCATGCATATTTGTTAACAGTTAAAAGTTGCGGGAAAATAAATCTACAACTATTACAAATGGCGCGGGTCCACATCGCCAAAATTAAACCGGACCCGATTTGACGAAAAATAAATAAAATAAAAATGCGAGAATTTAAATGTTACAATGCTTCGGGAGAGGTACATAATTGATTAAGCGAAAGAAAATAAATACGCGAATTAAATAAGTTACGAACGAGGGCGTTGGACCCTTTTGCAAAATATTAAATTACATGAATTAATTAATATTAAAAGAAATGTTTTTGGTATTTTTGTGTTTTTTAAGATTTAATAGAAAAAGAGGATTAATTAAAATTAAAATAAAATGTCAAACCCTAATTCTATTTATTTTTTAGTTATTAAGAAAATATTGAAAATTGACCTAATTTAAACCTAATTATTTATGTACAATTTAATTATGAAAATAAATAAATAATAATATTATGATAAAAAGGAAAAAATTAAAAGGAATGGAAATTGTTAATTAAACCTAATTCTACCTTTTTTAGATTTATTAAAAAGAATTAAACTTGCAAAAATCCTAATTAAAACTAAATAATTACATGTTAATTTATTTACAAGAAAATAATTACAATAAACATATTTATTATTTTTTTGGTCTTTTCTGATTTTTTAATGAAGTTTTTATATTTTGTAAAAAAATAATTGGTTAAATAAACAGCAATAAAAATAAAAATAAGAATTAAAAAAAGAATAGGAGAAAAATAATGAAGGCAAACCAGGGGTTTTCTGTCCCAACATGGAGGTATGGACTTAGCAAATCTGGCCCAATTAAGCATGAAATCCATTGACTATTGTGCAAGCATGTTGGTGCGTTGACCATGATTCATCATACTCCTTGGATCTGGGCCATTGATCTGGTGCCCTTGGACGCGTGGAAGGCTTGGTTCTGAAGGTGTACCATGGTGTTCATCATTGGTGCTGCATGTGAACATAAATAGGAAAATAATATTGAACTTATTGAAGACCTGGGACTCGAACCCAGGTCAGGCGCTTCACCAGCCAACACGCGTTGCCACTAAGCCATTTGGTGCGTCGTTAATATATAATAATAATCAAACAATATAAGAGAAAACAAGGCGTTAGTGGATAGCTTGGCGCGAATTTTGAATCAGCCACTCAGATGATGCCACAGGGTCTTCCTCTTCCTCGTTGTTTTATTTCCTGAAACATAAAATCAATAAGCAACGGTTTTAACCCGTTGCCATAGATGACATAGCAGAAAATAGCGAATAGGTTCCTGTTAGTCATAAATTTGTCGCGAGGTATGAACTTGCTTCGTCTTGACACGACGAATTTGCCTGTACCAGTTTGGTGATCCAATTTTACGCCTTGCATAAAGCCCCAATTTTGGAACCTTGGAACCCTAAAATCCGCCAATGGTGAATCACGCTACAGGCATCAATAGTTCAATTGGTTTATGTCATCAGCTTCAGAAGGGAAATATTAGCATAAACCATTCAAGGAACATGATTAAAAATGCATGAATTGTCGTATTGAATTCAAGAATTTTGGGCAAACCGTATGATCTGTAACTTCTGATTCTCAGCGCGTTTTGAATTACTCTTGGTGCTGACAGGTTCCTGGAAGGTCGACCAATGCATTAGGATTGTTTTTAGGCCTTGAATCATCCCCTAACCATGAAATCAGATTTGAGTTTTTTTATGGAGTTTTTTCCAAGTTTGTAGAGAGCTTTATTGTGCAGCTTTTCGTCTCATGCCATTAGGTTTGTGATTCTGAATATGTAGTAAAGCTTTTAGGTCAACAAAATTGAATAAAATCCATGGCATTCAATGATTTTGCAAATTGATTTTCTTAAGATCTTTACCATATCTTTTCATGTGGTTTTTGTGCAAATTATGATCAATTCAAACCAATTCTTTCCTAATCAGCATGTGCACGAAATATTGAGTCTAGAATGTGTATAAAAAGATTGGTTTTGTTAGGTTAAATATTTTTCACATATTTTAAATGATTTAAGTGAATTAATATGAATAAAATTCAAATAAATAATTAAAAAATGATAAAATACTTCCCTTTGGGCCAAGTGGTCGTGCACATGTTTAGAATGATGAATCTTGGAAGAAAAATGGGCCCATTTGCAATTTTAGGTCATTTGGATCAAAGTTGACTTTTCAAAATATCCAAAAATTTCCCAACTTCCACAAGGCATAACTTGCTCAATTTTTAAGCTTTTCACATGTTCTTGGACATTTTGGAAAGGTCTTTGAGTCCTCTAACCAATGTCTTTGGTCCCATGTCATTTTGATTTACCAATCTCAAGTTATGGTCTTTGACTTAAAGTCCCTTTTTGTTGACTTTTGAAAATGACCTATAATGTTGAAATTGATAACTTTTTGTGAGAGCATTTCTTGGACTTGAAGTATGAAGATGAGTTGTAGGAAATGTCTTTCTCTTCAAAATGAGCTTTGGATGGAATTTTTCTGATAATCCATGTGAAAGTTATGCCTTGGTCAATTTCAGTTGACTTTTTCAGCTGTCCAAATATAGTAACTTTTGCATCTTTGATGATTTCTGAGCCAAATTTTGAGAATCATGATCAAGCATTGATCAAATGATGTTTGTGGCTTCAAAATGATATGTTGACCAAAAATTTGAACTTTTGACTGCCAAATGACCATTTTGCCCCTACAGTTGACTGTAGTGCAATTTAGGGTTTTGACTGTGCAATTTTGAGCTGAATGCCTTGAAACTTGATATGAGGATGCTTGACCACATTTGTAGGCATATGAGACTTGATTGGGCCTTTGAAAACTTCCTTTCTTTGATCAGAACACAAACCCTAGTTTTGACTGTATAGGAGACAGTTGCACTGCACAACCCTTGGGGAATTTTGTGACTTGACTTGGCAATTTCTTGAAGAATGTGGGAGGGCAAATTTTGGGGTACAACAGTTGCCCCTGTTCAATCTTCTTAGACCTGAGGATGCAGATTGGCTGACGTGCCTTTCGTAATCCGAGGGTAGAAGATGATTGGACACTAGAGTGCCCAGAAATTTGCGCTCACATAGTAGCAGTGATGATGGGGGAATGGGCTTATAGATGACTGTGATCGGTGGATCTGGAACTGACTGTTTTAAAGCTGGTTCGCGAAATGTCGCGGAAGCAAGAGTCGCCACCGTCTTTTATTTTCTCCAAATGGAAAGGACAAAAGCACAGAAAAATTCCTTAAAGAGATTGCTCTCGGTTCGGGAGGTAGGTTATAGAAAGGGAAGGTGTTAGCACCCTTTCTATCCATGGTTATCCATGGGCTCTTAGATACTTGCTCAATGTGTTTTCAAAATTGTTTGTTTGCTTTTCAATGTGGGTTTTAAAAAGTTTCTTTGAAAAATTTCAGTTTGACTCGTACGTCAGAGTGTTTGAAAAGTTTGTTTTGAAAGCTTTTGAAAAGTGTCGGTGTGAAAAGTCTTTTTGAGTTTGTTTTGAGATTAGAGCAAGTATCCTTGAGAACCTACCTACCCTAAGGAATTCGTCTGTGTAAATGTCCTTAAAAGTAGTGCCATCCCACCATTGAGAGGTAGGTAGCACCACCGTTGGAGGTGTTCGGGTCAATTCGAGTTTTAGGGACATGGTGATCACCAGAGCAATGGGAAGACACCTTAGAAGCTACCCTCATGCCAGGTTCCCGGATCATGAGGACTTACTAAGACATCCTCTACTCGACGATCACCTTTCGAAAGGCAACAGTGAGGCGTACCCTAGGGGTGGTGTGTGCAATTCGTGTGTCATGTTTCAGTTATTTTGTCTTGTCATGTTTATTTGTGTTCTACGCTTGATTTTAATTAAGACATTCATTCTTGCATGCTTTTTTACAGTTATAAAGTTCGCGGGAAAATAAATCTACAACTATTACAAATGGCGCGGGTCCACATCGCCAAAATTAAACCGGACCCGATTTGACGGAAAAATAAATAAAGCGAATAAAATAAAAGTGCAAGAAATTTTAATTACAATGCTTTGGGAGAATTACATAATTATAATTAAACGACATAAAATAAATGTGCAAATTAAATAAATTATGGACATGGACGTTGGACCCTTTTACAACAAATTAAAGTTAATAAGGAATTAAAAATTAAAATTAAAAAGAATGTTTTTTTTGGTATTTTGTGTTTTTTGAGATTTAAAAGAAAAAAATAATTAATTAAAATTAAAATGAAGCGTCAAACCCTAATTCTAATGTTTTTTAAGTTTATTGTGAAAATATTAAGTTTTAACCTAATTTAAATCTAAGTTAATTTACATGCCAAATTTAATTATAGAAAATAAATAAAATGAATATTATTATTGTAAAAAAAAAGGAATTAAAGAATCAAAATTAATTAAACCTATTCCTACATATTTTTGGATTTTTATTTATTAAAAGAAATAAAGTTAAAACCTATTTTACTAAATTTATTTACATGTTAATTATTTACAAGAAAATAAATAGAATAAATATTTTTTATGTTTTTATCCTTTTTCTGATTTTTTGTGATGTTTTTATATTTTATGGCAATAATTAATTAAATTAAACAATCAAGAAAATAAAATAATTAAGTAAAACATAAGAAAAATAAAAAGAATGGCAAACCAGGGGGGGTAGCCCCAATATGGAGGTTTTGATAGTAAAGCCTGGCCCATTAAGATTCAGCTTCGTTGACTTTTCCAAGCATGATGTGGCATGTTGACTGGGATGTAGGGTGTTCTTTGATTCTTGGCCATGGATCTGGATTGGATGGACGCGTGTACGCTTGATGGTGAGGGGATATGGTGTTTTTCACTGTGAGCGCTGCATGGAATAATGATTGAAAAAATATTGTTGAGAAAGTAAGAGACCTGGGGTTTGAACCCAGGTCATGAAGGTCACACGCACATCCACCTGCCAGCTGAGCTATTGAATTTCAATTAATATATTATAATGAATAAATAACAAAAGGCAAAACCAACGCGTAGTGGATAGCACGCGCGAAATTTCAAACTAACGAATCACGCTTCGCCACGACGTTGTCTTCTTCAATTTTCCTGAAACATAAACTCAAAGGCAACAGTTTTAAGCGCGTGGTCTAAAGTAGGTTTACAGAAAATAGCGACTAGCGCTATAAGCTTCATAAATTGTTCGCGAATAGTGTTTCTTCCTCGTCTCTCTGCACTGAGTTGGATCGCCATAGTTTTAAGGCTTAATTTTGCCTTATTGCAAAAGCCCTCTTTGAACAACCTGTAAACCCTAAAATCTAAGCATGGTAGAATCGTGTATGGTCAACAAAAATACAATCAAACACAATGGTTAGCTTGGAAACTTCATACTGAACAAGAATTCACAAACAAAAATGCAAAAAGATGTATGAATCATGATATACGATTTCAAAAGTTTTGTGATACAGTTCGAGTTCTATCTACCAATTCTTGGAGCTTTGCTTGTTGTTCTTGATTGGTACACGTTCAGAGTTACCCAAAGAAGCTAATGGGATCAAGATTAGGGCTTGAATCGTCCTCTAGAGTGCTTTTCAGTTTTGCACTTTTTTGCCAAAAACTCCAAGTTTGTTCAATGGTCTTTTGCGCAGCTTTTTCTCTCCTTTGCTTAGGGTTGTGATCAGATACTTGTATGGAAGTATTTAGGTTAACAAAAGTAGAACAAATCCATGGCATTGATAGTTTTCAATATTTGATTTTCTTAAGATTTTTTCAAATCTTTTCCATGTGCATTTTGCTCTCAATCATGCCAATCAGCTTCAAATCTTTCCCCTTTTGTATTTACACGAAATATTGAGTCCAAACCTGCATAAAAAGATTTGTTTTCATTAGGTTTGTATTTTTTATGCATTTTATTTAATTAAATGAATTATAAATGATAAAAAATCCAAATAAATAAATAAAAATGGAGAAAAACTTCCTTTTGGGCCTAATGGTCGTGCATAGGCTTGGCATGAAGAAACTTGGAAGAAAAATGGGCCCATTTGCATTTTTAGGTTATTTGGATCAAAGTTGACTTTTCAAAATTTCCAAAAATTTCCCAACTTCCACAAGGCATAACTTGCTCAATTTTTAAGCTTTTCACATGTTCTTGGACATTTTGGAAAGTTCTTTGAGTCCTTTAACCAATGCCTTTGGTCCCATGTCATTTTGATTTACCAATCTCAAGTTATGGCCTTTGACTTAAAGTCCATTTTTGTTGACTTTTGAAAATGACCTATAATGTTGAAATTGATAACTTTTTGTGAGAGCATTTCTTGGACTTGAAGTATGAAGATGAATTGTAGGAAATGTCTTTCTCTTCAAAATGTGCTTTGGATGGAAATTTTCTGATAATCCATGTGAAAGTTATGCCCTGGTCAATTTCAGTTGACTTTTTCAGCTGTCTAAATATAGTAACTTTTGCATCTTTGATGATTTCTGAGCCAAATCTTGAGAATCATGATCAAGCATTGATCAAATGATGTTTGTGGCTTCAAAATGATATATTGACCAAAAATTTGAACTTTTGACTGCCAAATGACCATTTTGCCCCTACAGTTGACTGTAGTGCAATCTAGGGTTTTGACTGTGCAATTTTGAGTTGAATGCCTTGAAACTTGATATGAGGATGCTTGACCATCTTTGTAGGCATATGAGATTTGATTGGACCTTTGAAAACTTCATTCTCTTGATCAGAACACAAACCCTAGTTTTGACTGTATAGGAGACAGTTGAACTGCATAGC
This sequence comes from Vicia faba, assembly GCA_948472305.1. NCBI lineage: Eukaryota > Viridiplantae > Streptophyta > Magnoliopsida > Fabales > Fabaceae > Vicia > Vicia faba. The sequence goes on from OX451739.1 coordinate 280,241,936, forward strand.
CCTTGGGGAATTTTGTGACCTGACTTGGCAATTTCTTGGAGAATATGGGAGGGAAAATTTTGGGGTACAACAGTTGCCCCTGTTCAATCTTCTTAGACCTGAGGATGCAGATTGGCGGACGTGCCTTTCGTAATCCGAGGGTAGAAGATGATTGGACACTAGAGTGCCCAGAAATTTGCGCTCACATGTTGGCAGTGTGATGGGGGAATGGGCTTATAGATGCCATTTAGAGATTGTTGAATAGGGTGATGGGCTTATAGATGCCATTTGGATGCTGATTACGGGGGAGATTCCTTAGCGAGAACCTGCATACCTGCAAAAGAAAAAATGAGTACCTGACACGTTGCAGGAGCTGGTTTTCAGATGCTTGGTATAGATGTGTCCTGACTGGTTACAGGAGCTGAGTCTGGAGCTTCAAACGGATATGAATGAACCAGGGATGGTTACTACCTTAGCATGAATGGTAAGAGAACCTTGGGCGACTTTAACCTCAACAACGCTCGTTGAGAAAAATCTTAGCGGGAATTACCATCTTTGCAGTATCGGGAAGAGAACCATAGGCACTTATAATCTGAAAGGGAATTGTCACCTCACTCACCGTCGGAGAGGAAACCATAAGAAAAGGAATTATCACCTCACTCACCGTCGGAGAGGGGACCATAGGAGATTATCACCTCACTCACCGTCGGAGAGGGGAACATTTGACGAAGGAATTACCACCTCACTCACCGTTGGAGAGGGGACCATAGGAGACTATCACCTCACACTCACCGTCAGAGAGGGAAACATCTGAAAAGGAATTACCACCTCACGCACTTGCCGGAGAGGGGACCATAAGAGATTATCACCTCACACTCATCGTCGGAGAGGGAAACATCTGAAAAAGGAATTACCACCTCACGCACTTGCCGGAGAGGGGACCATAAGAGACTATCACCTCACACTCATCGTCGGAGAGGGAAACATCTGAAAAAGGAATTACCACCTCACGCACTTGCCGGAGAGGGGACCATAAGAGACTATCACCTCACACTCATCGTCGGAGAGGGAAACATCTGAAGAAGGAATTACCACCTCACGCACTTGCCGGAGAGGGGACCATAATACTATCACCTCACACTCATCGTCGGAGAGGGAAACATCTGAAGAAGGAATTACCACCTCACGCACTTGCCGGAGAGGAGACCATAACTTCTGCTGAGTCTTTATCAGAAAAATCTGTTGGGAGTCGATTTAGCTGGACTAGAGAAGGCTTTGAAATATGTTTGAGCATTTTAACTGCGTCTTTCCTGAAAGGTAAAGGTCAGTCATATGCAATGCATGATATGGATCAAGCAATGATGTTCTCAACATAAATGAGATTTGTATGATATGATGCGTCTATGCATGCTATGATGATGTATGTATATGATGAATGTATGTTTTCGTCTAGGGATACAAATCCTTGACGGATGCCGGGAAGTCGTATCCTGGGCTGATCTTGAAATATTGATTTTGCTTCCGCTGGGGGATAATAGTTGCAAGAATACCGGTAGGAGAAGATAACTCCGTTGCGGAATAAACTTGGCAAATGGAAGATTATGCGGGGAGAAAGATACTCTGACGACCATGCTGGGAAGCAATACTTTGTGGGGAGAGATGCTTTGCTGAATTGTTGATAACTTGCTGAGGATACCCTTGTTATTGGAAGTGTTGAAGGACTTCGCTGGGGTAAGAAGACTTCGTTGACGATGCTCTTTCCGTGGCTTTTGGCTGAGGATAACCCAGTTATATCCTGTTAAGGAAATAACTCTTTAAATCAAGCCGGACGACGCGTTCGTGCTCTACGGGGATAAGCTTCCAGAATTTACTGGGGATAAGCTTACTGCTTGGGAATATGAATTCCAACTTTGCTGGTGAAGCTGGATTGGACTCTTCTGGGGGAGTTTTGATACGTTGGGGAAGTGATTCCTTTGAATGTTGAGATACCGCCGGGGAACAATCTTTAGGCCAAGACTGCCGGGGATACTTGTTAAGAATATATGCTGCTGGGGAAGTATTGAGATCTGCGGGAGGATACTCAATTCCCTTGAGATTTGATAATTTGGAGAAGAATGTATTGTTTTATTGAACCACTCTCTGGGGAATTAAGGTATCTGGTTATGTTCTTTAGCCGAACCTACCTTGGTACCTTGGAGGATGGAACAATTGGATTGTTTTAGACAACTCCTTTATTGCCCCTGTTTCTAGTGTCACCTGCAATTAATTCCTTTGTTTCGTATGCAAATATTTATGAGTTAGCAAATTATTGTCAATGCATACATCACAAATTGAACCTTGGACGTTCTTCGCAAAACAAAACAGAAAAAGAAAAACACTTGGCACGTTTAACTGAAAATGTTTTTGTATTGATTTTGAATGGCCTGAAAATAGGCGTTTTGTGTACAAGAGGCTGACGTCCTAGTAAGAGGAACGCCGCCGAACAAGAGAGTTTATACAAGTTTTGTACAAAAGAAAATAAAACAGTTGTGTGAAATGTGAATGATCCACTGGGTTTCAACTCTGCTATTGCCTTTATAATTCCGAGCGTCTCATCACTTGATGACCTTGGTTGAAGGTGAAGCTGACTGATCGATGCCGTTTGAGCTTGATGCAGATACCGGATTCTGGATGCAAAGTGATCCAATGAGACATAGTATTACGCTTTTATCCCTAATTTTTGCCTGGCCCGCCCTTTCGGGTTTTCAGTCCACCGGGATACCCATTTTTGCCCAAGCCGCCTTTTCAGGTTTTCGACTTGCCGGGTGTACAGATTTTTTTTATTTTCATCCCTTCATTTTGCCCGAACCCTTTTGGTTCGACGGGAAGCCCTAATTTTTGCCTAGGCATGTCAGCCTAGCGGGTCTTTTTCATGCGTAGTATTTTTTAACTATGTCTGCATTGGCGGGGTGAGGAAGGTCGTCACCATCCATGTTGGTTAATATCATTGCTCCTCCTGAGAACACATGTTTAACCACAAATGGCCCTTCATACGTAGGGGTCCATTTGCCCCTTGGATCACTCTGAGGAAGGATGATTCTCTTGATAACCAGATCCCCAACTTGATATTCCTGCGGCCTGACCTTTTTGTTAAATGCCCTGATCATTCGTTTTTGATATGTCTGACCATGACAGATAGCAGCAAGTCTCTTTTCATCAACGAGGTTGAGTTGATCAAGTCGTGTCTGGATCCAATCATCTTCGTCTAGATTTGCGTCCTTCATTATCCGGAGAGAGGGAATTTGTACTTCAATCGGCAAGACTGCCTCCATGCCATAAACCAGAGAGAAGGGAGTTGCCCCGGTTGACGTCCTAGCTGAGGTACGATACCCATGCAGAGCGAACGGTAACATCTCGTGCCAATCTTTGTAAGTTACTGTCATTTTTTGCACGATCTTCTTGATGTTTTTGTTAGCTGCTTCTACAGCCCCATTCATCTTCGGTCTGTAAGGAGAAGAATTGTGGTGCTGTATCTTGAACTGTTCGCAAAGCTCAGCAATCATCTTGTTGTTCAGATTGGTACCGTTGTCTGTAATAATTCGCTCAGGGACGCCGTACCGACAGATCAGGTTGTGCCGAATGAACCGTGCCACAACAGTCTTGGTTACCGTAGCATAGGATGCTGCCTTAACCCACTTCGTAAAATAATCAATCGCCACTAGGATGAAGCGATGTCCATTAGATGTCGTAGGTTTAATCTCGCCGATCATGTCTATGCCCCACATTGCAAACGGCCAAGGCGCAGTCAGAACATTCAGGGGAACCGGAGGAACATGCACCTTGTCTGCATAAATTTGGCACTTGTGGCATGTCCTGGAATGTTGGTAACAGTCAGCTTCCATTGTAGACCAGTAATATCCTGCCCGTAGGATCTTCTTAGCCATAGTATGTCCACTGGAATGTGTACCAAAGGTCCCTTCATGTAGATCTTCCATGATTCTTTCTGCTTCAGTCTTATCCACACAACGCAGTAAGGTTGAATCATGGTTTCGCTTGTACACGATGTCGTTGCTTAGGAAGAACTTGGCTGCGAACCTCCTCAGGAATTTCTTATCATTGACAGAGGCACCTTCAGGGTATTCCTGAGCTTCCAGATATCTCTTCACTTCGTGGTACCAAGGCTTCTCAGTTACCAATTCAATTTCGAGATCACAACAGTATGCCGGTTCGTCCAGTTTCCAGATGATGATCCGGGGAGCTTCATTATCCCATTTAACCTTGAACATTGAAGACATTGTAGCTAACGCGTCCGCTAACTGATTCTCTTCTCTTGGAAAGTGCTCGAAGGTTATCTTTGTGAAGTGGGGAATCATGGTCAACACACATTCTCTGTAAGGAATCAAGTTTGGATGTTTCGTATCCCACTCTCCTTTGATCTGATTGATCACTAGAGCGGAATCTCCGAAGACACTTAGAAATTTGATCCTTAGGTCAATTGCAGCTTGAAGACCCATAATGCACGCCTCATACTCCGCCATGTTATTGGTACAGTTGAAACATAGCCGGGCAGTGAGTGGAGTATGAGTACCTTGTGAAGATATGATTATGGCGCCGATACCATTTCCCAAAGCATTGGAAGCTCCGTCAAAGTGCATAGACCATCGGGATCCCGGTTCAGGTCCTTCATCCGGTCCAGGTACTTCACAGTCAGTTACTATCATAATGCTTTCATCCGGAAACTCGAAGTTCATTGATTGGTAGTCATCTACAGCTTGATGAGCTAAGTGGTCTGCCAATACACTTCCCTTGATGGCTTTCTGGGTTGTGTACTGAATGTCGTATTCCGTCAAGATCATCTGCCATCTTGCAATTCTCCCAGACAGAGCAGGCTTTTTGAATATGTACTTTATAGGATCCATTTTTGAGATCAACAAAGTGGTGTGAGTCAGCATATACTGTCTCAGCCGGCGAGCAGCCCATACCAAAGCGCAGCAAGTTTTCTCAAGCAGTGAGTATCGGGTCTCACAGTCGGTAAACTTTTTGCTAAGGTAATAAATGGCGTGCTCTTTTCGGCCAGACTCGTCATGCTGCCCCAGCACACACCCCATTGAGTTGTCCAGCACTGTCAGGTATAATATCAGAGGTCTCCCTTCAACCGGTGGCATCAGGATAGGTGGTTCTTGGAGATACTCTTTGATTTTGTCGAAAGCAGCCTGACATTCATCGTTCCAACGTACTACCTGATCTTTCTTCAGCAGCTTGAAGATTGGCTCACAGGTAGCAGTCAGATGTGAGATGAAGCGAGCAATGTAATTCAGGCGTCCTAAAAAGCCTCTGACTTCCTTTTCTGTCCTGGGAACTGGCATCTCTTGAATAGCTTTGACCTTAGCAGGGTCCACTTGAATACCTTTATCACTGACCACGAAGCCTAGCAACTTCCCAGATCTTACCCCGAAGGTGCACTTGTTCGGGTTCAATCTCAGCTTGTACAGTTTCAACCGGTCAAACAACTTCTGCAGATGATCTAGATGCTCTTCCTCAGTCTGGGACCTAGCGATCATGTCGTCCACATACACTTCGATCTCGTGATGGATCATGTCATGAAATAAGGCAACCATGGCACGTTGGTAGGTTGCCCCAGCATTCTTTAATCCAAACGGCATGACCTTGTAACAGAAGGTGCCCCACTGAGTAACAAATGTAGTCTTTTCCATGTCTTCAGGTGCCATCTTTATCTGATTGTAACCTGAAAAGCCATCCATGAAAGAGAATACCTTGTGTTGAGCTGTATTATCAACGAGGACATCAATGTGAGGTAAGGGGAAGTCATCCTTGGGACTGGCCCTGTTCAGATCCCTGTAATCGACACACATTCTGACCTTACCGTCCTTTTTAGGTACCGGCACCACATTAGCAACCCACTGAGGATAAGAAGTCACTGCGAGAAACCCAGCATCAAACTGTTTCATGACCTCGGCTTTAATCTTCTCGGACATCTCTGGACGCATCCGACGGACCTTTTGCTTAACTGGAGGGCAGTCTTCCTTAGTCGGCAAGTGATGGACCACAATGTCGGTATCCAATCCGGGCATGTCTTCGTAGGACCAGGCAAAGATCTCCATGTAATCGTGTAACATCTTGGTTAACCGTTGCTTCACGCTGAGCTCTAGGTTGGCACCAATCTTTACCTCTCTCCTGTCTGCCTCAGTACCCAGGTTTATTGTTTCCACTGGCTCTTCATGGGGTTGAATTGCCCTCTCTTCCTGAAGCAACAATCTTGCAAGCTCGCCAGGCACTTCGCAATCATCTTCACCTTCGTCTTCGGCTAAGTTGATCGGATTTTCGAAGTCATAATTGGCATTAGCAGAGTTGTTATCAGTAAGATCCAGAGTGGATTGAAACCTGTATGAGTGAGTGTGTGTGTGTAAATACAGCTGTTTTTTTCGAAAATTATGTAAAGGAAAAGAAAGACAGAAAAGGAACACAATATTTGCAATGCGAAAAATACGTCCAAGATTTTCATTCATGATGTATAAAATGACAGTTTGTATGCCCTCACAAATAGAACCACGGTGCCTCGGGTAAGACACCGGGCCATAGAGTTTATCATTGTTTATTACAAAATAACAAAACATAGGAATTCATTACTTAGTAACAAAAGAAACAGGGAGATTGTCCTTTGCGCTCCAATTGTTGGGTCCACCGTCAGTTGCCGGGTAGATCCAGCTATCAAACTCAGCTTCATCGACTTCCTCTTCATCCCCAATAGCATTAACTCCATGAGCAGGCAGGGGAGCTGTCACCACATTAGGCTTGTCAGACGCCTCAAACTGTACCTCCTTAGCATCAATGAGGTCCTGCAGCTTGTTCTTTAGTGCCCAACAGTCATCGGTAGAATGCCCCGGGCTTTCTGAATGGTAGGCACAACGGGCATTCGGATTGTACTTGGGAGACGTTGTATTGGGGAACTTTGGAGCCTCCCTGACAGTCACTAAGTTGGTGGCTAGCAACTGTGGCAGAATCTGCGATAGGGTCATGTTTAACCGGGTAAACTCTCTCCGGGGTCTTTCAGCCCTTTGAGAATTATTTGGCCGAGGAGCGGCAGCAGGCTTAGCAATCATCACCGCGCTGACAGATTGGCGGTGCTCAGGTCTCTCTGATTTCCTAGAACCATACACGGCACTAGACTCCTTCTTGAACGGTTTCTTTTCCGAACTAGATGATGATGCACCCTTCGCAATCTTCCTAGACTTCAACCCAGCTTCAATCCTTTCTCCAGTCAAGATCAAATCAGTGAAACCAGCAGAAGAATTCCCAATGAGGTGGTTGAAAAACGGCCCAGATAGGGTCCCTAAGAACATGTTAACCAACTCCCGATCAGTTAATGGTGGCTGCACCCTGCCAGCCAGGTCTCTCCACTTCTGAGCGTACTCCTTAAAACCTTCGCTTGCACCTAACGCCATACCCTGGAGTTGGGTACGTGTGGGGGCAAGGTCGGCATTATACTGATACTGCTTGTAGAAAGCAGTAGCCAGCTCCTCCCAGTTACGAACTTTGGTCCCATCCAGCTGATAGAACCATTCGAGATGAGTCCCTGAAAGACTCTCCTGGAAGAAGTGGATCCATAAATTCTTATCCGCAGAGTACGGCTGAATTTTCCGAACATAGGACCTTAAGTGCAGCTTGGGACAAGACGCCCCGTCATATTTGGAGAAGGTTGGTGCTTTGAACTTATGCGGGATAATCACACCAGTCGACAAACCCAGATCTCCGAAATCCAGCCCAGGTGCCTGTTGCACCTCCATAGCCTTCAACCTGTCCTCCAGTTGCTTGTATCTGTCATCTGCAGGAGGGTACTGCTCTTCATCAAAATCTGTCTCGTTGTCGGAGACCACTGGAGTAGGAACCTTTACTTCTGCCTGAGAAGGACTCTTGCCAACAGAAGAACCAGCCTCTTCATGTTGCAGAGTATTGCCAAACCTTCAGCCCGAGTTGAATAGAACAGTTCTTCTCTTCTTCTTCTTCTCCTTTTTCAGGAGCATAGCCTTTAGTTCTTCTTGGCCTTTAGCCAGACCCTTGATTAGTTCTTGGAACTGCGCATTCTGCGCCTGGAGAGCCTTGATTGATGTCTCGGTTGATTCAGATCCGGGATTCATGATGCTGAAATAAACAGCGAAGAACTGTAAGCAACCTGAAAAAGGGGAAAAACCTGCTATGCACATGATGTATGAAATGCGTATGAATTATGTTTTCAAAGACAATCGGGAGTCAACTTTGTAAACAAAGAAGAACACACTTCATTAGATTCAACTTTGCAACTGAAATTATTCAACAAGGTTGCCCTTAGGCGTTACATGAAAGGAAATACTGGAAAGGAAATAAAACTGTAAAGGCACATTCAGAGCTCCTTATTGATCCCATGGTCTCCTCTTCTCAGTACGGATGTAGGCATTCAGAGCTCTCTCATTCTCCAACTGCTTGGTCAGCTTCTGGATCTTTGATTCCTGCTCGTTGAACTTTTCCCGGTAAGAATCCCGTTCTTCTTGCAGTTGCGACCAAGATCTCTTCAATGTCTCATAATCAGTAGGTATCTGAGGAGGAAGGACAGTTGGGGGAACACCATCTTTATCAGGACACTCAAGAATGACGGGTCTGACAGCTTCATACGGCATACCTAACTTCTGAGCACGGATGCGAACCCATTTGTAGTAGGCTTCCATAGGTAAAGAAGTCTTTGGCCCTAGCTCTTGTGGGTCAGCTTTATGAACTTTGTCCCAAGCTTTGATGAATCTACGACGCAGCTCGTCACTATCCACCTGAAACTCGAAACTGATGTGAGGTACCAACATCTCATGGGGGCCTGCTCTTCTTGCTCTTCCAAACTGACGGAGTGCTAGACATGGATTGTAAGAGATCCCTCCTTGAGTACCAATCAGAGGAACATTAGGATACTCCCCGCATCGATCAATAATAGCTATTTCATCCAAACCTCTGCAAGTCCAAATGATGTCTTTATCGGTGAGAGACATTAACCTGTGAGCCCAACCTCTTCCTTCTTGGTTCTTTAGTACGAACTTAGGGAGGTGCGAAATAAACCACCTCACCAACAAAGGGATACAACACCATAGGGTTCCTCGTCTTCGGGTAGTACGGGCATGAAGTTGTTGCAAGATGTCACCCAAGAGAGTGGGCACAGGATTCTGAGACATAAAGATCCTTATGGCAGTGACATTGATGAAGTTGTCAGGATTAGGAAACAGGACTAACCCATAGATTAGGAGAGCCAAGATGTCTTCATATGCCCTAAAGTCCAGGTCATTCCAGAAATTGTTAGCTTTACCAATCAGAAACTTGGCCAAGAAACCCTTAACTCCGCTTCTAGTTACCTAGTTGTCTGTTACTTCTTGATGGGTCAAAGGAAGAGCTGCAGCAACGTCCTCAAGCCTGAGGGTCTTTTCCCAACCAGTAAAGGGAGTCTGATCCAAGATAGGGATACCAAGTAGATTAGAGAACTCTTCCAGGGTAGGGACCAGCTGGAAGTCTTGAAAGGTGAAGCACTGGTACAGAGGGTCATAGAACTGGGTCAGAACACTCATCAACTGTTGATCCCGCTTTGCAGTGACTAAACTGAGAAGAGAACCATGCCTCTGAATGAAGGACGTGGTATTTGGAATTCTGCTAACCAACTCATCAAGCAACTCAGGTGAACGAACAAAGTTGAACCGGATAGTATTCCTTCGCACAGGCATCATAACGTCCTACAAAACAGAGCAAAGATGAAACCCTCTTGTCTTTGAAATGGTCAGTTCTTATGCAGGATGCATGCAATGCTCATGATGCTATGATGTTATGATAAAGCACACCACATACAGATACAAAGGCAAACATAGTAAGGCACACAAGTCACACAAGGCAAGCCCCTAAAGTTTAGGCCAGCATGAGGTCTAGGTACTACCCTCTTTCAGTTTGTTGGTTCATACCTGTCCTAATCAAAAGTAACCGGGTTCTTAGAGGATCCCAATATCATTGACTACCCTCAATCGGTCATAACTCCAGCATCGCAATCTTTTCTTGCGGCCAGAACCATCACGAGAGTTTAGCCTCAATGGGCGTAGCATACTACTACAATTCTAAAGGCCAAGTTGTGTCAATTAAGGTTCTAAGGTCGTTGGTGCTTAATGACTCCTTAGAAGACCCATATTCTCCTCGTTGCAACACAAGGGATATCGGTACAGACTAAGGTGCCACACCAACGTAGCCACTGCTTCACCTGTGTCGGTCTACGCCGGACAGGTCCCTCACAGCTTATGCTACCTAAACAGGGTATCCCCAGATCCGGGTTAGGATCTATGTATCTCTGATGCAACCCACAATAGTAAAGCAAGCAAATCAATACAAGTGAAAACACAGTTATGAACTAAGCCTAAGGTACACCTCACTTTATAAGATCCTCCCCAGCAGAGTCGCCAGTTCTGTGATCGGTGGATCTGGAACTGACTGTTTTAAAGCTGGTTCGCGAAATGTCGCGGAAGCAAGAGTCGCCACCGTCTTTTATTTTCTCCAAATGGAAAGGACAAAAGCACAGAAAAATTCCTTAAAGAGATTGCTCTCGGTTCGGGAGGTAGGTTATAGAAAGGGAAGGTGTTAGCACCCTTTCTATCCATGGTTATCCATGGGCTCTTAGATACTTGCTCAATGTGTTTTCAAAATTGTTTGTTTGCTTTTCAATGTGGGTTTTAAAAAGTTTCTTTGAAAAATTTCAGTTTGACTCGTACGTCAGAGTGTTTGAAAAGTTTGTTTTGAAAGCTTTTGAAAAGTGTCGGTGTGAAAAGTCTTTTTGAGTTTGTTTTGAGATTAGAGCAAGTATCCTTGAGAACCTACCTACCCTAAGGAATTCGTCTGTGTAAATGTCCTTAAAAGTAGTGCCATCCCACCATTGAGAGGTAGGTAGCACCACCGTTGGAGGTGTTCGGGTCAATTCGAGTTTTAGGGACATGGTGATCACCAGAGCAATGGGAAGACACCTTAGAAGCTACCCTCATGCCAGGTTCCCGGATCATGAGGACTTACTAAGACATCCTCTACTCGACGATCACCTTTCGAAAGGCAACAGTGAGGCGTACCCTAGGGGTGGTGTGTGCAATTCGTGTGTCATGTTTCAGTTATTTTGTCTTGTCATGTTTATTTGTGTTCTACGCTTGATTTTAATTAAGACATTCATTCTTGCATGCTTTTTTACAGTTATAAAGTTTGCGGGAAAATAAATCTACAACTATTACAAATGGCGCGGGTCCACATCGCCAAAATTAAACCGGACCCGATTTGACGGAAAAATAAATAAAGCGAATAAAATAAAAGTGCAAGAAATTTTAATTACAATGCTTTGGGAGAATTACATAATTATAATTAAACGACATAAAATAAATGTGCAAATTAAATAAATTATGGACATGGACGTTGGACCCTTTTACAACAAATTAAAGTTAATAAGGAATTAAAAATTAAAATTAAAAAGAATGTTTTTTTTGGTATTTTGTGTTTTTTGAGATTTAAAAGAAAAAAATAATTAATTAAAATTAAAATGAAGCGTCAAACCCTAATTCTAATGTTTTTTAAGTTTATTGTGAAAATATTAAGTTTTAACCTAATTTAAATCTAAGTTAATTTACATGCCAAATTTAATTATAGAAAATAAATAAAATGAATATTATTATTGTAAAAAAAAAGGAATTAAAGAATCAAAATTAATTAAACCTATTCCTACATATTTTTGGATTTTTATTTATTAAAAGAAATAAAGTTAAAACCTATTTTACTAAATTTATTTACATGTTAATTATTTACAAGAAAATAAATAGAATAAATATTTTTTATGTTTTTATCCTTTTTCTGATTTTTTGTGATGTTTTTATATTTTATGGCAATAATTAATTAAATTAAACAATCAAGAAAATAAAATAATTAAGTAAAACATAAGAAAAATAAAAAGAATGGCAAACCAGGGGGGGTAGCCCCAATATGGAGGTTTTGATAGTAAAGCCTGGCCCATTAAGATTCAGCTTCGTTGACTTTTCCAAGCATGATGTGGCATGTTGACTGGGATGTAGGGTGTTCTTTGATTCTTGGCCATGGATCTGGATTGGATGGACGCGTGTACGCTTGATGGTGAGGGGATATGGTGTTTTTCACTGTGAGCGCTGCATGGAATAATGATTGAAAAAATATTGTTGAGAAAGTAAGAGACCTGGGGTTTGAACCCAGGTCATGAAGGTCACACGCACATCCACCTGCCAGCTGAGCTATTGAATTTCAATTAATATATTATAATGAATAAATAACAAAAGGCAAAACCAACGCGTAGTGGATAGCACGCGCGAAATTTCAAACTAACGAATCACGCTTCGCCACGACGTTGTCTTCTTCAATTTTCCTGAAACATAAACTCAAAGGCAACAGTTTTAAGCGCGTGGTCTAAAGTAGGTTTACAGAAAATAGCGACTAGCGCTATAAGCTTCATAAATTGTTCGCGAATAGTGTTTCTTCCTCGTCTCTCTGCACTGAGTTGGATGGCCATAATTTTAAGGCTTAATTTTGCCTTATTGCAAAAGCCCTCTTTGAACAACCTGTAAACCCTAAAATCTAAGCATGGTAGAATCGTGTATGGTCAACAAAAATACAATCAAACACAATGGTTAGCTTGGAAACTTCATACTGAACAAGAATTCACAAACAAAAATGCAAAAAGATGTATGAATCATGATATACGATTTCAAAAGTTTTGTGACACAGTTCGAGTTCTATCTACCAATTCTTGGAGCTTTGCTTGTTGTTCTTGATTGGTACACGTTCAGAGTTACCCAAGGAAGCTAATGGGATCAAGATTAGGGCTTGAATCGTCCTCTAGAGTGCTTTTCAGTTTTGCACTTTTTTGCCAAAAACTCCAAGTTTGTTCAATGGTCTTTTGCGCAGCTTTTTCTCTCCTTTGCTTAGGGTTGTGATCAGATACTTGTATGGAAGTATTTAGGTTAACAAAAGTAGAACAAATCCATGGCATTGATAGTTTTCAATATTTGATTTTCTTAAGATTTTTTCAAATCTTTTCCATGTGCATTTTGCTCTCAATCATGCCAATCAGCTTCAAATCTTTCCCCTTTTGTATTTACACGAAATATTGAGTCCAAACCTGCATAAAAAGATTTGTTTTCATTAGGTTTGTATTTTTTATGCATTTTATTTAATTAAATGAATTATAAATGATAAAAAATCCAAATAAATAAATAAAAATGGAGAAAAACTTCCTTTTGGGCCTAATGGTCGTGCATAGGCTTGGCATGAAGAAACTTGGAAGAAAAATGGGCCCATTTGCATTTTTAGGTTATTTGGATCAAAGTTGACTTTTCAAAATTTCCAAAAATTTCCCAACTTCCACAAGGCATAACTTGCTCAATTTTTAAGCTTTTCACATGTTCTTGGACATTTTGGAAAGGTCTTTGAGTCCTTTAACCAATGCCTTTGGTCCCATGTCATTTTGATTTACCAATCTCAAGTTATGGCCTTTGACTTAAAGTCCCTTTTTGTTGACTTTTGAAAATGACCTATAATGTTGAAATTGATAACTTTTTGTGAGAGCATTTATTGGACTTGAAGTATGAAGATGAATTGTAGGAAATGTCTTTCTCTTCAAAATGAGATTTGGATGGAAATTTTCTGATAATCCATGTGAAAGTTATGCCCTGGTCAATTTCAGTTGACTTTTTCAGCTGTCCAAATATAGTAACTTTTGCATCTTTGATGATTTCTGAGCCAAATCTTGAGAATCATGATCAAGCATTGATCAAATGATGTTTGTGGCTTCAAAATGATATATTGACCAAAAATTTGAACTTTTGACTGCCAAATGACCATTTTGCCCCTACAGTTGACTGTAGTGCAATCTAGGGTTTTGACTGTGCAATTTTGAGCTGAATGCCTTGAAACTTGATATGAGGATGCTTGACCATCTTTGTAGGCATATGAGACTTGATTGGACCTTTGAAAACTTCATTCTCTTGATCAGAACACAAACCCTAGTTTTGACTGTATAGGAGACAGTTGAACTGCATAGCCCTTGGGGAATTTTGTGACCTGACTTGGCAATTTCTTGGAGAATATGGGAGGGCAAATTTTGGGGTACAACAATGACATTTGGAGATTGTTGGATAGGGTGATGGGCTTATAGATGCCATCTGAATGTTGATCGCGTAAGGGATTCTTTAGCGAGAACCTGCATACCTGCAAAAGAAAAATGAGTACCTGACACGTTGCAGGAGCTGATTTTAGATGCTTGGTATACATATGTCCTGACTGGTTACAGGAGCTGAGTCTGGAGCTTCAAACAGCGATGAATGAACCAGGGATGGTTACTGCCTTAGCATGAATGGTAAGAGAACCTTGGGCGATTTTAACTTCAACAACGCTCGTTGAGAAAACCTTGGCGGGAATTACCATCTTTGCAATATCGGGAAGAGAACCATAGAGAATTATAATTTGAAAGGGAATCGCCTCACTCGCCGCTGGAGAGGGAATCATAGGAAAAGGAATTGTCACCTCACACACTGTCGGAGAGGGAACCATAGGAGACTATCACCTCACACTCACCGTCGGAGAGGAGACCATCTGAAAAAGGACTTACCACCTCACACGCCGTTGGAGAGGGAACCATAGGGGACTATCACCTCACACTCATCGTCGAAGAGGGAAACATCTGAAAAAGGACTTACCACCTCACACACCGTCGGAGAGGGAACCATAAGGAGATTATCACCTCACACTCATCGTCGGAGAGGGAAACATCTGAAAAAAGGAATTACCACCTCACACTCACCGTCGGAGAGGGGACCATAAGGAGATTATCACCTCACACTCATCGTCGGAGAGGGAAACATCTGAAAAAAGGAATTACCACCTCACACTCATCGTCGGAGAGGGGACCATAGGAGATTATCACCTCACACTCATCGTCGGAGAGGGAAACATCTGAAAAGGACTTACCACCTCACACACCGTCGGAGAGGGGACCATAGGAGATTATCACCTCACACTCATCGTCGGAGAGGGAAACATCTGAAAAGGACTTACCACCTCACACACCGTCGGAGAGGGGACCATAGGAGATTATCACCTCACACTCATCGTCAGAGAGGGAAACATCTGAAAAGGACTTACCACCTCACACACCGTCGGAGAGGGGACCATAGAAGACTATCACCTCACACTCATCGTCGGAGAGGGAAACATCTGAGAAAAGGAATTACCACCTCACACTCATCGTCGGAGAGGGGACCATAGAAGACTATCACCTCACACTCATCGTCGGAGAGGGAAACATCTGAGAAAAGGAATTACCACCTCACACTCATCGTCGGAGAGGGGACCATAGGAGATTATCACCTCACACTCATCGTCGGAGAGGGAAACATCTGAAAAGGACTTACCACCTCACACACCGTCGGAGAGGGGACCATAGGAGATTATCACCTCACACTCATCGTCAGAGAGGGAAACATCTGAAAAGGACTTACCACCTCACACACCGTCGGAGAGGGGACCATAGAAGACTATCACCTCACACTCATCGTCGGAGAGGGAAACATCTGAGAAAAGGAATTACCACCTCACACTCATCGTCGGAGAGGGGACCATAGAAGACTATCACCTCACACTCATCGTCGGAGAGGGAAACATCTGAGAAAAGGAATTACCACCTCACACTCATCGTCGGAGAGGGGACCATAAGGAGATTATCACCTCACACTCATCGTCGGAGAGGGAAACATCTGAAAAAGGGATTACTACCTCACACACCGTCGGAGAGGGAACCATAGGAGACTATCACCTCACACTCATCGTCGGAGAGGGAAACATCTGAAAAAGGGATTACTACCTCACACACCGTCGGAGAGGGAAACATCTGAAAAAGGGATTACTACCTCACACACCGTCGGAGAGGGAACCGTAGGAGACTATCACCTCACACTCATCGTCGGAGAGGGAAACATCTGAAAAAGGGATTACTACCTCACACACCGTCGGAGAGGGAACCATAAGAGAATATCATCTCACACTCATCGTCGGAGAGGGAAACATCTGAAAAAGGGATTACTACCTCACACACCGTCGGAGAGGGAACCATAAGAGAATATCACCTCACACTCATCGTCGGAGAGGGAAACATCTTGAAAAAGGACTTCTGGAAGCAGTATCAGAACGTCACCATATCTGGTTTACATCTGAAACTATATCTGGAAGGAAATCTGGAAGCAGCATCAGAACGTCACCATATCTGGATCATATCCGAAACTATATCTAGACAGAATTGCGATAGTTTGATAGTAGTCATTTGTATTGATCTTTTTCCTGAAAAGGCAAAACATAATTGTATGCAAAATCATGATGCATGAACTGTATGTCTTCAAAATTAATGAGATTCATGTAGTATGATGCATATGCATGCTATAATGTATGAGGATATGATGTTTATGAATGTATATTTTCGTCGTAGGAAAATAAATCCTTGACGGGTTCCGGGAAGTCGCATCCTGGGCTGATGTGGAAGAATAGCTTTTGCTTCCGCTGGGGTTGATAGTTGCAAGTATACCGGTAGGAGAAGATGACTCCGTTGCGGAATAAACTTGGCAAATGGAAGATTCTACGGGGAGAAAAGATACCCTAACGACCATGCTGGGAAGCAATACTCTGTGGGGGATAGAGATGCTTTGCTGAATGTTGATAGTTTGCTGAGGATACCCTTGTTGTGCTGGAAGTGTTGATAGACTTCGCTGGGGATAGGAAGACTTTGTCGAGGACTCTCTTTCCGTGGCTTTTGGCTGAGGATAACCCAGTTATATCCTGTTAAGGAAATAACTCTTTAAATCAAGCCGGACGACGCGTTCGTATTCTGCGAGGGATAAGCTTCCAGAATCATACTGGGGGTAGACTTATTGTTTGGGGATATGAATTCCATCTTTCTAGGGGAACTGGATTGGACTCTCCTGGGGGAGTATTGAACTGTATTGGTTATGTTCTTCCACGGAAAATACCTTGATACCCTGGAGGACAGAACAATCAGATTGCTTAGACCACTCATTATTGCCCCTGTTTCTATGGGGGAGGCACTTATGGGGTGCTGATAGTTGTTGAGGGTCAAACCTTCTTCTGGTAGGCAGATGATAAGATGACGGGACATAGTCGTACGTTTTGATCCCTAACTTTTGCCTGGACCGCCCTTTCGGGTTTTCAGTCCACCGGGATACCCATTTTTGCCCAAGCCGCCTTTTCAGGTTTTCGACTTGCCGGGTGTACAAATTTCTTCATTTCATCCCTCATTTTGCCCGAACCCTTTTGGTTCGCCGGGAAGCCCTAATTTTTGCCTAGGCGTATCAGCCTAGCGGGTCTTTGATTGTGCGTAGTATTTTTCCGACTATGTCCGTTCTCAGAAAGTAGGGAGTTGCCCCTGTTTAGAAGTGTTTTGTCACCAGGAGATGTTTGATCAGGCGAGATTTGTTGTTGAAATGCCCCTAAGTGACTCAGGTGGAGATTTGCCCCAGGCTGGTTGGCCTTTTGAGAGATTCTCCGAATCTTGATTGGACTGCCCTAGATGATGGACAATAGTCGTGCCATGCCCCTTGATTGGAGGTACTTCTGTTCATTAGGCATTCGTCGTGTAAACTTCTATACTGTTCAAACAAAAAGTCATATGCAAACAAAGTTATGTTAAAAATGCAAAGCTTATGTCTGTCTTGAAGATTTTGAAAATGCATTTTTTTCATAAAACATGTGAATGTTTGTAAAACATGATGTCAACTCTGTATTTACCGTAGCCTTAAGGAGTCAGGATACCTTCGTAACAGTATGCTTTCGAACTAACCCATGCTTCAGCTAGGACTTTTGAGGGTTATAACGTGGCCTGGTTCACGGTTTAAGAAACAAAGGATAAAGGCTCAAATTTTATTTGTACCCACCCGCTCTTCGTGATGTTCTCCAAACCTAAACTCAGTTGATCATGCGTTAGACCTTGCTTGAGTCTTTGCTTTGATGTTCCAGTAATGGTTCAGATGTTGATAGCTTATTTTGAATAGGCAGTCCTTCTTTGTTTTTGTTGAGGGTTTGTGAGACCTCTTTTTTTGATTTCGTTATCCCTGTTTTTTGCATGACTGCTTCTTTTTGAATTTACAGTCAGCGGGATGCCCCAGTTTTGTAAGTCTCCTTCGTAGGTTTTGACTTATTGAGCTTTCATTTCCGAGACATATAATGACTGCCTGTCCTTATTGATTATTCAGAACCATCACTGTCTTTTTTTTTTGTAAGGACCTCTTTGGTGCCATTCGTTATGCACTTGGATCAACTGAGAGACTACCCTGCCCCAGGTTATGATTAAGGGTTTTTAAATTTCGAAAAGAAAAACTCCTACTTCTTTGGCTCAGAGGGGTTGACGAGGGATTATCTTCCTTATAACTCCAGTGTTTAGGGGTTGAAACAATGCCTGTACCTCATCAGCGGGGTTTGTTCAAAAGCATACTGTAATGATCGCGGTATCGTTTTCGTCATCCTCCCTCAAGAGGCTTAGAATTAACGAGAGTTGACATCAGAAAAAATATGAAACAATTTGCATATAGTAAATGCGAATATATTGATTCAAAATAGACATAAGCGATGCATTAATGGAACAACAATGTTTTAACATGAATAAATGTTTAAACGGTCAAAAGAAAAATACAACTTGAATATTTGGATGAACAAAAGACATTCTCGATGATTCGGTGTAGGATCAGTGTTCAAACTCGACCTCCTTGGCGTCAATCAAATCCTGGATCTTGTTCTTCAAGGTCCAACAGTCGTCGGTGTCATGTCCAGGACTGTCAGAATGGTAGGCACATCTCACACCCGGGTTGTACTTGGGAGAGGAAGTATCAGGATTTTGAGGAGGATCCTTTAGTGTGATCAGTTTTGCCTTTAGCAATTGTTGTAATGCCTGAGACAAAGACATGTTGATGTCAGTATACTTCCTATCTTGATGCTTTATCCTACGCCTATTGCTCTTTCTTGATTGAACGGGCGTGGGATCAGAAATCTGGATTGCCCCTACATCATGACGACCCTTTTTACCATGTATAGCATTGGATTCT
The DNA here is from genome assembly GCA_948472305.1 of Vicia faba. Lineage (NCBI taxonomy): Eukaryota > Viridiplantae > Streptophyta > Magnoliopsida > Fabales > Fabaceae > Vicia > Vicia faba. The sequence goes on from OX451739.1 coordinate 280,261,057, forward strand.
TTCTTTCCACTGCGGGGCTTTTTCTGAGTATCAGCAGGTGCGGTTTCTTGAATCTTCCCCGACTTGATACCAGCTTCGATTCTCTCCCCAGTCAAGACAAGATCTGTAAACCCAGCAGCAGAATTCCCAATTAGGTGGTTGAAGAATGGACCAGACAGGGTCCCCAAGAACATGTCGACGAGCTCGCGGTCAGTCAGAGGTGGTTGTACCCTTCCAGCAAGGTCCCTCCATTTTTGAGCATACTCTTTGAAGCCTTCGCCTGCACCCATAGACATTCCCTGAAGCTGAGTACGCGTGGGAGCGAGGTCAGCGTTGTACTGGTAATGCTTGTAGAAAGCAGTGGCTAAGTCTTCCCAGGTACGGATGTTGGCTCCATTCAGTTGATAGAACCACTCGAGCTGAGTCCCCGAAAGACTCTCTTGGAAGAAATGGATCCATAAGTTCTTGTCGGCTGTATAGGGTTGGATCCTCCTTGTATAAGCCCTGAGATGCAACTTAGGACAGGATGCCCCATCGTATTTAGCAAAAGCAGGTACCTTGAATTTGCGCGGGATCACCACCCCAGAAGACAGACCTAGATCCTCGAAGTCCAGGCCAGGCACCTTTTGTATCTCCATAGCACTGAGCCGGTCTTCCAACTGTTTGTACTTGTCCTCAGCCGGAGGGTACTGTTCGTCGTCGAAATCTGTTTCATTGTCAGAGACCTCTGGACTGGGAACCCTTTCCTCTTGATGACTGCTTTTTCCCACAGATGGAGTGGTCCTCTCAGTTTCAGTCTGCGGTGTATTCCCAGATCTGCGTCTAGGGCTGAACAAAACAGTCCTCCTTTTCTTCTTTTCCTTCTTCAAAAGCAGAGCCTTCAGATCTTGTTGCCCCTGAGTCAAATTCATGATCAGCTCTTGGAACTGGGCGTTCTGAGCCTGGAGGTCCTTGATAGTCTGCTCGGCTGATGATTCAGGATTCATGACGATCGGCTGAAATAAACAGCGGAGAAGGGTAAGCAACCTGTCAAAGGGATACCTGCAATGCAATGAGATGTATGACATACATGTAATGTTTTCAAGGACCTCGCGGGGTAAACAGAGAAATTGTTAGGGTTGAGAACCGGCAACTTGATTGTAAGAACTTCATTTTGTTGAGAGTCCTTCGTCAAGGGTCAAAGGCTCACCATATCAAGTGGGTCATAGCCCCTGACTTTAATCATCATGTCTGGTTTTGATTTCCAAACAACCTTGGTTAGGGGAACCTTCTTCAGGAGTCAAAGCTCACCATATCAAGTGGGTCATAGCCCCTGACCACTTTGGTTAGAGGAAAATAAATCCTCTTTGCCCCTCGCTAGATGTTTGATTCATCATGACCTGCATCACAAGCCCTTGAGATCCTTGAAATGGGTTAGGATGTATGCAATGATATGATGTCATGCTATGCATGGAGTGATGTAGGTAAACCATGTTATGAGTCCCAATTAAGGACTATAAACAAACCCTGCAAGAAATTCAGTATATTTTGTTATGAGTCCCAGTTAAGGACTATAAACAAAACCTGCAAGAGATCTAGTAAACCCTGTTATGAGTCCCAGTTAAGGACTATAAACAAAACCTGTAAATAGTTCACGTGTCAGCTAACAAGCATGCAAGTAGGCAAGTACAAAGGCACACAAGTCACACAAGAGAAACCCTTAGGGTTTAGGCCAGCATGGGGTCTGGGTAATACCCTCTTGAAGTTGGTGGGTTCAACCTGTCCTAATCAAAGTAACTGGGTTCTAAGGTTCCCAATATCACGGGATTGCTTTCATTGTTCATCGTTTCGATTTAGCCACTGAACTGGCGACCGAAATATTCCAGGAAAGCAACCCTCAATTGAGCGTAGTATCGAGTATCAACCAACCTCGGACTGCACCAAAGTCAGTTATCTCACTACCCTAAAGAGGCCAAGATAGTTCAATTAAGGTTCCTAAGGTCTGTTGATGCTTCATGACACCACGTGGAGGCCCCGTACTCTCCTTGACTGAACTCAAGGGTTACCGGTACACACCCAAGTGCCACATCAACGTAGCAGACTGTTTCAACCATGTCGGTATACCCCGCACAGTTCGTGGGCCTTACACAGAAATGGTAATCTAAGTCATGGTCAGTTGAGCACTTGAAACACGGATAACAAACACAACTACTACTGTGCAAGGGGCATGTTTGTTTCTCTGTTTAATGAGATTCTCATTCACTTTATTGGCGGATACCTTGCCAATTTGTTTCACAGCTCCGTGTTGTTGGTAAAGGTCATGGGTCAGGGTAATATCGAGATTACGATAGGTCGGCGAGATCAGCAAACCTAGTTGGAGATATTTCTTCCCCATAATGGCTTTTATTACGTTTCTTTGTTGCACTTTCATGTGTCATCTTGATTGATTGTTTTAAGCATTGCCTGCATATAAGATTTTGTTTATGGTCGAATGTCAGTCTTGATGCGTTGAATATTTTTGTCTTGAAAAAAATTGTTTCATTTTACTTAATCCATCTAGTATCACTCTTTAAATCAATTTTTCGGGCATTTTGATACCAAATGTGCTAATTTTTTTGCTTAGCCAAGAGTTTGGAAGAAGGAGTTTAGCCAAAAACGATGACTGTAGTGGTATTCTTTTGAGTAGAACCCCGTTGATGATGTACAGACATTGTTTCAATCCCAAAACACCGGAGATATAAGGGAGTTAGACCCTCGTTAACCCCTCTAAGCCTTCGAAGTAGGAGTTTCTTTTGCGTTCAAAGAAAAAAAACCTCGTTTTTTAACCAGGGGCAGGGTAGATGTTCAGTTAATGTGACCAAGCATTCAAATTTCAGAAGGAATGTCCCATCTGAGGATCACCATGTTTTATCTTTTGCATCATGAAAATGTCTAAACCACGATGTTCATTTCCTCACAAAGTCCCGAGGTCGAGATCGAATCGATACAATAATGGTTATCCCTCGCCGACCAAGGAATGAGGCATTTGTTTTTTTCAAAAAAAAGAGAAAGAAAGAAAAAGTTCAAAGACCTAAGGTCATATTGACTTGTTCGAAGTGGAAAGTATGAATAAGAAAGAAACAAAAAGCCCCGCTAAGTCGAAATTTGAAAACAAGTCGCTTAGGCAAAAGTTAGGGCATCCCGCTGGACTTCCAAAATTGAAATTCAAAAGATTTTGTCCAGGAAAAAGTTTGGGAAAAGAGAGCCTAAAAGGCCAAAAAAATAGAGAGAAAGATTATCCAATAAAATCTTCATCAAAAGAAGAGGAACAATAATATCAAAAACAAAAGCAGCAGAGGTAAAGTGACAATCATGTTGGAGAACTTGTCGTGATCACTCAACCATTATGAATCATGTTGAAAGATGAATGCTTGTGATAAGTCAGCTGAACTTAGGACAGGAGAATATCACGAAAGGGTGGGCACCAAACAACTTGAGCCTTGAAAAAAAAATTTCTAAAAAACCCTCGAACCAGGCCACGTTACAACCCCTAAAAGTCCTAACTGAAACAAGGGTTTAACTCGAAAGCATACTACAACAGGATGGCTTTTCCTAAACTCCCAAATATGTGTTGCATATCCATGTTGGTATCTTATCACCTGCATCTTGACTCATTATTTTGAAAAAAAAGGGGAAGAAAAGTTTTGAAATTTTGCACTCTAGCCAGTGATTCATTCACAACAGAGATGCGACACTTTGTTAAGGTTTTCAACTTCAAGGCTTAAATAATCGTCGCATCAGGTCTGTTGTTCCCAAAATAAACATCTTTCTGCATGCAAAACATTTGTTTGACATCAAAAAAAGAGTTTACACGTTGAACACCTGTAAAGAGCTTAATGATTGTTAGAAAGGGAATATTTGGCTCTCTTCTGTTAGACAGAGCCCGTGTATGAATAGGACTTTACCTATCCCTAGTGAAGTTTCATTTCCGCAATGAAGTTTTGTTTCCCCAGGAATCTTCTTTTAAAGGCTTCATTCTGAAACTCCGGATTTGAGGATGTCGCATATCCCCAACAAAGTTGCCGACAGAGATCCCTCGCCTTGACCTCTCATTTCCCAGTCGATATGCTGACTGGGGCATCCTTATGTTAAGATCTTCCCTTATCCCCAATACGGTCGATACTGTGTGACTATCTGCATGATCCATCCAATGGTTGCATTCAGAGAAATCTCTCTCCAAAAAAGATCTTCAATAGAGTTTTGTCTCTCCGGTGAAGTCCGATTTCCTCAATAGAGCTTTGTTCCCCCAGCAAAGGTTTTCACCCCTCACGTCAGGTTTGTTTTCTTGGTATCATCCTCAACACGGCCGCGCGCTGTCTTTTCCATAGATTACAGTCTTTCCCTGATCTTCTCCCTCAATGTCTAATCTTCTTCAGAAGCTGCAGTATCAATCTGATCTTCTCTAGGAGTTTGCAGTTTATTTCTGCAGCTCCTCTCAATGTTTGTGAACCATTTCTACTGGTTACTCAATTGTTATTCCCCGCGAGGCTTCATCTTATTGAGGTTCCCTCTCTAGTGGTTCCCCGTAATTTCTCCTCTCCTTTGGATTTTGCAATTTATTTTTGCAAGTCATGTTAGATTTTGACTTTTGGTTATTGGCTTCTCAATTAGCCACTCCACAGTGAAACTTTTAAACATGCATCATTACATTGCATCTACCAAAACGCGTAGCATTTCCATTATATGGAGCATTGCGCTATATAAAAAGAATTCAAACATGCATCGGAACATAAGCCATTATTGTTTCTGTTGTCCCCAGTGAATTTTCTAATACTTCGGGTTAAATCCCCCAGCGAGGTCTTCATCCTCATTATCTCAGTATCCTCCCCATACCAATATCTTTTTGATGTCAATCATTTGTTTGATTGAGTGTCTACTCTTGAATGTAGTTCAGTTTCGCCCTGGCGCGGTCTTCTCGGGTTTAGTCTTCACCACCCTCTCCGGTTCATTCCAATGTCTATTGATGAACCTTTCGAATACCAGTTCCGTCCTGATATTCACTTTCAGCAGGTTTTTAGGTGTACACCCTAATCTCCTTGCTTTGGGTTGAGCTCAGAGTTTCGTCTCCTCACCTTGCACATGAAATCCAATTTAATCCTGGTACTCATCTAGTTTAGTTTCGCCTAACTAGTTATTGAGTCGAGTTTCGTCTCGTTTTTGCTTTTATACCTTGGACCATTTGACGGTGTTCGTTTAACGAGTGCAGTGTTCGTACTACGTCCCTGGTTTGAAATCAGTCTCTTTTGTTCCTTAGATTCTTTTATCAGTTTTCGTCACTGTTTATCCATTGATCTGAGACCAACAAGTGCTCTGAGTAACGTGCGCTCTCATCACTCTCGCTTTGGGTCGAGTTTCGCCTTGTCGCCTGTGCATGAAATCCATTTTTGTTTTGTGTGATCGGTGGGAATGAGAACTGACTGTTTTGGAATGCTGGTTCGCATTTGTGTTTGTTTTCGCAAAATTTCGCAGTAAGCAAGAGTCGCCACCGTCTTTTATTTTATCCAACAAGGAAAGGACAAAAGCACATAAAAATTCCTTTTTGAGATATTTCTCAGGTTCGGGAGGTAGATTATAGAAAGGGAAGGTGTTAGCACCCTTTCTATCCGTGGTTATCCACGGGCTCTTAGGTACTTGCTCATTGTGTTTCCAAAAGTTTGCTTTTCTTTGTGTTTGTGGGTTTGAAAGAAGTTTTTGTTTTGAAAGGAGTGTAAGTGCGAAAAGTTTTGTTTTGTTTTAAAAGGAGCAAGTACTTAAGAACCATCTACCTACTCGAAAAAGAAATTAATCTGTGCTAATGTCCTTTAGAAAATGCTATCCCACTATCAAAGAGTAGGTAGCACCGTCGTTGGAGTTTTAAGGGTCAATTCGATTAAGGGACATGTGGTCACTAAAGCAATGTTAGGACGCCTTAGCGGTAACCCTAATATCCTAGATCATTTTTCCGAGGCAACCGTTTCGAGGCAACTATGATCTTTGGACAAGAGGGCGACCTCTAAAACTTCCTATACTCAATGACCACGTTCGAGGCAACCAAGTGAGGTGTACCCGAAGAGTGCGCATGTGCGAGTGTGTCAATTTGGTTATCTGTACATGTTATGGTGAGCTACTGTTGATTTTAGGTTAAAGATTAATCTTGTCATGCATTGCCTATTTATCAAACATCTAACAGTTAATATTGTGCGGAAATTAAATTGCAGGAAATTAAATCTAAGCTATTACAAGGCGTCGGGTATTTACATCGCCAAAGACAAACCCTTTAAAATTAAATTGCAGAAAGTAAATAAAAACGATAAATAAAAATCCTAATTTAAAAACTATTACATACTCGAAGGAATTACATTATTGAAATATGGATAAACAATAATACGCGCGCGAGAAAATTAAATCGGAGTGTCTTAGGGTTTTGACCCTTTTTTTTTATTAAAGAAAGCATGTTTTTTTATTATTTTTGAATTTTAATGGAAATTAGATCTAAGTTAATTAAAAAATATATATATATTTTTGGATTTTTTATATTTAAGGAAATAAAATAACATTGATTAAAAATATTAAAAGCCCTAATTCTATATTAATTTTAATTTATTGCAAAAGATATTAAAATTGTACCTAATTAAAAACTAAATTAATTGGTTAAAATTTATTTACAAAAATAATGAAATAGTGAAATTAATAAAAATATTATTTTGGGGTTTTCTGATTTTTATGAAGAAAAAAAGTTAATTGGTTAATTCTTAATTAAGAATAATAAAATAAAATAAAATAAAGAAAATGTTAAAAGAAAAGAAATAACCAAAGGGGGGTTTGGGCCTGAATCTGGGTGTATCTTGGCAATTTCCAGGCCCAAAAGCGTTCAGCATGCTTGACTTTTGGAATCCAATATGTGTCTTTGACCAGGGAGTATGATGAGCGTGCAATCTGGGCCCCTGGATCTGATCTGAAATTCATCTGGCAAGTGGATATTTGAGGAGCATGATGGACCATCTTTTGAGAATTGCATAGGAATACCTGAAGAAAAATCAAATAAAGTGTTTTGGGGGACCTGGGATTCGAACCCAGGTCCCAAGGGGTTTTGCCACGCCTCTCTCACCAACTCAACTACGCTTCATATTTGTTATTAGATTAGCCACTGATTATTATATGTAAAATAAAACGCTAATCCTGAAAATAAAATAAAAACGCGCTAATAATTTGAACCAGCCAATGGAAGCAAGCCACGTTATCATCTTCTCCACCAAATCACTGGTTCGTTTACCTGTGGATTTTTATCCGCAGGAAAGTTCGTAGCTTGCTTCCAAAATTCACCCTAGGCCATGGAAACGAAATCTAAGAGCACCAATATGTTCGTCTCTTCCTCCTGGTTATCCATATACCCATCATTAGCATTGATTTTGCCTGCATCGAAAAGGCCTAAAAAACAAGAACAAGAACCCTAGGCTCGGGCATTACAGTACAGGCCATGAAAATCAAATTAAATAATGCAGAATTGTTAGAATTTGAACGTTAGCATGATGGTGCAAGTAAATTGGCAAAAAGATGCAAGAAAAATGATTTACGATGCCATGTTCAGAGCCATATTCAAGGATACTTACAGCGTGTTTCAGATGGTCTCAAGGCCTAGTTTTGGTTGCTTTTTCTTCATAGGATGTCAGGCAAGGGAGTAGTGTTGAGATCTTGCTTTGAAAACGCCTCCAAACAAGAATTCGATCTCCACTTTTTTCAAGGTTTTTTCAATTCTGAGTTGGCCGTTTTTGCAGTCCCTTCAGCGTGTTCCCGATTTTCCTAGCTTGTACAAGTGTTATAGAATGTATTTAGGTCAAAACTTGGGCCTTTGTTCATGAGCATTGATGAATGGAGATTTGATTTGATCACCATTATCAAGTTTCCAAAAATATGCCAAATCTGATTTTTTTTATGCATGAAAAGGCTTGATACGAATTTGATTTGATGAATCATGGTAATTGAAAGCTACAATGATCAAAAAGATATCATTCCCTTCATTTTTAGATTTTATTTGATTTAATATTGATTAAAAATGAATTAAATCAATAAAAATTAAATAAAATAGAAAAATAAATGATTGGTCCTTAAATTAAGGATGGGACACGTGTGTGGCATGACAAGACCATATCAAGTGGAAAAAAGTGGGCCCTTTTGTCAAAAATTGGAGTTTTGAGGATAGTTGACTTTTGGCCATTTTGGAAAAATTCCCAACTTCAACAATGCATAACTTCTTCAATTTTGAACTTTAGGAGGTGTTATTGGACTTTTTAGAAACATTGAGATGTCCTCTAACCAACCTTTTTGGTCTCATCTCATTTTGATCTTCCGTGCTCAAGTTATAAGCTTTGGCAAAAAAGGTGTTTTTGTTGACTTTCAAAAATGACCTATAATGTCCAAATTTGTAACTTCTTGTGAGTACATTTCTTGATCTTGGTGTGTGAAGATGGATTGTAGGAAATTGCATCCTCTTCAAAATTAGCTTTGGATGGGTCATTTCTCATAAAGTATGAGAAAGTTATGCTTGGTCAAAGTTGAGTTGACTTTTCCTACAAAACCCTAATTTAGCAACTTTTGAATCTTGATGAATATTGAGAAATCCTTAATGAATCATGATCAACCCTTGATCAAATGATGAATTATCCTTCAAAATGAGAATGTTTACAAAAAATCTTGAGGTTTGACTGTATTTGGGACACAGTTGACTTTTGCCCTAGCACAGTCGATTTTTGGACTTCTTCTGCAAGGCTTGAAATTTGTCATGGATGAACTTGAGAACATATTAGGACATTGGGGAGAACTTGGGGTCATTTGGATGTGAGGACCTTGATGCAACACAAAACCCTAGTTTTGACTTGACTGTCTTAGGAGATGATTTGACTGTCCAACTCTTGAGCCAACTTGAGCAACTTGGAGATTATTTTTGAAAGGTCTTGAGAAATATGGGAGGGTAAATTTTGGGGTACAACAGTTTCCCCTGTTCAATCTTCTTAAACCTGAGGATATAGATTGGCGTTCGGGCCTTTCGTGATCCGAAGGTGGAAGATGATTGAACGCTAGAGTGCCCAGAAATTTGCACTCGCATGAAGTAGCATTTGTCTTGTGATGTCGGGAATGGGCTTACAGATGCCATTTGGAGATTGATGATGGGAGATGGGCTTAAAGATACCATCCGAAGGAGTGTCGATCGCGTAAGAGATTCCTTAGCGAGAGCTTATATACCTGCTGTTGAGGGAGATTCCGCTGGGGAATGATGTTCTTTGTCTTAGGAGAAATAGAACTTTAGGAGCTTTGGTTGTCCGTTATTCTACTGGGGAATCATCTTTGTTGAATAGGTGAGAGTGAACTACTATCTGGTCGTAACCCAGGCTTCATAGTGATAAGACCGACTGCTATCTGGTCGTAATCCAGGCTTTTCAGTGACTTACTGGGGAGATCAGATTAAACTTGCTATCCGGTCGTAATCCAGGCTTCTGCAATTTCTCACTTCTTATTTGGTCGAAATTCAGGCTTCAGAACAAATCAAGTGGTTATCCGGTCACATCCGTTCTTCAACTTGAATTTAGGGCACACTAATATCCGGCCGACTCCGGGCTTCTTAGTAACTGTCCATGTAAACTGCTATTTGGTCGGAATCCAAGCTTCACAGTGCCTTGTACCGCTATCTGGTCGTAATCCAGGCTTTAGAACCAATCAAGTGGTTATCCGGTCGCATCCGGGCTTCCTTCTGACTGTTGGGTTTACTAGTATCTGGTCGAATCTGGGCTTCGCAGTAACTGGTTGGGTAAACTGTTATCTGGTCGTAATCCAAGCTTCACAGTGTCCCTTAACGCTTATCTGGTAGCAATACAGGCTTCACGATGTATCATACCACTATCTGGTCGAAATCCAGGCTTCGTAGTACTCTTGGTTGCTATCTGGTCGTAACCCAGTCTTCACAACATCTTCTATCATTATCTGGTCGTAATCCAGGCTTCATGATGTATCATACCACTATCTGGTCGAAATCCAGGCTTCGTAGTACTCTTGGTTGCTATCTGGTCGTAACCCAGTCTTCACAACATCTTCTATCATTATCTGGTCATAATCCAGGCTTCATGATGTATCATACCACTATCTGGTTGAAATCCAGGCTTCGTAGTACTCTTGGTTGCTATCTGGTTGTAACCCAGTATTCACAACATCTTCTATCATTATCTGGTCGTAATCCAGGCTTCATGATGTATCATACCACTATCTGGTCGAAATCTAGGCTTCGTAGTACTCTTGGTTGCTATCTGGTCGTAACCCAGTCTTCACAACATCTTCTATCATTATCTGGTCGTAATCCAGGCTTCATGATGTATCATACCACTATCTGGTCGAAATCCAGGCTTCGTAGTACTCTTGGTTGCTATTTGGTCGTAACCCAGTCTTCACAACATCTTCTGTCATTATTTGGTCGTAATCCAGGCTTCATGGTCTTGTATCGCTTTCTGGTCGTAATCCAGGTTTCACAACAACTTGCTGAGCTGTTATCCAGTCGTAATCCAGGCTTCACGGCTCACTTGGGAATAAACTACTATCTGGTCGTTCTCCGGGCTTCATAGCTTACTTTTGAGAGATGTCACTATCTGGTCGTAATCCAGGCTTCGCGGTGGTCTGATATTGTTATCCAGTCGTAATCCGGGCTTCATAATATGCTGTAGAAATCAAGATACTATCTGGTCGTACCCGGGCTTCATAACTTGAATTTTGATTGTATCTTTCCTGAAATGGAAAGGTTAGCTGTATGTAATGCATGATATGTATCAGGCAATGATGTTCTCAAAATAAATGAGATTATGTGGTATGATGCGTATATACATGTATCATGATGTATGGACATGTAATGTTTTAGCTGGAGAAAATAAATCTCGGAGCTGTTGGAGAGTAGAGTTGAGTTCTTCGTTTCCGCTGGGGATGGTGAACGAAGGTGATTGTGAGAATAAGCCTTCCGGAGAAAAGAACTCCATTGAGGAATAAACTGATGAAGAGATTACTCCGAGGGGAATTACTCTGGTGGGGAAGAGATGTGCTACTGAAGATTTTAACGATAAACTCCGCTGGCGGTTCCGCTGATAAACTCTGTTGGGGATTCTGATGATGAACTCCGCTGGGGATGGATTACCGTTGCTGGTGATATTGAATCTATTGAGGATAGAAGTCCTGCTGGGGGGGAAAGAAAGAATTTTGCTGGGGATGATCTTTCAGTTGCAACTTGCTGAGGATAACCCAGTTAGACTCTTGTGTGGATAACCCTCTGAATTTGGCTGGGGAGATTTATTTGCGCTCTGCAGGGGATAAGCTTCCAGAATCTACTGGGGAAGATGGTTCAACTCCGTTGGGAAAGCTTTTTTTAGACTGCACTGGGGAAATGACTCCACTGCGGATATCTTGTATTCCTTCGGGGAACATTCTTATACTCTGTTGAGGAATATTAAGACTGCCAGGGGTATTCTTATACTTGCTGGGGAATGTCTTTATACTCCGTTGGAGAATATTAAGACCTTCTGGGGATACCACATCTTTTTAGGGTTGATGGTAGACTAACTCTGCTTGGGGGAGAGTATTGTTGATTCGTTCAACTGCAAGTCTTAGCTGGGAGAGCTACCATTACTGTATTGCTCTGCGAGGAGTGAAGGTATCGCAGCCATCTTCTTCAGCTGAACCTACCTTGGTACCTTGGTGGACAGAGTAGCTACACAATTTGGACATTTCTTATACCCATGTTTCTGATATTACCAGTAATTCATCTTTTGTTTCGCATGTAAATATTTATGATCAGCAATTAATGTCAAATGCATATATCAAAAATGAACATTGGACGTTCTTTGCAAAACAAAACGGATAAAGGAAAAACAGTTTGAAATTTGTCTGAAAATGAATTTGTATTGATTTTGAAGTTTGGCCTGTAAATAGGCGTTTTTGTACAAGAGGCTGACGTCCTAGTAAGAGAACGCCGCCGAACAAATAGAATTTATACAATTTATGAAAAAGAAACAAAACAGCTATGTGAATAATCCCACTAGGTTCCAACTCTGCTATTGCCTTTATATCTTCAAGCCTCTCATCACTTTGCTGCTTAGTTGAAGATGAATCTGATTGATTGGTGTCGTCCGAGCTTGATAGTTGATACCGAAGTCTGGATGCGAGGTGATCCAATGAGACATAGTGTTACGCTTTAATCCCTAACTTTTTCCTGGACCGCCCTTTCGGGTTTTCAGTCCACCGGGATACCCATTTTTGCCCAAGCCGCCTTTTCAGGTTTTCGACTTGCCGGGTGTACAGATTTTTTTCATTTTCATCCCTTATTTTTGCCTGAACTCTTTTGGTTCGCCGGGAAGCCCTTATTTTTGCCTAGGCCAGTCAACCTAACGGGTCTTTGATTATGCGTAGTATCTTTTCACTATGTCCGCATTGACGGTGTGAGGAAGGTCGTCACCATCCATGGTGGTTAGAATCGTAGCTCCTCCTGAGAAGATGTTCTTAACCATAAATGGCCCTTCGTAAGTAGGGGTCCATTTGCCCCTGGGATCACCTTGAGGTAAGATAATGCGCTTGATTACCAGGTCCCCAACTTGATACTCTTGTCGTCTGACTTTCTTGTTAAATGCCTTGATCATCCATTTTTGGTACGTCTGACCATGACAAATAGTAGTAAGTCTCTTTTCGTCAATTAGGTTCAGTTGATCAAGTCGGGTCTGAATTCAGTCATCTTCACTCAAACCTGCATCCTTTATGATCCGAAGAGAGGGTATCTGAACTTCAATAGGCAAGACTGCCTCCATGCCATAAACCAAGGAATAGGGTGTTGCCCCTGTTGACGTCCGTGTTGAGGTGCGGTACCCATGAAGAGCAAATGGTAACATCTCGTGCCAATCTTTGTACGTCACTGTCATCTTCTGCACAATCTTCTTAATGTTCTTATTTGCTGCTTCGACAGCCCCATTCATCTTCGGCCGGTAGGGAGAAGAGTTATGATGTTGTATCTTGAATTGCTCGCAGAGCTCAGTGATCATTTTGTTGTTGATATTGGTACCATTGTCCGTAATGATCCTCTCTGGTACACCGTATTGACAGATCAGATTATGCCGAATGAACCGCGCCAGGACGTTCTTGGTTACGGTAGCAAAGGAAGCTGCTTCAACCCACTTCGTAAAGTAATCAATCGCTACCAGGATGAAACGATGCCCGTTAGATGTTGTAGGTCTGATCTCGCCGATCATATCAATTCCCCACATTGCAAAAGGCCAAGGCACTGTCAAGACATTCAGAGGAACTGGAGGTATGTGCACCTTATCAGCATAAACCTGGCACTTGTGACATATCCTAGAATGCTGATAACAGTCAGCTTCCATTGTGGACCAGTAGTATCCTGCCCGAAGGATTTTCTTTGCCATGGTATATCCACTGGAATGGGTTCCAAAGGTACCTTCATGTAACTCTGCCATGATCCTTTCTGCTTCAATCTTATCCACACAACGCAGTAAGGTCCAATCATGGTTACGCTTGTAAATGATGTCGTTACTGATGAAGAACTTTGCCGCGAATCTCCTCAGGAACTTCTTGTCATTAACAGATGCACCTTCGGGGTACTCCTGAGCTTCAAGATACCTCTTCACCTCATGATACCAGGGCTTTTCTGTTACTTCTTCAGTCTCAAGATCACAGCAATGTGCAGGTTCGTCCAATCTTTCAATAATGATCTGGGGAGCTTCGTTGTCCCAATTGACTTTGAACATAGAAGACATCGTAGCCAACGCGTCCGCCAACTGATTCTCCTCTCTAGGGAAGTGTTCAAAGTTTATCTCCTCAAAATGGGGAAGCAATGTCAACACATACTCCTTGTAAGGAATAAGATTTGGGTGTTTCGTAACCCACTCACCTTTGATCTGACTGATCACGAGAGCGGAATCTCCGAAGACACTTAGAAACTTAATCCTTAGGTAAATTGCTGGTCGAAGACCCATAATGCATGTTTCATACTCCGCCATGTTGTTGGTGCAGTTGAAACATAGTCGGGCGGTGAACAGAGTATGAGAGCCTTTCGGAGATATGATCACGGCGCCAATTCCATTACCCAAGGCGTTTGAAGCTCCATCAAAGTACATAGACCATCGGGATCCCTCCTCAGGTCCTTCATCCGGTCCAGGTATCTCACAATCAGTTATTAACATGATATTCTCGTCTGGAAATTCAAAGTTCATAGACTGGTAATCATCCATTGCCTGGTGTGCCAAATGGTCTACCAATACACTTCCCTTGATTGCTTTTTGAGTTATGTACTGGATGTCATACTCAGTCAAGATCATCTGCCATCTTGCTATTCTTCTGGAAAAGGTAGGCTTTTCGAAGATATACTTGATTGGATCCATCTTTGAAATCAACAGAGTAGTGTGAGTCAGCATATACTGTCTCAGCCGGCGAGCAGCCCATGCCAAAGCGCAACAAGTTTTCTCAAGCAGTGAGTATCGGGTCTCACAGTCGATAAACTTTTTGCTAAGGTAATAAATAGCATGCTCTTTTCAGCCAGACTCGTCATGCTGCCCCAGCACACACCCCATTGAGTTGTCAAGCACTGTTAAGTATAAGATCAGAGGTCTCCCTTCAACTGGTGGCATCAGAATGGGTGGCTCTTGGAGATACTCTTTGATTCTTTCGAAAGCGGCCTGAAATTCATCGTTCCAACGTGCTACCTGATCTTTCTTCAGCAGCTTGAAGATTGGTTCACAAGTAGCAGTCAGGTGCGAGATGAATCGGGCAATGTAGTTCAGTCGTCCCAGAAAGCCTCTGACTTCCTTCTCTGTTCTGGGAGCTGGCATCTCTTGTATGGCTTTCACTTTGGCAGGGTCCACTTGAATACCTTTGTCGCTCACGATGAAACCCAGTAGCTTACCAGACCTCACCCCGAAGGTGCACTTGTTAGAGTTTAACCTCAGCTTGTACAACTTCAATCTGTCAAACAACTTCTGTAAGTGGTCAAGGTGTTCTTCTTCAGTCTGGGACCTTACAATCATATCATCTACGTATACTTCAATCTCATGATGGATCATGTCATGAAACAGAGCAACCATGGCACGCTGATATGTTGCCCCAGCATTTTTCAACCCAAAAGGCATGACCTTGTAGCAAAAGGTACCCCACTGAGTAACAAAAGTGGTCTTCTCCATATCTTCGGGAGCCATATTAATTTGATTATATCCAGAGAAACCATCCATAAAGGAGAATACCTTGTGCTATGCAGTATTGTCAACCAGAACGTTGATGTGAGGTAGAGGGAAGTCATCCTTAGGGCTTGCCCTGTTCAGATCCCTGTAGTCAACACACATTCGGACCTTACCATCTTTCTTCGGCACTGGAACCACATTGGCAACCCACTGAGGGTAAGAAGTAACTGCTAGAAAACCAGCGTCGAATTATTTCATAACCTCAGCCTTGATTTTCTTAGACATCTCTGAGCGCATACGGCGAACCTTCTGTTTCACTGGAGGACAGTCTTCCTTGGTAGGCAGGCGATGAACCATAATATCAGTATCCAGACCAGGCATATCTTCGTAAGACCAGGAAAAGATCTCAACATAGTCACGCAGCATCTGAATCAACCGTTGTTTCACACTAGGCTCTAGATTGGCACCAACCTTGACTTCCTTCTTGTCTGTCTCAGTACCCAAATTCACTGTTTCCACTGGCTCTTCATGTGGCTAAATGGCCCTTTCTTCCTGGAGTAGCAGTCTTGCAAGTTCACCAGGCACTTCGCGATCATCTTCACCTTCGTCTTCGACTAAGTTGATCATATTTTCGAAGTCATAACTGGCAGTAGCAGAGTCGTTACCAGTGAGATCCATAGTGGATGTGGACCTGTATATGTGAGTGTGTGTAAAATAGTTGTTTTGCAATATATAATAAAGAAAAACAAGGAGCGCAAGATTTGAAATGCAAAAACGTCCAATGCTTTTATTAATGACATATGAAAATGACACACAAAAGCCCTTACAAATGAAGCCACAGTGCCTCGGGTAAGACACCGGGCCATAAAGTTTCAAAACATTGTCTATTACAAATTCAAATCAAAAAGTTTCATTACTGAGTAACAAAAGTGATAGGGATGAAGTCCTTTGCTGTCCAGTTGCTTGGTCCACCGTTGGTCGTAGGATAGATCCAGCTGTCGAATTCAGACTCCTCCACATCATCTTCAATGGCATTTACTCCCGAGTTGCTGATGAACACGGGAGGCCTTCCAATCCTTGCACTTCGAACATCCCTTTGAGCTTCTGCAGTGAAACCCAAACCAAACTTATTAGTCTTCTGTGTAAAATCAGGAAGTCGGCCCCAATTTGCACACTCACCCTTCTCAATAACAGCCCGAGCATCCCTTAAGGAAGCCATCTTCATAGGAGAATCTTCAACCACAGTCTCAGCTGATACCAGTGTCTGGGGGACCTCTTCAAAGTGCTGAAATGGGGTCTCGATGAACTCCCCATCCATCTCTACGTATCTGAACGAGTTGAGGTGGCTGACCATGTACTCTTCCTCCCCTTGTACTGTCACAATCTTCCCTTTGACCGGGTACTTCAACTTCTGGTGGAGCGTTGAGGTTACGGCCCCAACTTTATGGATCCATGGACGACCCAGTAAACAAGAATAGGATGGCCGAATGTCCATCACATAGAACGTAGAATTGAAGACCTGAGAACCAACTTTAATTGGAATATCAACTTCACCGTGCACCATCCTCTTAGACCCATCAAAGGCCCTGACAATAATGTTACTTGGTTTTAGCTCTAGCCCTTCGCAATCCAACCGGTCTAGAGCTTTCTTGGGCAAGACATTCAGTGAGGAACCAGTATCAACCAACACATGTGCAAGAGTAGTGCCTCTGCATTCAATGGAGACATGCAGGGCATCGTTATGGTTCTTCCCTTTAGCAGTCAAATCAGCGTCGGAGAAACCTAAACCATTATCCGCAGTTAAATTGGCCACACAATCGGTAAACTAATCAGTTGATGTCTCTTGCAGCACGTGGGCAGTCTTCAGGAAGGTAATCAGAGCCTTGGCATGGGCCTCTGAGCACAGCAATAGTGACAACATAGAAATCTTGGATGGGGTTTGCCCCAGCTGCTCAACTATGTTATAATCACTCTTCTTAATAATCTTCAAAATCTCTTCCATCTCCTGTTTGGAAGCTTCAACATTAATTGTCTTCGGTGCCTCCGTCGGGGCAGGCACATCAGTGGTGATCCCTTTGCCCCGAGCGCCAGATGACTCGGCGACAGGGGTAAGGATAGGAACTTGATCAGGAATAGTGGTAGGTACACTTGCAGGTGTAATAACGATAGGTCTTCGGATAGTTGGTGGAACAATATTAGGTGAGAAAAGTCTACCGCTGCGGGTGACTTTAGCAGGTCCAGTAATGTTGTTGACGCCGGTATCAGCATCCAACTCTTGCTTAACTCCAAGAACATAAACATCTGCCCCATAGTGCCAAGGGACAACTTTGTTAGAGGTGTAGGGGATGGGCCCCGGAACAGTGATGATTACAGGTGCGATCTTCGGAATAGATGTAATTCTAACAGGCTTCCTCGAGGGAGCCTTGGAAGAATTGTCGAAAATGGTAATGATGGCGACTTCTTCAGTAGGAATGGAAGGAACGGAAGTCTTCTCAAACAGGATCTCCTTATTATCCATCAGGTTTTGGATACATGACTTCAGGAATGGGCAACCAGTAGGTAAAACAGAACACATATGGCAACCTCCGCCACAGCCCGGAAATAAACCGGCTAGCAACAGGTTCTTCTTGACAGTCATCAGAGGGGTAACAATGTCATCCACAGAAACTACAAACAGGTCTTCCTCTACAGCATTTACTCCATGTTTGGGCATGGGAGCAGTCACAACATTAGGCCTCTCGTGCGGCTCGAATTCAATCTCCTTTGCATCAATTAAGTCTTGTATCTTGTTCTTTAATGCCCAACAATCATTTGTATTATGCCCCGGGCTATCGGAGTGATAAGCGCAGCGGGCGTTAGGGTTATACCTCGGTGACGTTGTATTTGCATTCTTTGGGGGTTCCCTTATAGTCACCAGGTTAGTCTTCAGCAACTGTGGCAGAATCTGAGATAAGGTCATGCTAAGACGAGTGAATTGCCTCTTAGGTCTCTCGTCCTTTTGTTGATTATTGTACTGAGGAGCGCCAGCAGGTTTTGAAATAACAACCGCATTGACAGCTTGGCGGTGTTCGGGTCTATTCTGTCTTTTTGCACTGTAGACACCACTGGACTCTTTCTTAAACGACTTCTTCTCGGTGCTCGATGAGGCACCCTTCTGTATCTTTCCAGCCTTAATACCAGCTTCAATCCTCTCTCCAATCAAGATAAGATCTATAAACCCAGCTGAAGAGCTTCCAATCAAATGGTTAAAGAATGGACCAGACAGGGTCCCCAAAAACATGTCAACAAGTTCACGATCAGCCAAAGGTGGTTGCACCCTTCCGGCAAGGTCTCTCCACTTCTGAGCATACTCTTTAAATCCCTCACCCGTTCCTATTGACATACCCTGGAGTTGGGTACGCGTAGGAGCGAGGTCGGAGTTGTACTGATACTGCCTGTAGAATGCAGTAGCCAAATCCTCCCAGCTACAGATACTGGCTCCGTCCAACTGATAGAACCACTCAAGCTGAGTCCCTGAGAGACTGTCTTGAAAGAAATGGATCCATAAGTTCTTATCAGCAGTGTAAGGCTGGATCTTCCTCACATATGACCGGAGGTGCAGCTTCAGACAGGAAACTCCGTCATACTTGGCAAAGGTTGGTGCCTTGAATTTATGGGGAATCACCACCCCAGATGATAGACATAGGTCTCCGAAGTCCAGACCGGGCACCTTCTATATTTCCATAGCGCTCAAACGGTCTTCCAGTTGTTTGTACTTATCCTCAGCAGGAGGATACTGTTCTTCATCGTAGTCTGTCTCCTTGTCAGAGACCATAGGGCTAGGAGCCCTCCTTTCTTGTGGACTATCTTTCCCTCCAGATGAGGTGGTCAGATCAACTTCATTCTGCAGCCCGTTTCCAAACCTGCGTCCAGTATTGAACAGGATGGTCCTCTTCTTCTTCTTCTTTTTCTCCTTCAAAATCAAGGTCTTCAGGTCCTGCTGACCCTTGGCTAGATTCATGAACAACTCTTGAAACTGGGAATTCTGGGCCTGGAGGGCCTTGATAGATTTCTCAGTTGAAGGTTTAGTAGACATGATAATTGCTTAAATAAACAGCGAAGAAGATAAGAGACCTGTAAAAGGGTACCTGTTTATGAAGTGCATGGGATGAAATGCGTATGATTTATGATTTCAAAGACAATCGAGATTCAAATTTGTAAGCAAGAAAAGAAACACACTTTATTAGATTTAAACTTCAAAATTTAAATTGTTCAACAACTTGCCTTTAAGGCATTACAAGAATGGAAATACTGAAAAGTAAATAAAAACTATAAAGGAAATCATCCAAGGTCCATCAATGCTCCCATGGTCTCTTCTTCTCAGTGCGGACATAATCATTCAGGATCCGCTCGTTCTCCAGTTGCCTAGTCAGCTTCTAGATCTTCTGCTCTTGTTCATTGAATTTCTCTCGGTAGGAATCCCGTTCATCCCTCAATTGCATCCAAGACCTCTTCAATGCGCAAATATCAGTGGGCATATAAGGGTGGAGAATGGTTGGAAGAACCTCGTCTTCATTAGCAACTTCAAGAGTGACAGGCCGGACAGCTTCATATGGCATACCTAGCTTCTGGGTATGGATGCGGACCCATCTGAGATATGGCTCCATTGGAAGAGAAGTCTTTGGACCCAACTCATGTGGATCAGATTGGTGAACTCTGTCCCAAGCCCTTATAAATCTACGACGTAGCTCGTCGCTATCTCCCTGAAAATCAAAGATGATATGAGGCATCAACATCTCATGAGGCCCTTCTCTTCAGGCTCTTCCAAACTGACGGAGAGCTAAGCATGGATTATAAGAAATCCCTCCATGGGTTCCGATCAATGGAACATTAGGATACTCTCCACAGCGATCAATGACAGTCACCTCATCCATACCTTTGAGAGTCCAGATAATGTCATTATTAGAAAGAGATATCACCCTATAAGCCCAGCCCATTCCTTCTTTGTTCTTCATCACGGACTTAGGGAGGTGCAAAATAAACCACCTCGACAATAAAGGAGCACAACACATCAAAGTTCCCCACTTTCGGGCAGTACGAGCATAGAGCTGATGAAGGATGTCACCCAAGAGAGTGGGTACAGGGTTCTGAGAGATGAAGATCTTTATGGCATTAATATCAACAAAAGTGTCAGGATTCGGAAACAATACCAAGCCATAAATCAAAAGATCCAGAATATCCTCAAAGGCCTTAAAGTCTAGGCTATCCCAGAAGTAGTTAGCCTTGTCAACCAAGAACTTAGTCAGAAAACCCTTAGCTCCACTTTTAGTCTCCCAATTAGCCGTTACCTCCTCTTTGGTCAAGTGAAGGGCTGCAGCAATCTCTTCAGGCCTAAGAGTCTTTTCCCAACCAGTGAACGGAGTCTTCTCCAAAATAGAGATACCGAGCAACTCAGAAAACTCTTCTAGGGTAGGAACCAGCTGATAGTCTTGAAAAGTGAAGCAATGGTACAGCGGATCATAAAACTGGACCAAGACACTCATCATTTGTTCGTCCAATTTGGAGGTGACCAAACTGAGAAGAGAACCAAGCCTCCTGATGAAGGAAGTAGTGTTTGGTATCCTGACAACCAACTCTTTAAGCAGGGTAGGTACTTGGACAAAGTTGATCCGGATAGTATTCTTACACATGGGCATCATGATGACCTACAAAACAGAGCAAAGATGAAACCCTCTTGTCTTTGAAATAGGTTAGTCCTTATGCAAGATGTATGTAATGTTATGATGTCATGATGTCATGATAAAGGCACACCAAAAGTATTCACAAAAAGCAAACATGGTAAAGGCACACAAGTCACACTGAGAGCCCTTAGATTTCAGGCTGGCATGGAGCTTAGGTACTACCCTCTTTCAGTTCAGTTGGTTGAAACCTGTCCTAAAAATAGTAACCGGGTTCTAGAGGATCTCAATATCACTGACTACCCTTAATCGGTCATAATTCCAGTTTAGCAACCTTTTCTTGCGGCCGGAATCATCGCGAGAGTTTAGTCTCAATGAGTGTAGCATACCGCTACTGTTCTATGGCCAAGTTGGTCAATTCAAGGTTCTAAGGTCAGTTGGTGCTTAATGACCCCTTAGAAGACCCATATTCTCCTCGTTCCAACACAAGGGATATCGATACAGACTAAAGTGCCACACCAACGTAGCTACTGCTTCATCCGTATCGGTCTACGCCATATAGATCCCTCACAGTTTATTGCTACTTACCTAAAGGGTATCCCCCAGATTCGGGTTAGGATCTATAGAACTCCGATACAAGCCCACAAAATTAAAGCATACAAAACATACAATTGAAACATAATGATCTAATCCTAAGGTACACCCCACTTATAAACTCCCCAACAGAGTCGCTAGTTCTGTGATCGATGGGAATGAGAACTGACTGTTTTGGAATGTTGGTTCGCGTTTGCGTTTGTTTTTGCAAAATGTCGCGGTAAGCAAGAGTTGCCACCGTCTTTTATTTTATCCAACAAGGAAAGGACAAAAGCACAGAAAAATTCCTTTTTGAGATATTTCTCGGGTTCGGGAGGTAGATTATAGAAAGGGAAGGTGTTAGCACCCTTTCTATCTGTGGTTATCCACGAGCTCTTAGGTACTTGCTCATTGTGTTTCCAAAAGTTTTCTTTTCTTTGTGTTTGTGGGTTTGAAAGAAGTTTTTGTTTTAAAAGGAGTGTAAGTGCGAAAAGTTTTGTTTTGTTTTAAAAGGAGCAAGTACTTAAGAACCATCAACCTACTCGAAAAAGAAATTAATATGTGCTAATGTCCTTTAGAAAATGCTATCCCACTATCGAAGAGTAGGTAGCACCGTTGTTGGAGTTTTAAGGGTCAATTCGATTAAGGGACGTGTGGTCACTAAAGCAATGTTAGGACGCCTTAGCGGTAACCCTAATATCCTAGATCATTTTTCCGAAGCAACCGTTTCGAGGCAACTATGATCTTTGGACAAGAGGGCGACCTCTAAAACTTCCTATACTCAATGACCATGTTCGAGGCAACCAAGTGAGGTGTACCCGAAGAGTGTGCATGTGCGAGTGTGTCAATTCGGTTATCTGTACATGTTATGGTGAGCTACTGTTGATTTTAGGTTAAAGATTAATCTTGTCATGCATTGCCTATTTATCAAACATCTAACAATTAATATTGTGCGGAAATTAAATTGCAGGAAATTAAATCTAAGCTATTACAAGGCGTCGGGTATTTACATCGCCAAAGACAAACCCTTTAAAATTAAATTGCAGAAAGTAAATAAAAACGATAAATAAAAATCCTAATTTAAAAACTATTACATACTCGAAGCAATTACATTATTGAAATATGGATCAAAAATAATACGCGCGCGAGAAAATTAAATCGGAGTGTCTTAGGGTTTTGACCCTTTTTTTTTTATTAAAGAAAGCATGTTTTTTTATTATTTTTTAATTTTAATGGAAATTAGATCTAAGTTAATTATAAAAAAAAAGAAAATATTTTTGGATTTTTTATATTTAAGGAAATAAAATAACATTGATTAAAAATATTAAAAGCCCTAATTCTATATTAATTTTAATTTATTGCAAAAGATATTAAAATTGTACCTAATTAAAAACTAAATTAATTGGTTAAAATTTATTTACAAAAATAATGAAATAGTGAAATTAATAAAAATATTATTTTGGGGTTTTCTGATTTTTATGAAAGAAAAAAAGTTAATTGGTTAATTCTTAATTAAGAATAATAAAATAAAATAAAGAAAATGTTAAAAGAAAAGAAATAACCAAAGGGGGGTTTGGGCCTGAATCTGGGTGTATGCTTGGCAATTTCCAGGCCCAAAAGCGTTCAGCCTGCTTGACTTTTGGAATCCAATGTGTGTCTTTGACCAGGGAGTATGATGAGCGTGCAATCTGGGCCCCTGGATCTGATCTGAAATTCATCTGGCAAGTGGATCTTTGAGGAGCATGATGGACCATATTTTGAGAATTGCATAGGAATACCTAAAGAAAAATCAAATAAAGTGTTTTGGGGGATCTGGGATTCGAACCTAGGTCCCAAGGGGTTTTGCCACGCCTCTCTCACCAACTCAACTACGCTTCATATTTGTTATTAGATTAGCCACTGATTATTATATGTAAAATAAAACGCTAAGCCTGAAAATAAAATAAAATGCGCTAATAATTTGAACCAGCCAATGGAAGCAATCCACGTTATCATCTTCTCCACCAAATCCCTGGTTCGTTTACCTGCGGATTTTTATCCGCAGGAAAGTTCGTAGCTTGCTTCCAAAATTCACCCTAGGCCATGGAAACGAAATCTAAGAGCACCAATATGTTCGTCTCTTCCTCCTGGTTATCCCTATACCCATCATTAGCATTGAATTTTCCTGCATCGAAAAGGCCTAAAAAACAAGAACAAGAACCCTAGGCTCGGGCATTACAGTACAGGCCATGAAAATCAAATTAAATAATGCAGAATTGTTAGAATTTGAACGTTAAGCATGATGGTGCAAGTAAATTGGCAAAAAGATGCAAGAAAAATGATTTACGATGCCATGTTCAGAGCCATATTCAAGGATACTTACAGCTTGTTTCAGATGGTCTCAAGGCCTGGTTTTGGTTGCTTTTGCTTCACAGGATGTCAGGCAAGGGAGTAGTGTTGAGATCTTGCTTTGAAAACGCCTCCAAACAAGAATTCGATCTCCACTTTTTTCAAGGTTTTTTCAATTCTGAGTTGGCCGTTTTTGCAGTCCTTTCAGCGTGTTCCCGATATTCCTAGCTTGTGCAAGTGTTATAGAATGTATTTAGGTCAAAACTTGGGCCTTTGTTCATGAGCATTGATGAATGGAGATTTGATTTGATCACCATTATCAAGTTTCCAAAAATATGCCAAATCTGATTTTTTTTTTATGCATGAAAAGGCTTGATACGAATTTGATTTGATGAATCATGGTAATTGAAAGCTACAATGATCAAAAAGATATCATTCCCTTCATTTTTAGATTTTATTTGATTTAATATTGATTAAAAATGAATTAAATCAATAAAAATTAAATAAAATAGAAAAATAAATGATTGGTCCTGAAATTAAGGATGGGACACGTGTGTGGCATGACAAGACCATATCAAGTGTAAAAAGTGGGCCCTTTTGTCAAAAATTGGAGTTTTGAGGATAGTTGACTTTTGGCCATTTTAGAAAAATGCCCAACTTCAACAATGCATAACTTCTTCAATTTTGAACTTTTGGAGGTGTTATTGGACTTTTTAGAAACCTTGAGATGTCCTCTAACCAAACATTTTAGTATCATCTCATTTTGATCTTCCATGCTCAAGTTATAAGCTTTGGCAAAAAAGGTATTTTTGTTGACTTTCAAAAATGACCTATAATGTCCAAATTTGTAACTTCTTGTGAGTACATTTCTTGATCTTGGGGTGTGAAGATGGATTGTAGGAAATTGCATCCTCTTCAAAATGAGCTTTGTATGGGTCATTTCTCATAAAGTATGAGAATGTTATGCTTGGTCAAAGTTGAGTTGACTTTTCCTACAAAACCCTAACTTAGCAACTTTTGAATCTTGATGAATCTTGAGCAATCCTTGATGAATCATGATCACCCCTTGATCAAATGATGAATTATCCTTCAAAATTATAATGTTGACAAAAAATATTGAGGTTTGACTGTATTTGGGACACAATTGACTTTTGCCCTAGCACAGTCAATTTTTGGACTTCTTGGGCAATTGACTGACCAAACTTTCTCTGCAAGGCTTGAAATTTGTCATGGATGAACTTGATAACATATTAGGACATTGGGGAGCACTTGGGGTCATTTGGATGTGAGGACCTTGATGCAACACAAAACCCTAATTTTGACTTGACTGCCTTAGGAGATGATTTGACTGTCCAACTCTTGAGCCAACTTGAGCAACTTGGAGATTATTTTTGAAAGGTCTTGAGAAATATGGGAGGGTAAATTTTGGGGTACAACATTTTGGTAATCATCTAGTTTAGTTTCTCCTAACTAGTTATTGAGTCGAGTTTCGTCTCGTTTTTGCTTATATACCTTGGACCCTTTGACGGTGTTCGTTTACCGAGTGCAGTGTTCGTACTGTGTCCCTGGTTTGAAATCGGTCTCTTTGTTTCTTGGATTCTTCTATCAGTTTTCGTCACTGTCTATCCATTGATCTAAGACCAGCAGGTTCTCTGAGAAATATGCACTCTCATCCCTTTGCTATGGGTCGAGTTTCACCTCGTTACCCGTGCGTGAAATCCAGTTTCATCCTGGTACTCATCTAGTTTAGTTTCGTCTAACTAGTTATTGAGTCGAGTTTCGTCACGCTTTTGTTCCTATTTTCTAGGATTCTTTCAGTTCCTTCATACTGTCTATCTTAGTTAAGATTAGCAAGTGCTCCTAGAATCGCGCACTCTAGCCACTTTTGCTTTGAATCGAGCTCAAAGTTTCGTCTCCTCACCCGCGTACGTTTTCTTTTCCAGAGCTTAGTTTCGCCTATACTCTGTGGTTTGAGTTTCATCTCACCTTTTTTGAAGCCCGGTTTTGCCCTGGCACATTTTTCCGGAAGTTTAGTTGCGTCTACTCTTTGTTTTCGTTCTGTTTCAACCTGTGTTACAGCTTTATTCTGACGCTTGTCTTGGGGTTTTTCTTCTTCTTTTTTTTTCTCCTTCAAGTGTGTAAATTTTCGGGTTCTTTTGTATTCAATCATCTTCAACTCTGGACGCTCAAAAGTTGTCACTTTTCTCACTTATCATGTTGAAGATATTTGAATAGGGGCAGCTGTTGCACCCCAAAACTTACCCTCTTGATTTAGGCTTATGTTTCATCATGAATATCATATTTCATTGCATTCATACATTGTGATGGGATCAAAGTACTTTGGTTATTAAGTCTTCCTCAAGCTTTGAAGGTTGTTTGCATTGACAAGTTGCTCAAGTAGAATCTTATCATCTAAACCTCTGGATCTTTCAAGCTCAAAAGTTATTGCATATCTCAAGATATTTTATCCATCTCTTTAGATCATCAGAGGATTGAAGTTTGTGTTTGATTATAAAAGGAATCACTCTTTTGATTCACCAGTCAAAATTAGGGTTTTGTTTGATCAAGTCTATTGATCAATGTACAAATTTTGATTTGGGAGCTACAACATCTCTTTGGTATTTGAAAAGTCTTTGTACAAGAAATTGGTCAAGATATCCAGAGGTTGTGAAGTTTTGAAGATGACTCATCACTCTCCTTTGAGGAATGAGTCAAATTTAGGGTTTGGCCCAAGTTGAAGTAATTGGGGTCTAGATGAGCTAATTCATGAAGCATCATTATCTTATCATCATTAGAATAAAATTTGATCAAAGAGTCTCTCATGATGCTCAGTGGAATTAGGGTTTTGAAGCTTGATCAACTATCTCCTAGTACATGGTACAAAACTAGGGTTTTGGATTTAATCAGGATTTCTATGACTTTTTCACCCAAACTTGTTTCCATGATTCACCATATGTTATTAAGCATTTATGATTGGAAAATTGAGGTTCAATTTGGATTGGAAATGATTCAATTGATCAAAAGGGGCAAATTGGTCATTTTGACCAAAGTCAGTAAAATCAGGAGTTGACCAAGTGGACTTTTGGTCAACCATCAATTTAAGCATCCTCTTTTCATATTCCATACCTAAATTCATCTTTGAATCACGAGAAATGGTGAATTTGTGTGTAACTTGTTCAAGAAGTAACTTAAAAATTAAAAAAAAATTCTAAGTGTCAAGATGACTTCTCTTGGGCAAGTCACACGCATAATTTCATCAAACACTTGGCATGCCATTTTCTAGAATCAACTTCTTGTGACTCAAGCCTCATTTTGAAAGATTAAAAAGAGAATTTTGTTGTTTTCCATGAGAGCTTCCCATTGAGCCTTGAATCATTCAATTTGGCCAAAGTTTGAGTGAGTTATAATGCTTCAAAGTTGGCATCTCAAAGCTGGCTTCATGCACACCATGCATGCCCGTGCACGCGCGCGCCCTACAGGCCAAGCAGTTCCTTTTCCCAAACTTGGTGCTATCAAATCTTACTCATTTCATGATCATTTTCAAAAATTCAAGGCACGTTTTGTTCTCTATCAAGAGGTCTTTTGAAAGGCCTATATTTGGCCTAAAACGCACGAAGGAATTTTAAGTGGCCTAAGCATAAAGTCAGCTAGCCAGATTATTGGAAAACCATGTCCATGTTGCAGATTTTTGCACAAATCCAGTTTTGATTGATGTCAACATAGTTGTGATCGGTGGATCTGGAACTAGCTGTTTAACGCTGGTTCGCGAAATGTCGCGGAAGCAAGAGTCACCACCGTCTTTTATATTCTCCAAATGGAAAGGACAAAAGCACAGAAAAATTCCTTATAGAGATTGCTCTCGGTTCGGGAGGTAGGTTATAGAAAGGGAAGGTATTAGCACCCTTTCTATCCATGGTTATCCATGGGCTCTTAGATACTTGCTCATTTGTGTTTTCAAAAATGGTTTGTTTGCTTTTCAACTGTGGGTTTTAAAAAAGTTTCTTTGAAAATTTCAGTTCGACTCTTGTATCGGTCCTCAAGAGTGTTTGAAAAATTGCTTTTGAAAGCTTTTGAAAATGTGTTGGTGTGAAAAGTATTTTTGATTTTGTTTTGAAATTAGAGCAAGTATCTAGAGTCGTCTACCTACCCTAAGGAATTCGTCTGTGTAGATGTCCTTTAAAGTAGTGCCATCCCACCATTGAGAGGTAGGTAGCACCACCGTTGGAGGTGTTCGGGTCAATTCGAGGTTCGGGACATGGTGATCACCGGAGCAATGGGAAGATACCTTAGAAGCTACCCTCATGCCAGGTTCCCGGATCATGAGGACTTACTAAGACATCCTCTACTCGACGATCACCTTTCGAGGCAAGGCAACAGTGAGGCGTACCCTAGGGGTGGTGTGTGCGATTCGTGTGTCATTTTCATTTATTTTCGTCTTTCGTCATGTTATTGGTGATCTAGCGTTTGTTTTTATTTTTGTCCATACATTCTTTCATGCTATTATTTAACAGTTAAAAATTGCGAAAAGTAAATTCTAAGCTATTACAAAAGGCGCGGGTCCACATCGCCAAAATTTCTCGAACCCGATTTGACAGAAAAATAAAGAAAGTAAAAGAAAAGTAAGAATTAAAAGTGCAAGAAATTAATTACATGGCTTCGGGAGAGATACATAAATATTATAAGAAATAAATAAATATGCGAATTAATGAGAATTAAACGAGGGCGTTGGACCCTTTTTGCAAAATTAAATTTACCTGGAATTAATTAAAAAAAGAAAAGAAGTTGTTTTTTGTATTTTGGTATTTTATGATTTTTTGGATTTTAATGAAAAAGAATTAATTAAAATAAATACTAACCCTAATTCTAGTGGCTTTTAATTTATTAAGAAAACATTGAATTTTAACCTAAATTAACCCTAATTTTTATATACAAATTTAATTATAAAAATAAATATCTAATATTTAATTATTATGGGAGAAAAAGGAAAAAAGGATGAAAAAATTATTAATTAAATCCTATTTCTACATTTTTTAGATTTTTATTATGAAAATATTAAATTAAACCCTAATTTAAAACTAATTAATTTACATGCAAATTTATTTACAAGAAATATTAAAATAAAAAATATTTATTATTTTTTTTTCTTTTCTGATTTTTTTATGTTTTTGGTTTTTTATAAAAAAATAATTAATTAAAAAGAACAATAATTAAAAGAAAGAAAGAAAACAAAACAAAAAAAGAAAGAATGTGAAAATGCAAACCTAGGGGGTTCAGACCCCAAATGGGAGGTTTTTTTATGATGATTCAGGCCCATTTAGAGGCCTTGTTGACCTTTCCATGACGCGTGTACACGCGTTGACTAGGGTTTATGGTGTTCTCCAAATCTACGCCTTTGGATTGCTGAAGCTGGACGCGTGGATGGTTGGATTATGAAAGTGTATCATGGACCACAACATTATACCTGCATGCCAATATTAATTGAGAAAAAATATATGGAAAGGGTGGGGACCTGGGATCGAACCCAGGTCCTGAATGTTACCAGCCTTATGCCTTGCCAATTGTTCCAGATGCGCGCTTTGTATATTAAAGAACAAACAAATATAATAAAATAAATATGCGTTAGTGCTGATTCTTCGCGCGAAAATTTAAACAGGCCAACCACCGTGCTCCACATCATCACCTTCTTCCTTATTATTTTATTTTCCTGAAAAACATAAAATATTGGCAACGGTTCTTACGTGTTCTTTTAGGCCATCTATGGAAAAATAGCGAATAGCCCTATGATGCTCATAAATTGAGCGCGAGGGTAGCTTCTTCTTCGTCCAACTGCGCTGATCATGACCATGGTACCGTGGTGTCCCAATTTTGCCTCATGTTAAAACCCCTAATTTGAAATCCTGTAAACCCTAAAACGTGATAATGGTAGAATCGTATACACAGCTCAAAAACACAATTAAGTTACATGGTTAGCATTAGAACAAGTCAATTAGTGTGAATGCATCAAAAAAACACAATGAAAATGCCTAAATATGGAAACACGATTATGCATTTTTTTTAAAACAGTTTGAATCCATGGTACCAATTCTGGGCGTATGAAGGTTGGAAAGTGATCCAGTTAGCTTCAGGGGGACACGAGGAAGCTTTTGCAATTGGTCTTGTGCTTTGAATCAACCTAAAACCTGATTTTCAGTTTTGAGTTTTCTTGCAAAAAATTTCAAGTTGGTGAATGGTTTCTAGCGCAGCTCAGCGGTTCCTGGCATTAGGTTTTGATTCTATACTTATGTAAGAGTGAATTAGGTCAAGAAAAACAAACCAAATCATTTGCATTCATGGTTTTTGAAATTTGATTTTAAAGGATCTTTTTCAATCTTTTTTCATGTGTTTTTTGTACAAATCATGATCAATTCTCTCCAAATCTTTCCCTATTTAATTATACACGAATTATTGAGTAGATTTCATGCACAAAAAGATTGTAAAACTTAGGTTAAATATTTTTCATGTATTTAATTTGATTTAAATGAATTATTATTAATAAAAATTCAAATAAATAAATAAAAAATGAAGAAATACTTCCCTTTGGGCCAAGTGGTCGTGTGCATGCTTGGGACAATGAATTATGGAAGAAAAATAGGCCCATTAGCAATTTTAGGTCATTTGAATCAATGTTGACTTTTCAAAATACCCAAAAATTTCCCAACTTCCACAAGGCATAACTTGCTCAATTTTTAAGCTTTGCTCATGTTCTTTGACATTTTGGAAATTTCTTTGAGTCCTCTAACCAATTCCTTTGGTCCCATGTCATTTTGATTTACCAATCTCAAGTTATGGCCTTTGACTTAAAGTCCCTTTTTGTTGACTTTTGAAAATGACCTATAATGTTGAAATTGATAACTTTTTGTGAGAGCATTTCTTGGACTTGAAGTATGAAGATGAGTTGTAGGAAATGTCTTTCTCTTCAAAATGAGCTTTGGATGGAATTTTTCTGATAATCCATGTGAAAGTTATGCCCTGGTCAATTTACAGTTGACTTTTTCAGCTGTCCAAATAAGGAAACTTTTGCATCTTGATGATTTTTGAGCCAAGCTTTGAGAATCATGATCAAGCATTGATCAAATGATGTTTGTGGCTTCAAAATGATATGTTGACCAAAAATTTGAACTTTTGACTGTCAAATGACCATTTTGCCCCTACAGTTGACTGTAGTGCAATTAGGGTTTTTGACTGTGCAATCTTGTGCTGAAAGCCTTGAAACTTGATATGAGGATGCTTGACCATATTTATTGGCATATGGGACTTGATTGGGCCCTTGGAAACTTCATTTTCTTGATCAGAATAAAAACCCTAATCTTGACTGTTTAGGAGACCCTTGAACTGTGCAACCCTTGGGGAGATTTTGAAGCTTGACTTTGCAATTTCTTGAAGAATATGGGAGGGCAAATTTTGGGGTACAACAGTTGCCCCTGTTCAATCTTCTTAGACCTGAGGATGCAGATTGGCTGACGTGCCTTTCGTAATCCGAGGGTAGAAGAGGATTAAACACTAGAGTGCCCAGAAATTTGCGCTCACATGGTAGCAGTGTGATGATGGGAATGGGCTTATAGATGCCATTTAGAGGTTGATGAATAGGATGATGGGCTTATAGATGCCATCTGGATGTCGATCGCGTAAGAGATTCCTTAGCGAGAACCTGCGTACCTGCAAAAGAAAAATGATTACCTGACATGTTGCATGAGCTGGTTTTCAGATGCTTGGTATAGATATGTCCTGACTGGTTACAGGAGTTGGATCTGGAGCTTCACAAGATGATGAATGAACCATGGATGGTTGCTACCTCAGTAGGAACGGTGAGAGAACCTTGGGTGACTTTAACTTCAACAACGCTCGTTGATAAAATCTTGGTGGGAATTACCATCTTCGCAGGATCGGGAAGAGAACCAATAGGCAATTATAATCTCAAAAGCGGACGTTTGAGAAGAACCTGGAGTGGAATTATCACCTCACGCACCGTCGGGGAGGGAACCATAGGAAATTATAATCTCAAAAGCGGACGTTTGAGAAAAACCTGGGCTGGAATTATCATCTCACGCACCATCGGGGAGAGAACCATAGGAAATTATAATCTCAAAAGCGGACGTCTGAGAAAAACCTGGAATGGAATTATCACCTCACGCACCGTCGGGGAGGGAACCATAGGAAATTATAATCTCAAAAGCGAACGTCTGAGAAAAACCTGGAATGGAATTATCACCTCACGCACCGTCGGGGAGGGAACCATAGGAAATTATAATCTCAAAAGCGAACGTCTGAGAAAAACCTGGGCTGGAATTATCACCTCACGCACCGTCGGGGAGAGAACCAATAGGAAATTATAATCTCAAAAGCGGACGTTTGAGAAAAACCTGAATAACTTCTACTAAGTCTTCATCAGAAAAATCTGTTGGGAGTCGATTTAGCTGGACTAGAGAAGGCCTTGGACTGGATAAGAAATCTTTGGAGTCGATTAACTGAACCGGTCTAGGTCTTGAAATATGATTGAGAATTTAACTGCATCTTTCCTGAAAGGTAGAGGTCAGTCATATGCAATGCATGATATGGATCAATCAATGATGTTCTCAATATAAATGAGATTTGTATGATATGATGCGTCTATGCATGCTATAATGATGTATGTGATGTTTTATGAATGTGTTTTTCGTCTAGGAAAGTAAATCCTTGACGGGTGCCGGGAAGTCACTCCTGGGCTAACGTTGGAGAATAGATTTTACTTCCGCTGGGGATGATAATTGCAAGAATACCGGTAGGAGAAGATGACTCCGTTGAGGAATAAACTTGGTAAATGGAAGATTCTGCGGGGAAAACGGTACTCTAGTAATCTTGCTGGGGAGCAATACTCTGTGGGGAGAGAGATACTTTGTTGAAATGTTGATAATAGTTTGCTGGGGATATCCTTGTTGTATTGGAAGTGCTAATAGACTTCGCTGGGGGTAAGAGAACTTCGTCGGGGACGCTCTTTCCATGGCTTTTGGCTGAGGATAACCCAGTTATATCCTGGTAAGGAAATAACTCTTTGAATAAAGTCGGACGACGCGTTCGTGCTCTTGCGAGGGTAAGCTTCCAGAATCTACTGGGGATAAGCTTACTGCTTGGGGAGATAAATTCCAACTTTCCTGGGGAAACTGGATTGGACTCTTCTGGGGAAGTTTTGACTGTGGGGAAGTGATTCCTTCGAAGGTTTGATATACCGCCGGGGAACAATCTTTAGACCAAGACTGCCGGGGATGCTTGTTAAGACTACATGTGCTGCTAGGGAATGTTGAGATCTACTGGAGGATACCCAACTTCCTTGAGATTTGATAACTCTGCTTGGAGAAGAATGCACTGACTGCTGACTTACTCTCTGGGGGAATTAAGATGTGCTGGTTATATTCTTTAGCTGAACCTACCTTGGTACTTTGGAGGACAGAACAATTAGATTGCTTAGATAACTCTTTATTGCCCCTGTTTCTAATGTTACCTGTAATTAATTCTTTGTTTCGTATGCAAATATTTATGAGTTAGCAAATTATTGTCAATGCATATATCACAAATTGAACCTTGGACGTTCTTCGCAAAACAAAACAGAAAAAGAAAACAATTGGCACTTTTAACTGAAAAGTATATTTGTATTGATTTTTGAAAGGCCTGAAAATAGGCGTTTGTGTACAAGAGGCTGACGTCCTAGTAAGAGAACACCGCCGGACAAAAGAGTTTATACAAGTTTTGTACAAAAGAAAATAAAACAGCTGTGTGAAATGAATGATCCCACTGGGTTTCAACTCTGCTATTGCCTTTATAACTCCGAGCGTCTCATCACTTGATGACCTTGGTTGAAGGTGAAGCTGACTGATCAATGCCGTCTGAACTTGATGTAGATACCGGATTCTGGATGCAAAGTGATCAATGAGACATAGTATTACGCTTTTATCCCTAACTTTTGCCTGGACCGCCCTTTCGGGTTTTCAGTCCACCGGGATACCCATTTTTTCCCAAGCCGCCTTTTCAGGTTTTCGACATGCCGGGTGTACAGATTTTTTTTTTTCATCCCTTCATTTTGCCCGAACCCTTTTGGTTCACCGGGGAGCCCTAATTTTTGCCTAGGCATGTCAACCTAGCGGGTCTTTTTTCATGCGTAGTATCTTTTTACTATGTCTGCATTGGCGGGGTGAGGAAGGTCGTCACCATCCATGTTGGTTAGAATCATGGCTCCTCCTGAGAACACATGTTTAACCACAAATGGCCCTTCGTACGTAGGGGTCCATTTGCCCCTTGGATCACTCTGAGGAAGGATGATTCTCTTGATTACCAGATCCCCAACTCGATACTCCTGTGGTCTGACCTTTTTGTTAAATGCCCTGATCATCCGTTTCTGATACGTCTGACCATGACAAATAGCAGCGAGTCTCTTTTCATCAATGAGGTTGAGTTGATCAAGTCGTGTCTGGATCCAATCATCTTCGTTCAGATTTGCATCCTTCATTATCCGGAGAGAGGGTATCTGCACTTCAATCGGTAAGACTGCTTCCATACCATAAACTAGAGAGAAAGGAGTTGCCCCGGTTGATGTCCTAGCTGAGGTACGGTACCCATGTAGAGCGAACGGTAACATCTCGTGCCAGTCCTTGTAAGTCACTGTCATCTTCTGCACGATCTTCTTGATGTTCTTATTTGCTGCTTCTACAGCCCCATTCATCTTCGGTCTGTAAGGAGAAGAATTGTGGTGCTGTATTTTGAACTGCTCGCAGAGCTCAGTGATCATCTTATTGTTCAGATTGGTACCGTTGTTTGTAATAATTCTCTCAGGGACGCCGTATCGACAGATCAGGTTATGCTGAATGAACCGTGCCACAACAGTCTTGGTTACCGTAGCGTAGGATGCTGCTTCGACCCACTTCGTAAAATAATCAATCGCCACTAGGATGAAGCGATGCCCATTGGATGCCGTAGGTTTAATCTCACCGATCATGTCTATGCCCCACATTGCAAATGGCCAAGGCGCAGTCAGAACATTCAAGGGAACTGGAGGAACATGCACCTTGTCTGCATAAATCTGGCACTTATGGCATGTCCTAGAATGTTGATAGCAGTCAGCTTCCATCGTGGACCAGTAATATCCTGCCCGAAGGATTTTCTTAGCCATAGTGTGTCCACTGGAATGCGTACCAAAGGTCCCTTCATGCAGCTCTTCCATGATCCTTTCTGCTTCAGTCTTATCCACACAACGCAGTAAGGTTGAATCATGGTTTCGCTTGTACAAGATGTCGTTGCTAAGGAAGAACTTGGCTGCGAACCTTCTCAGGAATTTCTTATCATTGACAGATGCACCTTCAGGGTATTCCTGAGTTTCCAGATATCTCTTCACCTCATGGTACCAAGGCTTCTCAGTCACCAATTCAGTCTCGAGATCGCAACAGTATGCCGGTTCGTCCAGTTTCCAGATGATGATCCGGGGAGCCTCATTATCCCATTTGACCTTGAACATAGAAGCCATTGTAGCTAACGCGTCCGCCAGCTGATTCTCTTCTCTTGGAAAGTGTTCAAAGGTTATCTCTGTGAAGTGGGGGATCAAGGTCAACACACATTCTCTGTAAGGAATCAGGTTTGGATGTTTCGTATCCCACTCTCCTTTGATCTGATTGATCACAAGAGCGGAATCTCCGAAGACACTCAGAAACTTAATCCTTAAGTCGATCGCATCTTGAAGACCCATGATGCACGCCTCATACTCTGCCACGTTGTTGGTACAGTTGAAACATAGTCGGGCAGTGAGTGGAGTATGAGTACCTTGAGGTGATATGATTATGGCGCCGATACCGTTACCCAAAGCGTTGGAGGCTCCGTCAAAGTGCATAGACCATCGGGATCCAGGTTCAGGTCCTTCATCCGGCCCAGGTACTTCACAATCAGTTACTATCATGATGCTTTCATCCGGAAACTCGAAGTTCATGGATTGATAGTCATCGACTGCTTGATGTGCCAAGTGGTCTGCCAATACACTTCCCTTGATGGCTTTCTGGGTTGTGTACTGAATGTCGTATTCCGTCAAGATCATTTGCCATCTTGCAATTCTCCCAGACAGAGCGGGCTTTTCGAATATGTACTTTATAGGATCCATCTTTGAGATCAACAAGGTAGTATGAGTCAGCATATACTGTCTCAGCCGGCGAGCAGCCCATACCAAAGCGCAACAAGTTTTCTCAAGCAGTGAGTATCGGGTCTCACAGTCGATAAACGTTTTGCTAAGGTAATAGATGGCATGCTCTTTTCGGCCAGACTCGTCATGCTGCCCCAGCACACACCCCATTGAGTTGTCAAGCACTGTTAGGTATAATATCAGAGGTCTCCCTTCAACCGGTGGCATAAGGATAGGTGGTTCTTGGAGATACTCTTTGATTCTGTCAAAAGCAGCCTGACATTCATCGTTCCAACGTACTACCTGATCTTTCTTCAGCAGCTTGAAGATTGGCTCACAGGTAGCAGTCAGATGTGAGATGAATCGAGCAATGTAATTCAGGAGTCCTAAAAAGCCTCTGACTTCCTTCTCTGTCTTAGGAACTGGCATCTCTTGAATAGCTTTAACCTTAGCAGGGTCCACTTGAATGCCCTTGTCACTTACAACAAAGCCTAGCAACTTCCCAGATCTTACCCCGAAGGTGCATTTGTTCGGGTTCAATCTTAGCTTGTACAGTTTCAAACGGTCAAACAACTTCTGCAGATGATCTAGGTGCTCTTCCTCAGTCTGGGACCTTGCGATCATGTCGTCAACATACACTTCTATCTCATGATGGATCATGTCATGAAATAAAGCAACCATGGCACGTTGGTAGGTTGCCCCAGCGTTCTTCAACCCGAAAGGCATGACCTTGTAACAGAAGGTGCCCCACTGAGTAACAAATGTAGTCTTTTCCATGTCTTCAGGCGCCATCTTGATCTGATTGTAACCTGAAAAGCCATCCACGAAAGAGAACACCTTATGCTGAGCTGTGTTATCAACAAGGACATCAATGTGAGGTGGAGGGAAGTCATCTTTGGGGCTGGCCCTGTTCAGATCCCTGTAGTCGACGCACATTCTGACCTTACCGTCCTTCTTTGGTACCGGCACCACATTAGCAACCCACTGAGGGTAAGAAGTCACTGCAAGGAACCCAGCATCAAACTGTTTCATAACCTCGGCTTTAATCTTCTCAGACATCTCTGGCCGCATACGGCGGACCTTTTGCTTAACCGGAGGGCAGTCTTCCTTAGTTGGCAAGTGATGGACCACAATATCGGTGTCCAACCCGGGCATGTCTTCGTAGGACCAGGCAAAGATCTCCATATAATCATGCAGCATTTGAGTCAACCGTTGTTTCACGCTGAGCTCTAGGTTGGCACCAATCTTTACCTCTTTCCTGTCTGCCTCAGTACCCAAGTTTATTGTTTCCACTGGCTCTTCATGGGGTTGAATTGCCCTCTCTTCTTGAAGCAACAGTCTTGCAAGCTCGCCAGGCACTTCGCAATCATCTTCACCTTCGTCTTCGGCTAAGTTGATCGGATTTTCGAAGTCATAACTGGCAGTAGCAGAGTCGTTACCAGTGAGATCCAGAGTGGATTGAAACCTGTATGAGTGAGTGTGTGTGTAAATACAGCTGTTTTGAAATATATGTAAAGGAAGAAAAGACAGAAAAGGAGCATAAGATTTGAAATGCGAGAAAACGTCCAAGATTTTCATTCATGATATATGAAATGACAATTTATATGCCCTCACAAATGAAACCACGGTGCCTCGGGTAAGACACCGGGCCAAAGAGTTTATTATTGTTTATTACAGCCATCAAAAACATAGGAATTCATTACTTAGTAACAAGAGAAACAGATAGATTGTCCTTTGCACTCCAATTGTTAAGTCCACTGTCAGTTGCCGGGTAGATCCAGCTATCAAATTCAGCTTCATCCACTTCGTCCTCATCCCCAATAGCATTCACTCCATGAGCAGGCAGGGGAGCTGTCACTACATTAGGCTTCTCAGATGCCTCAAATTGTACCTCCTTGGCGTTAATAAGGTCCTGCAGCTTACTCCTTAACGCCCAACAGTCATCAGTGGAATGCCCCGGGCTATCTGAATGGTAAGCATAACGAGCATTTGGGTTGTACTTAGGAGATGCAGTATTGGGGAACTTCGGCGCCTCTCTGACAGTCACTAAGTTGGTTGAGAGTAACTGTGGTAAGATCTGCGACAAGGTCATACTCAACCGGGTGAACTCTCTCCGGGGTCTTTCAGCCCTTTGAGGATTGGTCGGCCGAGGAGCGGCAGCAGGCTTAGCAATCGTTACTGCACTGACAGATTGGCGGCGCTCAGGTCTCTCTGATCTCCGGGAGCCATATACCGCACTAGCCTCCTTTTTGAAGGGTTTCTTCTCAGAGCTAGACGATGCACCCTTCGGAATCTTTCCAGACTTCATCCCAGCCTCAATTCTCTCTCCAGTCAGAATTAGATCAGTGAACCCGGCAGACGAATTCCCGATGAGATGGTTGAAAAATAGCCCATATAGGGTCCCCAAGAACATGTCTACCAACTCCCGATCGGTCAACGGAGGTTGCACCCTTCCAGCCAGGTCTCTCCACTTCTGAGCGTACTCCTTAAAACCTTCACTTGAACCTAACGACATACCCTGGAGTTGGGTACGTGTAGGGGCAAGGTCGGCATTATATTGATACTGCTTGTAGAAAGCAGTAGCCAACTCCTCCCAGTTACGAACCTTGGTCCCATCCAGCTGATAGAACCATTCGAGATGAGTCCCTGAAAGACTCTCCTGGAAGAAGTGGATCCATAAATACTTATCCGCTGAGTACGGTTGGATTTTCCGAACATAGGACCTGAGATGTAGCTTGGGACAAGACGCCCCGTCATACTTAGAGAAAGATGGTGCTTTGAACTTCCGAGGAATAATCACACCAGTTGACAAACCCAGATCTCCAAAATCCAGCCCAGGTACCTGTTGTATTTCCATAGCATTCAGCCTATCCTCCAGCTGCTTGTATCTGTCCTCTGCAGGAGGGTACTGCTCTTCATCAAAATCAGTCTCGTTGTCGGAGACTACCGGACTAGGAACCCTTGCCTCTTGAGGAGTACCCTTGCCAACAGAAGAACCAGCCTCTTCATGCTGCAGAGTATTGCCGAACCTTCGGCCCGAGTTAAACAGAACAGTTCTTCTCTTCTTCTTCTTTTCCTTTTTCAGAAGCAGAGCCTTCAGCTCTTCTTGGCCCTGAGCCAAACCCTTGATTAATTCCTGGAATTGCGAATTCTGCGCCTGAAGAGCTTTGATGGATGTCTCAGTTGATGACGAGTCGGGATTCATGATGCTGAAATAAACAGCGAAGAACTGTAAGCAACCTGAAAAGAGGAAAAACCTGCTATGCACATGATGAATGAGATGTGTTTATGCAATGCATTCAAGGGTTCGAAAGTTCAAATTTGTTGTAGACAAAAGGAACACACGTTATCATTAAGGAAATAACTGTTTAGTACATCAAAGCCTCATGGGCAAAATAATACAAAAATCAAATCAATCCCAAAATATGCTACCCATCCTCTTTGGAGCTATGTAAGTGTTGAGATTCCTCTCCTCATGCAACAGGCGGGTGAGCTCCAAGACCTTCTTCTCACTGGCATGTAGACTGGTCTCAAGAGAATTCCTTTCCTCCTTAAGCTGGATCCAGCTCTTCTGCATCTCTTCCCAGGATGTGGGCATATCAGGGTGCTGAATAGTGTAGGACACTTCTCCTTCCAAGACTGGTTCTTTGATTACTGGGAGCATATGAAGATAAGGCATCACTAACTTCTGGGAGCGGGCTCGTACCCACTTGAGATAAGGTTCCAACGGGATGGAGTTCCTGTGCCCTAGTGTCTTACTGTCTATCCTACTTGGCATCCTTCAGGCTCTGATAAATCTCTGGAGAAGTCCTTGAGTATCGTTGTCGAAGTCAAAAACTATGTCAGGAATTAACATGTCATGGGGACCATCCCTCCGAGCATAACCAAACTGTCTCCAAGCCAGGCATGGGCTGTAAGTAATACCTCCTCTGATTCCAAGTAAAGGAACATTAGGGTATTCCCCACAACGATCAATGATAGTGACATCTTCTTTGGACCTAGGGCACCAATATATATCTGCATGTGTAAGAGTCATCAACCGTTGTGACCATCTCAAACCCCGCTCCTTCTTCAAAACTGATTGTGGAAGGTGCGAAATAAACCACCTTCCCAGGAGAGGAGTGCAACACATAAGGACACCTATTTTTCTCATGGTTCGAGTGTAACATGAGTGAAGGATGTCCCCCAGCAACGTAGGTATAGGATTCCTGGACATAAAGATCTGGACAGCACTGATATCAATAAGCTGATCTGGGTTAGGGAACAACACCAAACCATAGACAAGGAGGGCCACAACCTCTTCAAAAGCTCGCAAGTCAAGGGAGTTCCAACATTCATGGGCCTTTTCAAACAGAAACCTGGCTAAGAACCCTTTGATACCACTTCTAACTTCCCAATGTCCCTTGAGGTCAGATGACTGTAGGTGCAAGGCTTTAGCAATCTCTTCAAGTTTAGGTTCCTTTTCCGTACCGTTGTGGGGTAGCTGATCAAGGATAGGGATCTTCAGGAGCTGGGAGAACTCCTCCAATGTAGGTACCAACTGATAGTCCAAGAAGGTGAAACAGTGATGCAGAGGGTCAAAGAATTGGAACAGGACCTTTATCATATCTTCCTCAATGTTGGTGTTGACCAAGCTGATGAGACTTCCATGTCTTTCACTGAACGAAGAGTTCTCGGGAATCCTGGATATAAGTTCCTTAAGCTGAGGAGGGATCCTTACAAGACTGACTTGAATTGTCTTTCTACGAACAGTTTCCATGTCCTACAAAACAAGAACAGAGATGAAAATTCGAACCCTTGAAATGGTTAGTCAATGCATATGATGCTGGATGATGTCATGATGCTATGATTAAACACAC
Organism: Vicia faba; assembly: GCA_948472305.1. NCBI lineage: Eukaryota > Viridiplantae > Streptophyta > Magnoliopsida > Fabales > Fabaceae > Vicia > Vicia faba. The sequence continues at coordinate 280,301,825 of OX451739.1, forward strand.
CACAGATATTTACAAAGACAAACATGTAAGGCATACAAGACACACAAGACAAGCCCTTAGGGTTTAAGGCCAGCATGGGGTCTGGGTAGTACCCTCTTGAAGTTGGTGGGTTCAACCTGTCCTATCAAAGTAACCGGGTTCTAAGGGTCCCAATATCACTGGATTGCTTTCATTGTTCATCGTTTCGATTTAGCCACTGAACTGGCGACCGAAATATTCCAGGAAAGCAACCCTGAATTGAGTGTAGTATCGAGTATCAACCAACCTCGGACTGCACCAAAGTCAGTTATCTCACTACCCTAAAGAGGCCAAGATAGTTCAATTAAGGTTCCTAAGGTCTGTTGATGCTTCATGACACCACGCGGAGGCCCCGTACTCTCCTTGACTGAACTCAAGGGTTACCGGTACACACCAAAGTGCCACATCAACGTAGCAGATTATTTCAACCATGTCGGTATACCCCGCACAGTTCCCTCACAGCCTTGTTGCTACTTTCTAAGAAGGTATCCCCCAGATCCGGGTTAGGATCTATAGAACTCCCAAGCAACCCACAATTTTAAAGCACACAAGGAAAACAATTGAAAACACAGTTATGAGCTAACCCTAAGGTACACCTCACTTTAAGTTTTTATCCCCAGCAGAGTCGCCAGTTCTGTGATCGGTGGATCTGGAACTGACTGTTTAACGCTGGTTCGCGAAATGTCGCGGAAGCAAGAGTCGCCACCGTCTTTTATTTTCTCCAAATGGAAAGGACAAAAGCACAGGAAAAATTCCTTATAGAGATTGCTCTCGGTTCGGGAGGTAGGTTATAGAAAGGGAAGGTATTAGCACCCTTTCTATCCATGGTTATCCATGGGCTCTTAGATACTTGCTCATTTGTGTTTTCAAAAATGGTTTGTTTGCTTTTCAACTGTGGGTTTTAAAAAAGTTTCTTTGAAAATTTCAGTTCGACTCTTGTATCGGTCCTCAAGAGTGTTTGAAAAATTGCTTTTGAAAGCTTTTGAAAATGTGTTGGTGTGAAAAGTATTTTTGATTTTGTTTTGAAATTAGAGCAAGTATCTAGAGTCGTCTACCTACCCTAAGGAATTCGTCTGTGTAGATGTCTTTTAAAGTAGTGCCATCCCATCATTGAGAGGTAGGTAGCACCACCGTTGGAGGTGTTCGGGTCAATTCGAGGTTCGGGACATGGTGATCACCGGAGCAATGGGAAGATACCTTAGAAGCTACCCTCATGCCAGGTTCCCGGATCATGAGGACTTACTAAGACATCCTCTACTCGACGATCACCTTTCGAGGCAAGGCAACAGTGAGGCGTACCCTATGGGTGGTGTGTGCGATTCGTGTGTCATTTTCATTTATTTTCGTCTTTCGTCATGTTATTGGTGATCTAGCGTTTGTTTTTATTTTTGTCCATACATTCTTTCATGCTATTATTTAACAGTTAAAAATTGCGAAAAGTAAATTCTAAGCTATTACAAAAGGCGCGGGTCCACATCGCCAAAATTTCTCGAACCCGATTTGACAGAAAAATAAAGAAAGTAAAAGAAAAGTAAGAATTAAAAGTGCAAGAAATTAATTACATGGCTTCGGGAGAGATACATAAATATTATAAGAAATAAATAAATATGCGAATTAATGAGAATTAAACGAGGGCGTTGGACCCTTTTTACAAAATTAAATTTACCTGGAATTAATTAAAAAAAGAAAAGAAGTTGTTTTTTGTATTTTGGTATTTTATGATTTTTTGGATTTTAATGAAAAAGAATTAATTAAAATAAATACTAACCCTAATTCTAGTGGCTTTTAATTTATTAAGAAAACATTGAATTTTAACCTAAATTAACCCTAATTTTTATATACAAATTTAATTATAAAAATAAATATCTAATATTTAATTATTATGGGAGAAAAAGGAAAAAAGGATGAAAAAATTATTAATTAAATCCTATTTCTACATTTTTTAGATTTTTATTATGAAAATATTAAATTAAACCCTAATTTAAAACTAATTAATTTACATGCAAATTTATTTACAAGAAATATTAAAATAAAAAATATTTATTATTTTTTTTTCTTTTCTGATTTTTTTATGTTTTTGGTTTTTTATAAAAAAATAATTAATTAAAAAGAACAATAATTAAAAGAAAGAAAGAAAAGAAAACAAAAAAAGAAAGAATGTGAAAATGCAAACCTAGGGGGTTCAGACCCCAAATGGGAGGTTTTTTGATGATGATTCAGGCCCATTTAGAGGCCTTGTTGACCTTTCCATGACGCGTGTACACGCGTTGACTAGGGTTTATGGTGTTCTCCAAATCTACGCCTTTGGATTGCTGAAGCTGGACGCGTGGATGGTTGGATTATGAAAGTGTATCATGGACCACAACATTATACCTGCATGCGAATATTAATTGAGAAAAAATATATGGAAAGGGTGGGGACCTGGGATCGAACCCAGGTCCTGAATGTTACCAGCCTTATGCCTTGCCAATTGTTCCAGATGCGCGCTTTGTATATTAAAGAACAAACAAATATAATAAAATAAATATGCGTTAGTGCTGATTCTTCGCGCGAAAATTTAAACAGGCCAACCACCGTGCTCCACATCATCATCTTCTTCCTTATTGTTTTATTTTCCTGAAAAACATAAAATATTGGCAACGGTTTTTACGTGTTCTTTTAGGCCATCTATGGAAAAATAGCGAATAGCCCTATGATGCTCATAAATTGAGCGCGAGGGTAGCTTCTTCTTCGTCCAACTGCGCTGATCATGACCATGGTACCGTGGTGTCCCAATTTTGCCTCATGTTAAAACCCCTAATTTGAAATCCTGTAAACCCTAAAACGTGATAATGGTAGAATCGTATACACAGCTCAAAAACACAATTAAGTTACATGGTTAGCATTAGAACAAGTCAATTAGTGTGAATGCATCAAAAAAACACAATGAAAATGCCTAAATATGGAAACACGATTATGCATTTTTTTTGAAACAGTTTGAATCCATGGTACCAATTCTGGGCGTATGAAGGTTGGAAAGTGATCCAGTTAGCTTCAGGGGGACACGAGGAAGCTTTTGCAATTGGTCTTATGCTTTGAATCAACCTAAAACCTGATTTTCAGTTTTGAGTTTTCTTGCAAAAAATTTCAAGTTGGTGAATGGTTTCTAGCGCAGCTCAGTGGTTCCTGGCATTAGGTTTTGATTCTATACTTATGTAAGAGTGAATTAGGTCAAGAAAAACAAACCAAATCATTTGCATTCATGGTTTTTGAAATTTGATTTTCAAGGATCTTTTTCAATCTTTTTTCATGTGTTTTTTGTACAAATCATGATCAATTCTCTCCAAATCTTTCCCTATTTAATTATACACGAATTATTGAGTAGATTTCATGCACAAAAAGATTGTAAAACTTAGGTTAAATATTTTTCATGTATTAAATTTGATTTAAATGAATTATTATTAATAAAAATTCAAATAAATAAATAAAAAATGAAGAAATACTTCCCTTTGGGCCAAGTGGTCGTGTGCATGCTTGGGACAATGAATTATTGAAGAAAAATAGGCCCATTAGCAATTTTAGGTCATTTGAATCAATGTTGACTTTTCAAAATACCCAAACATTTCCCAACATCCACAAGGCATAACTTGCTCAATTTTTAAGCTTTGCTCATGTTCTTGGACATTTTGGAAAGGTCTTTGAGTCCTATAACCAATGGCTTTGGTCCCATGTCATTTTAAATTACCAATCTCAAGTTATGGCCTTTGACTTAAAGTCCCTTTTTGTTGACTTTTGAAAATGACCTATAATGTTGAAATTGATAACTTTTTGTGAGAGCATTTCTTTGACTTGAAGTATGAAGATGAGTTGTAGGAAATGTCTTTATCTTCAAAATGAGCTTTGGATGGAATTTTTCTGATAATCCATGTGAAAGTTATGCCCTGGTCAATTTACAGTTGACTTTTTCAACTGTCCAAATAAGGAAACTTTTGCATCTTGATGATTTTTGAGCCAAGCTTTGAGAATCATGATCAAGCATTGATCAAATGATGTTTGTGGCTTCAAAATGATATGTTGACCAAAAATTTGAACTTTTGACTGTCAAATGACCATTTTGCCCCTACAATTGACTGTAGTGCAATTAGGGTTTTTGACTGTGCAATCTTGTGCTGAAAGCCTTGAAACTTGATATGAGGATGCTTGACCATATTTATTGGCATATGGGACTTGATTGGGCCCTTGGAAACTTCATTTTCTTGATCAGAATAAAAACCCTAATCTTGACTGTTTAGGAGACCCTTGAACTGTGCAACCCTTGGGGAGACTTTGAAGCTTGACTTTGCAATTTCTTGAAGAATATGGGAGGGCAAATTTTGGGGTACAACAATAGCCATCTTGAAATTTTGGCTGCAGATACTCAATGTCACGTTCAATGTTATGACACCGTATCTGACTTACTATATGACAGTAAATACAAAAACAATAAAGAACACAGTCAATTGTTTACCCAGTTCAGTGTGCAACAACACCTACTCTGGGGGCTACCAAGCCAGGGAGGAAATCCACTATAAGAGATGTTAATTCAGGAATAAACAAACCAGTTTATCTCCTTCACTTAAGACCTACCCAATGCAATTTCAATCTAAGTACAACTTAAACCTGAGTTCCTACTCACTCCCCCTCAATCACAGCAGTGATACATAAAACAATTTGACTAATGATTTGATGAAGACACTCTTCAAAAACAAACACTTGATTAAGCTTCACAGCTTTTTAATCAAGCAACACAATCACTCTTGCTTCACAGCTTTGAGTGATGCACACAACTAATCTTGACTCTGCTTCACAGCTTTAGTCAAGGAACATTCAAACACTCTTGCTTCAAAGCTTCGAGTGCTACACAACCCTTACAATTAAAAACCTATTCCAAGTCACTTATCACAATGATAATTGCTTGGAGTACAATAATCAAACCTATACAGATTACAAATAATCTTCTGATCAAAAAAGGGATCCCTTGCAAAACAGCAGCTCTGTTGAATATATAGCAGCTACAACTTCAGTTAGGGTTTCCACAAGAACCTAGGGTTAATTCCGTTTGACCTCAAGACCAGGTCACAGGACTTTATTAACTAGGTTAGGATTGAGCTAGGTTACTCCTTAGAAAACGCAGGATTCTGTTCTGGAGAGACTGAGTTATTTTCCTAAAAAAACTCAGACTTATCCAACCTGCAAACCTGTTAGTTCAGAACAGGATGTCTTAACATCTGTTATGACATCTGAGAAAACCTGTCTACTGATTTAGCAAAATGTGATCATTTTGCAAAATGCTCAGATACACACTTATAAACATCAGTTCCTGAATGACAATATTTTTCTGCAAAGGTACCTAATGAATCAGTACAAACTAAGCTAGAATGTTATGACATCAGTCATGACATTCACACATACACTTGGGTTTTACCAAAAATGCAAGCCAATACCTAAACACCTACAAACTCCCCCTTTGGCAGATTTTTGGCTAAAGACCCTAAGCAATCAGAGATAGATAGCAGCAGAAATAAGTGACAGCAGAAAAATAGAATGTCAAGTACTAATTAAGTAAGTACCAAAATATTCTCCCCCTCTTTAGCCACAAATGGGCCAAAGATACATGTTCATAAGATTATACAGTTATCCAAAACAAAATAATAAGAGCAGCAGCAGAAAACAACTGAATACACTTCCAAACTCCACCAGATATCAGCACCAACCAGCAACACCACCAAACAGCAACCAACCTTCAAGCACTGTCATCAGACTCAGAGGAGTCGGGCTTCTTCCTTTTCTTGTGAGCAATGTCAGCATTCTTCTCTTTGTTTGATGTCTCAACATTCTTAGAGACATCAGCATTTGAACTTTCTTGGTTCATAGGAACAGAAATGCCAGGAACTGAGTGGTTCTCATTCAAAATTCTTGAAACAATTTTTGCTATTGCTTGATTAACATAGGCTGTCCCTTCCCTATTTGCAATTTCAGGGGGAACTGAAGAAGAAGGATGAGATGGATTACCAGAGGTAGAAGCTTGGGACTTTCCTGCATGTCTTGTTCTCAACTCTTTGACCTTGGTGGGGTTAGTTCCCACTTTTCTACGAGAAGAGATCTCCAGAACTTCAGAGTCCAGACAGGAAGAGATTGTCCTAGAATCTTGATCAGAGGAAGAGGTTGAAATAGTCGTATTGGATGATGATGGTGTTTGAGACATTTTGACAGTCCTAGAGGACCAACAGCAACTGAGGAGAAAATTCTGATTGAGAGGCTGGGTTTTGATGAGGAGACGAGAGGGGAAGGAAGCAAAGGAGTGTCTTTTCAACTTCTTAAAAGAATTGTAGGAAACGGGAAAATATAATTTTAACCCAATCAGAACAGGCATAGCTCCTTTGATCCTTGTTTTAAGCAAAATTAATTGCTACAATTCCTCATGTTGGCAAATACCCAACTTACCCCTTAAGTTTTCAAATTGATTTGCATCTAGAGCCTTGGTAAAAATGTCAGCCAGCTGTAGCTCAGTGGCAACATGTTCCAATTTGATTGTCTTCTCTTCTACAAGGTCTCTGATAAAGTGATGTCGTATGTCAATATGTTTAGTCCTGCTATGCTGTATGGGATTCTTGGAAATGTTGATTGTACTCAGATTGTCACAGTACAATGTCATAACATCTTGTGTGACATTATACTCAGTGAGCATCTGTTTCATCCAGATCATTTGAGAGCAGCTACTACCAGCTGCAATGTATTCAGCTTCAGCAGTAGAGAGAGACACACAATTCTGTTTCTTGCTGAACCAGGAAACCAGATTATTTCCCAAGAAGAAACATCCTCCAGAGGTGCTTTTTCTATCATCAGCACCACCAGCCCAATCAGCATCACAGTAGCCAGTCAGAGCTGGTTCACAGCCATGAGTATACATCAATCCATAGTTGTAAGTTCCACTTACATACTTCAAAATTCTCTTCACTTGATTGATATGACTGACTTTGGGATCAGCTTGGTATCTTGCACAAACTCCAACTGCAAAGGCAATATCAGGTCTGCTGGCAGTTAAGTACAACAAGCTTCCTATCATGCTTCTGTACAGACTTTGATCCACCTTAACCCCACTTGAATCTTTGGAAAGCTATAGATGAGTAGGAGCAGGAGTCCTTTTGTGACTTGCATTCTCTATACCAAACTTCTTTACAATGTTCTTAGCATACTTGCTTTGAGATAAGAAGATTGAGTCCTCCATCTGTGAGACTTGCAGTCCAAGAAAATAAGTTAGTTCTCCCATGAGACTCATTTCGAATTCAGCCTGCATTTGGTCAGCAAAGTGTTTAACCATATGTTCTGACATTCCTCCAAACACTATGTCATCAACATATATTTGGGCAACCATCAACTTCCCTCCTTCAGTTTTGACAAAGAGAGTTTTGTCCAAGCCTCCTTTTCTGTAGCCTTTGTCTGAGAGAAACTTTGTTAACCTGTCATACCATGCTCTAGGAGCTTGTTTCAGGCCATATAGGGCTTTTCTCAATTTGTAGACATGATCAGGATGGGTTGGATCCACAAAGCCTTTAGGTTGTTCCACATAAGCTTCCTCATTCAAGTACCCATTTAGAAAGGCACTTTTCACATCCATCTGAAATAACTTGAACTTCAGAAGACAAGCAATTGACAACAAGAGTCTGATTGATTCCAGCCTGGCTACAGGTGCAAAGGTTTCATCAAAATCAACCCCTTCAACCTGGGTGTATCCTTGAGCAACAAGTCTTGCCTTATTTCTGGTGACAACTCCTTCAGCATCTGACTTGTTCTTGAATATCCATTTTGTCCCAATGATGTTAGTTCCTTCAGGTCTAGGAACCAGTTCCCAAACTTCATGTTGCTTGAATTGGTTCAGTTCATCTTGCATTGCACCAATCCAATATTCATCAGTTAAAGCTTCCTTGACATTTCTTGGTTCCATTTTGGACACAAAACAAGAGTTTGAGATGATTTCTCTAGATCTTGTGATGACTCCACTGTTGGGATCTCCTATGATGAGCTCTTTTGGATGATCCTTCTGAATTCTGATGGAAGGGATCTTGCTAGCTTCCTTTGATTCAGATTCGGTTGTGGTGGAGTTGGGTAGGTCATTCTGTTGGGTTGAAGTCTCAAAGAATGTCTCAACAGTACAAGGAACATCTATTTCTTCATGATAATCATCAATTATAACATTTATTGATTCCATCATGGTTTTGGTTCTGGAGTTGAATACTCTATAAGCTCTGCTGTTTGAGGAGTATCCTAGAAATATGCCTTCATCACTTTTAGGGTCTAGTTTTCTTCTTTGTTCACAATCAGCCAGAATATAGCATTTGCTGCCAAACACATGGAAGTACTTCACAGTTGGTTTTCTTCCTTTCCAGAGTTCATATATGGTGGATGAGGTTCCCTTCCTCAAGGTGACCCTGTTATGAACATAACAGGCTGTATTCATAGCTTCAGCCCAAAAATACATAGGAAGTCTTTTGGCATGTAACATTGCTCTGGCAGATTCCTGTATGGTCCTGTTTTTTCTTTCCACAACTCCATTTTGTTGAGGTGTTATAGGAGAAGAAAACTCATGACTAATTCCTTCTGAAGAACAGAAATCACCAAACTTGTTGTTTTCAAATTCCTTGCCATGATCACTTCTGATTCTGACAATACATCCTTCCTTCTCTCTTTGAATTCTTTTGCACAATTCTTTAAAAACTTCAAATACATCTAATTTTTCCCTAATGAAATTAATCCAGGTGAATCTGGAAAAATTATCCACAACCACATAGGCATATCTTTTACCACCAAGACTCTCTACTTGCATTGGTCCCATCAGATCCATATGGAGGAGTTCTAGAACCTTAGAGGTGGTCAGATGTCTTGACTTTGGATGTGACATCCTAGTCTGCTTACCAACCTGACATTCACCATAAACTCTTCCTTCATCAATTTGCAGTCTTGGAATCCCTCTGACTGCCTCCAAGGAGATGATCCTCTTCATACCCCTTAGATGAAGATGGCCAAGTTTTTGGTGCCACAGTTTCACCTCTTTTTCTTCTTTTGTAATGGAACACACAGATGAGAAATTAGTGTTCTCAGGCTCCCACAAGTAACAGTTGTCTTTGGATCTGACTCCTTTCATTACTATCTCTTGTTTGTCATTGATTACAAGGCATTCAGATTTTGAGAAATTGACCTTGAATCCTAGATCACACAATTGACTGATACTAATGAGATTAGCGGTCAGCCCTTTCACCAGCAGTACTTCATTCAGACTTGGAACTCCAGGGCAGTCCAAATCACCAACTCCTTTGATTTCACCTTTAGCCCCATCTCCAAAGGTCACAAAACTGGTGGTGTGAGGCTTAACATTATTGAGGAGGTTCTTGATTCCAGTCATGTGTCTGGAACATCCACTGTCAAAGTACCAGTCTTCCTTTGCAGAGACCCTCAGGGAAGTGTGAGCTATCAGTGCAGTAGCATTTTTCTTCCATTTAGGAGCATGTGGTACCTTTTTAGACTTAGGTTTGACACCTGAGTTCTGATTAGGATATCCATGTAATCTGAAGCAGAAGGGCTTTATGTGGCCATATCTCCCACAATGATGACATCTCCATCTTTGGTACCTTTTCTTCATATGTCTATGTTCCTGATGTTGAGAGTTGTGTTGAGACATCTGTTTTGACATTTGCTTACCAGTACCAGATTTCTTTGCTTCCATAAATCCTAGTCCAGATTTATTTCCCACATTTTGTCCAACCTGAAGGATCTCTTCCAATTTGTCTGTTCCATTTGTCAACATCTTGACAGATTTGGTCATTTGATTCAGTTGTGAGTTCAGCAATTGAACTTCTCCTTCTAGATGACTTATAGTTTCAAGGTTTGCCCTTTTTTCAGCCTCCAGCTTTATGATGAGTTTTGATTGTTTCTCATTCTGCACACAGACTTCAGTACTTCTGATACACAATTTCTTGTAAGTATCAGCCAGTTCTTTAAAAGTCACCTCTTCATCACTGATGTCACTTTCAGAGGTACAAACACCAGTTAAAGCAGTAACTCGTTTAGCAGATTCTTCTTCAGAATTACTTTCTGAATCACAGTCAGACCAAGTAACTGTCATTCCTTTTTGTTTCTTAAGAAAGGTAGGACATTTAGCTCGAATATGCCCATATCCTTCACAACCATGGCATTGAATTCCTCTGCCTTGAATTCCCTTCTCTTCTGACCTTGGTCTTCTGCTGGAACTGTCAATGTCAGAGGGAATGTTATGAACATTAGACCTTGACTTTGGATCTATTCTTTTGATGAGTTTGTTGAACTGTCTTCCAAGCATGGCTACAGCTTCTGAAATATTTTCTTCAACATCAGTGTTGGACATAAGTGCTATGCTCTTGTTCTTCTTGTCACCATTATCAGTGATCCCCATCTCAAAAGTCTGAAGAGACCCAATAAGTTCATCCACTTTCAACTTGCTAATGTCCTGGGCTTCCTCTATGGCAGTTACCTTCATTGCAAATCTTTTAGGCAAGGATCTGAGAATCTTCCTCACCAGTTTTTCTTCTGACATCTTTTCTCCCAGTGCTCCTGAGGTGTTGGCAATCTCCAAGATGTTCATGTGAAACTCATGAATGGTTTCATCTTCCATCATTTTTAGATTCTCAAACTTGGTAGTCAACATCTGAAGCCTTGACATTTTTACTTTGGAAGTGCCCTCATGAGTAGTTTTGAGAGTGTCCCAAACTTCCTTGGCCAGTTCATATTGATGTACTAATCTGAAAATGTTTCTATCAATTCCATTGAACAAGGCATTTAAAGCTTTGGAATTTCCCAGGGCTAACTCATCTTCTTCTTTACTCCAATCTTCCTCAGGCTTCAGACTGATTGTCCCATCTTTCTCAGTTATGGTGGGATGAATCCATCCTTTGTCAGTAGCTCTCCAAGCCTTTTTGTCCAGAGATTTTAGGAAGGCAATCATACGGGGTTTCCAGTAGTCATAATTAGTTCCATCCAGAATGGGTGGTCTATTTCCAAAAACTCCTTCTTTGTCCATAGTGCCAGAAAGTGATATCCCTAGATCTCACCCAGTAATACAGGCAGGGTGCCTGCTCTGATGCCAATTGAAATTCTGGCTGCAGATACTCAATGTCACGTTCAATGTTATGACACCGTATCTGACTTACTATATGACAGTAAATACAAAAACAATAAAGAACACAGTCAATTGTTTACCCAGTTCAGTGTGCAACAACACCTACTCTGGGGGCTACCAAGCCAGGGAGGAAATCCACTATAAGAGATGTTAATTCAGGAATAAACCAACCAGTTTATCTCCTTCACTTAAGACCTACCCAATGCAATTTCAATCTAAGTACAACTTAAACCTGAGTTCCTACTCACTCCCCCTCAATCACAGCAGTGATACATAAAACAATTTGACTAATGATTTGATGAAGACACTCTTCAAAAACAAACACTTGATTAAGCTTCACAGCTTTTTAATCAAGCAACACAATCACTCTTGCTTCACAGCTTTGAGTGATGCACACAACTAATCTTGACTCTACTTCACAGCTTTAGTCAAGGAACATTCAAACACTCTTGCTTCAAAGCTTCGAGTGCTACACAACCCTTACAATTAAAAACCTATTCCAAGTCACTTATCACAATGATAATTGCTTGGAGTACAATAATCAAACCTATAAAGATTACAAATGATCTTCTGATCAAAAAAGGGATCCCTTGCAAAACAGCAGCTCTGTTGAATATATAGCAGCTGCAACTTCAGTTAGGGTTTCCACAAAAACCTAGGGTTAATTCCGTTTGACCTCAAGACCAGTTCACAGGACTTTATTAACTAGGTTAGGGTTGAGCTATGTTACTCCTCAGAAAACGCGGGATTCTGTTCTGGAGAGACTGAGTTATTTTCCTAAAAAAACTCAGACTTATCCAACCTGTAAACATGTTAGTTCAGAACAGGATGTCTTAACATCTGTTATGACATCTGAGAAAACCTGTCTACTGATTTAGCAAAATGTGATCATTTTGCAAAATGCTCAGATACACACTTATAAACATCAGTTCCTGAATGACAATATTTTTCTGCAAAGGTATCTAATGAATCAGTACAAACTAAGCTAGAATGTTATGACATCAGTCATGACATTCACACATACACTTGGGTTTTACCAAAAATGCAAGCCAATACCTAAACACCTACAAACTCCCCCTTTGGCAGATTTTTGGCTAAAGACCCTAAGCAATCAGAGATAGATAGCAGCAGAAATAAGTGACAGCAGAAAAATAGAATGTCAAGTACTAATTAAGTAAGTACCAAAATATTCTCCCCCTCTTTAGCCACAAATGGGCCAAAGATACATGTTCATAAGATTATACAGTTATCCAAAACAAAATAATAAGAGCAGCAGCAGAAAACAACTGAATACACTTCCAAACTCCACCAGATATCAGCACCAACCAACAACACCACCAAACAGCAACCAACCTTCAAGCACTGTCATCAGACTCAGAGGAGTCGGGCTTCTTCCTTTTCTTGTGAGCAATGTCAGCATTCTTCTCTTTGTTTGATGTCTCAACATTCTTAGAGACATCAGCATTTGAACTTTCTTGGTTCAGAGGAACAGAAATGCCAGGAACTGAGTGGTTCTCGTTCAGAATTCTTGAAACAATTTTTGCTATTGCTTGATTAACATAGGTTGTCCCTTCCCTATTTGCAATTTCAGGGGGAACTGAAGAAGAAGGATGAGATGGATTACCAGAGGTAGAAGCTTGGGACTTTCCTGTATGTCTTGTTCTCAACTCTTTGACCTTGGTGGGGTTAGTTCCCACTTTTCTACGAGAAGAGATCTCCAGAACTTCAGAGTCCAGACAGGAAGAGATTGTCCTAGAATCTTGATCAGAGGAAGAGGTTGAAATAGTCGTATTGGATGATGATGGTGTTTGAGACATTTTGACAGTCCTAGAGGACCAACAGCAACTGAGGAGAAAATTCTGATTGAGAGGCTGGGTTTTGATGAGGAGACGAGAGGGGAAGGAAGCAAAGGAGTGTCTTTTCAACTTCTTAAAAGAATTGTAGGAAATGGGAAAATATAATTTTAACCCAATCAGAACAGGCATAGCTCCTTTGATCCTTGTTTTAAGCAAAATTAATTGCTACAATTCCTCATGTTGGAAAATACCCAACTTACCCCTTAAGTTTTCAAATTGATTTGCATCTAGAGCCTTGGTAAAAATGCCAGCCAGCTGTAGCTCAGTGGCAACATGTTCCAATTTAATTGTCTTCTCTTCTACAAGGTCTCTGATAAAGTGATGTCATATGTCAATATGTTTGGTCCTGCTATGCTGTATGGGATTCTTGGAAATGTTGATTGTACTCAGATTGTCACAGTACAATGTCATAACATCTTGTGTGACATTATACTCAGTGAGCATTTGTTTCATCCAGATCATTTGAGAGCAGCTACTACCAGCTGCAATGTATTCAGCTTCAGCAGTAGAGAGAGACACACAATTCTGTTTCTTGCTGAACCAGGAAACCAGATTATTTCCCAAGAAGAAACATCCTCCAGAGGTGCTTTTTCTATCATCAGCACTACCAGCCCAATCAGCACCACAGTAGCCAGTCAGAGCTGGTTCACAGCCATGAGTATACATCAATCCATAGTTGTAAGTTCCACTTACATACTTCAAAATTCTCTTCACTTGATTGATATGACTGACTTTAGGATCAGCTTGGTATCTTGCACAAACTCCAACTGCAAAGGCAATATCAGGTCTGCTGGCAGTTAAGTACAACAAGCTTCCTATCATGCTTCTGTACAGACTTTGATCCACCTTAACCCCACTTGAATCTTTGGAAAGCTTTAGATGAGTAGGAGCAGGAGTCCTTTTGTGACTTGCATTCTCCATACCAAACTTCTTTACAATGTTCTTAGCATACTTGCTTTGAGATAAGAAGATTGAGTCCTCCATCTGTGAGACTTGCAGTCCAAGAAAATAAGTTAGTTCTCCCATGAGACTCATTTCGAATTCAGCCTGCATTTGGTCAGCAAAGTGTTTAACCATATGTTCTGACATTCCTTCAAACACTATGTCATCAACATATATTTGGGCAACCATCAACTTCCCTCCTTCAGTTTTGACAGAGAGTTTTGTCCAAGCCTCCTTTTCTGTAGCCTTTGTCTGAGAGAAACTTTGTTAACCTGTCATACCATACTCTAGGAGCTTGTTTCAGGCCATATAGGGCTTTTCTCAATTTGTAGACATGATCAGGGTGGGTTGGATCCACAAAGCCTTTAGGTTGTTCCACATAAGCTTCCTCATTCAAGTACCCATTTAGAAAGGCACTTTTCACATCCATCTGAAATAACTTAAACTTCAGAAGACAAGCAATTGACAACAAGAGTCTGATTGATTCCAGCCTGGCTATAGGTGCAAAGGTTTCATCAAAATCAACCCCTTCAACCTGGGTGTATCCTTGAGCAACAAGTCTTGCCTTATTTCTGGTGACAACTCCTTCAGCATCTGACTTGTTCTTGAATATCCATTTTGTCCCAATGATGTTAGTTCCTTCAGGTCTAGGAACCAGTTCCCAAACTTCATGTTGCTTGAATTGGTTCAGTTCATCTTGCATTGCACCAATCCAATATTCATCAGTTAAAGCTTCCTTGACATTTCTTGGTTCCATTTTGGACACAAAACAAGAGTTTGAGATGATTTCTCTAGATCTTGTGATGACTCCACTGTTGGGATCTCCTATGATGAGCTCTTTTGGATGATCCTTCTGAATTCTGATGGAAGGGATCTTGCTAGCTTCCTTTGATTCAGATTCTGTTGTGGTGGAGTTGGGTAGGTCATTCTGTTGGGTTGAAGTCTCAAAGAATGTCTCAATAGTACAAGGAACATCTATTTCTTCATGATAATCATCAATTATAACATTTATTGATTCCATCATGGTTTTAGTTCTGGAGTTGAATACTCTATAAGCTCTGCTGTTTGAGGAGTATCCTAGAAATATGCCTTCATCACTTTTAGGGTCCAGTTTTCTTCTTTGTTCACGATCAGCCAGAATATAGCATTTGCTGCCAAACACATGGAAGTACTTCACAGTTGGTTTTCTTCCTTTCCAGAGTTCATATATGGTGGATGAGGTTCCCTTTCTCAAGGTGACCCTGTTATGAACATAGCAGGCTGTATTCATAGTTTCAGCCCAAAAATACATAGGAAGTCTTTTGGCATGTAACATTGCTCTGGCAGATTCCTGTATGGTCCTGTTTTTTCTTTCCACAACTCCATTTTGTTGAGGTGTTATAGGAGAAGAAAACTCATGACTAATTCCTTCTGAAGAACAGAAATCACCAAACTTGCTGTTTTCAAATTCCTTGCCATGATCACTTCTGATTCTGACAATACATCCTTCCTTCTCTCTTTGAATTCTTTTGCACAATTCTTTAAAAACTTCAAATACATCTGATTTTTCCCTAATGAAATTAATCCAGGTGAATCTGGAAAAATCATCCACAACCACATAGGCATATCTTTTACCACCAAGACTCTCTACTTGCATTGGTCCCATCAGATCCATATGGAGGAGTTCTAGAACCTTAGAGGTGGTCAGATGTCTTGACTTTGGATGTGACATCCTAGTCTGCTTACCAACCTGACATTCACCATAAACTCTTCCTTCATCAATTTGCAGTCTTGGAATCCCTCTGACTGCCTCCAAGGAGATGATCCTCTTCATACCCCTTAGATGAAGATGGCCAAGTTTTTGGTGCCACAGTTTCACCTCTTTTTCTTCTTTTGCAATGGAACACACAGATGAGAAATTAGTGTTCTCAGGCTCCCACAAGTAACAATTGTCTTTGGATCTGACTCCTTTCATTACTATCTCTTGTTTGTCATTGATTACAAGGCATTCAGATTTTGAGAAATTGACCTTGAATCCTAGATCACACAATTGACTGATACTAATGAGATTAGCGGTCATCCCTTTCACCAGCAGTACTTCATTCAGACTTGGAACTCCAGGGCAGTCCAAATCACCAACTCCTTTGATTTCACCTTTAGCCCAATCTCCAAAGGTCACAAAACTGGTGGTGTGAGGCTTAACATTATTGAGGAGGTTCTTGATTCCAGTCATGTGTCTGGAACATCCACTGTCAAAGTACCAGTCTTCCTTTGCAGAGACCCTCAGGGAAGTGTGAGCTATCAGTGCAGTAGCCTTTTTCTTCCATTTAGGAGCATGTGGTACCTTTTTAGACTTAGGTTTGACACCTGAGTTCTGATTAGGATATCCATGTAATCTGAAGCAGAAGGGCTTTATGTGGCCATATCTCCCACAATGATGACATCTCCATCTTTGGTACCTTTTCTTCATATGTCTCTGTTCCTGATGTTGAGAGTTGTGTTGAGACATCTGTTTTGACATTTGCTTACCAGTACCAGATTTCTTTGCTTCCATAAATCCTAGTCCAGATTTATTTCCCACATTTTGTCCAACCTGAAGGATCTCTTCCAATTTGTCTGTTCCATTTGTCAACATCTTGACAGATTTGGTCATTTGATTCAGTTGTGAGTTCAGCAATTGAACTTCTCCTTCTAGATGACTTATAGTTTCAAGGTTTGCCCTTTTTTCAGCCTCCAGCTTTATGATGAGTTTTGATTGTTTCTCATTCTGCACACAGACTTCAGTACTTCTGATACACAATTTCTTGTAAGTATCAGCCAGTTCTTTAAAAGTCACCTCTTCATCACTGATGTCACTTTCAGAGGTACAAACACCAGTTAAAGCAGTAACTCGTTTGGCAGATTCTTCTTCAGAATTACTTTCTGAATCACAGTCAGACCAAGTAACTGTCATTCCTTTTTGTTTCTTAAGAAAGGTAGGACATTCAGCTCGAATATGCCCATATCCTTCACAACCATGGCATTGAATTCCTCTGCCTTGAATTCCCTTCTCTTCTGACCTTGGTCTTCTGCTGGAACTGTCAATGTCAGAGGGAATGTTATGAACATTAGACCTTGACTTTGGATCTATTCTTTTGATGAGTTTTTTGAACTGTCTTCCAAGCATGGCTACAGCTTCTGAAATATTTTCTTCAACATCAGTGTTGGACATAAGTGCTATGCTCTTGTTCTTCTTGTCACCATTATCAGTGATCCCCATCTCAAAAGTCTGAAGAGACCCAATAAGTTCATCCACTTTCAACTTGCTAATGTCCTGGGCTTCCTCTATGGCAGTTACCTTCATTGCAAATCTTTTAGGCAAGGATCTGAGAATCTTCCTCACCAGTTTTTCTTATGACATCTTTTCTCCCAGTGCTCCTGAGGTGTTGGCAATCTCCAAGATGTTCATGTGAAACTCATGAATGGTTTCATCTTCCATCATTTTTAGATTCTCAAACTTGGTAGTCAACATCTGAAGCCTTGACATTTTTACTTTGGAAGTGCCCTCATGAGTAGTTTTGAGAGTGTCCCAAACTTCCTTGGCCAGTTCATATTGATGTACTAATCTAAAAATGTTTCTATCAATTCCATTGAACAAGGAATTTAAAGCTTTGGAATTTCCCAGGGCTAACTCATCTTCTTCTTTACTCCAATCTTCCTCAGGCTTCAAACTGATTGTTCCATCTTTCTCAGTTATGGTGGGATGAATCCATCCTTTGTCAGTAGCTCTCCAAGCCTTTTTGTCCAGAGATTTTAGGAAGGCAATCATACGGGGTTTCCAGTAGTAATAATTAGTTCCATCCAGAATGGGTGGTCTATTTCCAAAAACTCCTTCTTTGTCCATAGTGCCAGAAAGTGATATCCCTAGATCTCACCCAGTAATACAGGAAGGGTGCCTGCTCTGATGCCAATTGAAATTCTGGCTGCAGATACTCAATGTCACGTTCAATGTTATGACACCGTATCTGACTTACTATATGACAGTAAATACAAAAACAATAAAGAACATAGTCAATTGTTTACCCAGTTCAGTGTGCAACAACACCTACTCTGGGGGCTACCAAGCCAGGGAGGAAATCCACTATAAGAGATGTTAATTCAGGAATAAACCAACCAGTTTATCTCCTTCACTTAAGACCTACCCAATGCAATTTCAATCTAAGTACAACTTAAACCTGAGTTCCTACTCACTCCCCCTCAATCACAGCAGTGATACATAAAACAATTTGACTAATGATTTGATGAAGACACTCTTCAAAAACAAACACTTGATTAAGCTTCACAGCTTTTTAATCAAGCAACACAATCACTCTTGCTTCACAGCTTTGAGTGATGCACACAACTAATCTTGACTCTGCTTCACAGCTTTGAGTGATGCACACAACTAATCTTGACTCTGCTTCACAGCTTTAGTCAAGGATCATTCAAACACTCTTGCTTCAAAGCTTCGAGTGCTACACAACCCTTACAATTAAAAACCAATTCCAAGTCACTTATCACAATGATAATTGCTTGGAGTACAATAATCAAACCTATACAGATTACAAATGATCTTCTGATCAAAAAAGGGATCCCTTGCAAAACAGCAGCTCTGTTGAATATATAGCAGCTGCAACTTCAGTTAGGGTTTCCACAAAAACCTAGGGTTAATTCCGTTTGACCTCAAGACCAGGTCACAGGACTTTATTAACTAGGTTAGGGTTGAGCTAGGTTACTCCTCAGAAAACGCAGGATTCTGTTCTGGAGAGACTGAGTTATTTTCCTAAAAAAACTCAGACTTATCCAACCTGCAAACCTGTTAGTTCAGAACAGGATGTCTTAACATCTGTTATGACATCTGAGAAAACCTGTCTACTGATTTAGCAAAATGTGATCATTTTGCAAAATGCTCAGATACACACTTATAAAAATCAGTTCCTGAATGACAATATTTTTCTGCAAAGGTACCTAATGAATCAGTACAAACTAAGCTAGAATGTTATGACATCAGTCATGACATTCACACATACACTTGGGTTTTACCAAAAATGCAAGCCAATACCTAAACACCTACACATCTCACCAAATGCACATTCTTTGCTCAAAAATCCACTCAACATGACATCATCAAAACGACTTCTAGGCTGGGCATAACAAGAAGCAAAACGCATCACCATGATCACTCTATTCATTTTTCTGTTTTTTTGCAATTCTGCTTCTAATGGCCTTAAGTTCTTCAAAGACCTTTCTACCCTCAACAGTCACTCTATATAAGGCATATGTCACTCTCTTTCAAGGCACAGATTCATTCTCTCAAAAAAATCAGAAGCTGCTATCTCTCTCTCTCAAAAAAAAATCCTGCTTCGAAGCTTCTTTATTCTCCATTCCAGAGCTCGATTCATGACCATTTTCACTTCATTGGAGCATTAGAAGCAAGGGACAAGGGTTTTCACTTCATTTTAGAGGCCATAGTTGAGTTTATCTCTCAACTCGAAAGGTATTTTCAGATCTTAATTCTTCATAATTTTGCTTGTTTCACGTGATTTAAAGCTTGTGATCATGTTCATAGCTGGCCAGATCTTACATCTGATGTATATACTTGTTTGATTTTGGAGCATATGCGATTTGGTGAACTTCTGGTTTTTCATGATTTAATGATTTTCTCAATTTTTTTTGCTCTGATTTCTACTTCTATGATCGATCATTTTGAATTTTGTAAAAAGCATGATGTAGTTGATAGTTTGAACTTTGATTTGTGATTTGAATCATTAATTTTGGTGGAGGAATGAAGTAGAAATTTTGAGTAGAACATAGGAGCTTGAAACTGAAAAATGCGCGTTAGGGCTTGTCTTGAGGAAGAAGATGATGGTGTGGCTGGATCTGGTTGGTCCATGTGTTTTTTAATGCATTTTTCATATTTTTTGTTTTAATTGATTTCTTCTGATTTTATTTTTGTGATCAAAACGTTTTCAAAAACCATGAAAAAATTACCATAGGCCAATAATAATTTCTAGTATTTGTCATATGTTTTTTTTTGGAATTTTTAAAAATGTTTTGATTGGTTTAAAAATTCATAAGTTTAAATAATTGTTTATTCAATGTTTATTTTTGTTTTAATAGTTTTTTTATCTAAAAATTCCACAAAAAATATTTTGAACTCTCAAAATTATTTAGAATTTGATTGGGAAATTTTTTTAGCATTTTTATTATTTTTATTAGAAATTTAATTTGAGAAGTTTATTTTGAATTTTTGCTTCATAATTTTTATTTTAATACTTCCTTTAATTCAAAAATTCTCAAAAAAATCATATAAATTTGTTTTCAATCCTAGAATCTGAATATAATTTTATTTTTACCTTTTCATGAGTTTTGGCTAGGGTTTGAATTTTTGCCTTTAAATAATAGTTTAATTGTTAATTGTTTGTTTGATTTTTATTTTAATATTTCCTTTAATTAAAAATTTCCACAAAAAAACGGGGATGTGTGTTTTTAATTCTAATAGTTGAATATAATTTTGGTTGGATATTTTTCTGATTTTTGGATTAGAGTTTTATTTTGAGATGTGAATATTTGTTTAATTGATTAATTGTTTGAATTTGATTTTATTTTTGACTTTTCTTTAAATCAAAAAATATGGAAAAAATAGGTATTCTGACCTCTTGAGTTTTATCATGTTTGATGTATATTTTTTCTGATTTTTTTTAATTTTGATCTTATCTAATCAATATTTAAGATTAAAAGTCAAAAATTAGGGTTTTGTTGCTTATTGTGCAAGTTTCATTTTCAAAACCATTATGCCCTGGATTTTCAATGGAATTCTTGTCTTGATTATGGTTCAAGGATATATTGAGGATCTGAAAACCATTTTTTTTGAATTATTTGACTTGGTTTGATATTTTTCCACAAATTATTTTGAAAACTTGTCTAGTTTGGTAGTTTTGCCAACTAGTTTTGAACTTTGGGCCTCATTTGATCCCCTCCTCAACCATTCATGAACCTAAGGCTTACTTTCTAACTTCTACACACTTCAAAGATGCTAATAAATTTTTGGTTTGAATTATTGATCCTTGTTTCTATTTTTGATGTATTTTTAAAGTGAAGGTACCCAATTAATGTTGCATATCTTGTTGCAATTTGTTTGATGGCCAATGAACTTGAGTGAGGCCTATGATTGGACACCTAATGATCATGTTGGATGTGTTTATCCACATAAACCCAAGTCATTTCACTTAGTGCCCCATGTTTTAATGATTGAACCTTTTGATGCATTGTGTGGAATTCCTCTTCTATTATGCTTGTGAGCTGTGATGAACTAATTGTGCATGATTGGATTGTGGTTGCTACTGACCTTCATGGCCTTTGATTGTATTCTTATTAAGCTCCCATGATCCTTGATTAATATTCAATTGTCAACTCAACATGGTGATAGAAAGGAGCAACATTCCTCTAATTTTTGACCTAATTGTGCATATGCCTGTTTCTTTTTGTCTACCATACCTAATGCTTTGATAATTGTTATCATGTTTTTCTCACTTCATCATGTTTCATCCATCCTTTGTGTGAGTCATCATTCACTTTATGGAATACTAACTTGGTTGTTGAATGTGCGAGGTACTTTGAGAAAAGTTTTTCCATTTTTGACTTGAGGCTACTGTGTTTCACTTTATTTGTGGAACGCAATTTATTATGTTGGCACTGCTCTTGTGCTTGGCATATTTGATAGTCTATGCAGGATATGTATATGAGATTATGAATGCCCTGCATTGCCCATGGGATCTGTTCATATCTGAAAATCTTAATACTTACATCCTGATGGCGTAATTTCTAACTTGATTTGTCTGCTGATGCCAGCTTGCTTGAAGTTCTATAGGTTTCTTTTATTCTTGTTTAGTTGCTACGGATAATTATCCGTTTGGTATTGCACTATTTCCTTTCTTCTATTTTCATGTTGTATAGTTCCATGTTGCATGATGGGATCTCTGTTGCTGATATATGTCAGGAGACCCTCTGTTTTTGTTTGATATATGTGTTGTGTTTGTTTCTTTAATTATTGATCGATGAGTCACTCCATTTAGAAATTGAGATCACGACTTTGCTCTCAGTGCATGTTTCCTATAGGATGTTTATTGCTTTTATTCTTTAATTGTTGATCGATGAGTCACTCAATTTAGAAATTGAGATCACGACTTCGCTCTCATTGCATGTTCCCTATAGGATGTTTATTGTTGTTTCTTTAATTGTTGATCGATGAGTCACTCAATTTAGAAATTGAGATCACGACTTCGCTCTCATTGCCTGCTCCCTATAGGATAGTTTTGATTAAGCTTCCTTTAACATGTTGACTAAGATAGGAATCCATGTATGCTAACATAAGGTAGGATTTTCCTTTATCCTCAACCTTAGGATCAATCATTGTATGATAACACTATGGATAGTGCTAGGCTAGTTTCCCTTAGTTGTTTTCCCTCCCTTTGCATTTTGCATCTTAAAACAAAAATTGTTTTCTTGGCAAATCATAAAACACCTCTAATAAACTCAAACCCTTCTTCAAAGTAAAAGATACAAATCAATCTTATTTGTTTGTGTGCCTCTTGGCTTTATTTTTAAACCTGGTTAACCGATTTTTTGCCATCGCATACTTGTTTGAAGACGATGTTTCGCCATTGCACATGTTTGTTATCCTACTTTGATTCTCAATATCATTGTTAGGTGTGATGTTTTGTCATCCGTTTTTATTGATGTTTCGCCATCTTTGCCATGTTACTATGTTATCTTTTAGTCAATGTTTTGCCATCGCACATGTTTGTTATCCTACTTTGATTCTCAATATCATTGTTAGGTGTGATGTTTTGTCATCCGTTTTTATTGATGTTTCGCCATCTTTGCCATGTTACTATGTTATCTTTTAGTCGATGTTTTGCCATCGCACATGTTTGTTATCCTACTTTGATTCTCAATATCATTGTTAGGTATGATGTTTTGTCATCCATTTTTATTAATGTTTCGCCATATTTGCCATGTTACTACGTTATCTTTTAGCTGATGTTTCGCCATCGCACATTTGTTGATGTTTTATTTGATGTTTTGCCATCTTGACTATTTTTTGTTGTCTTAACTAAAAAACACAAACCAACCAAAATATATAAGTCGAACTACGGCTGCTCTGATTCCTTAAAAGGGATACGTAGGCATTGGGGTAGGGCCCGATCGAGCACAACTTTTATTTTCCCTACATTGTTTTCTTTTCCTTTCACATGCATTCCCTTTTCAGTTCTAATCCATAGACATAGGTTTTTACCACACCCATTAGATTAGACAACAAGAGTGGATACCGTAGAGTACTACGGGCGTGTGGGGTGCTAATACCTCCCCCTCGCGTAACAGACTCCCTTACCCGATCTCTCAATCGAAAGACCGTGATTTCTCCGTTTTCAAGTTTTCTCGATGTTTACCTTTCCCTTTCGGCGGGATAAAAGACGTTCGGTGGCGACTTCATTTATGTTTCATTACATCCAGATGACAGGTTTCGGCCGGGTGGTTTCAATCCCGATGGTCTATGTATTTTGATGGAGCCTCAAACGCACTAGGTAACGGCATTGGCGCTGTAATCATATCTCCTGAGGGTTATCACACTCCGTTCACTGCCCGGTTATGTTTCAACTGCACCAACAACATGGCGGAGTGTGAAGCATGTATTATGGGTCTTCGAGCTGCTATTGACCTGAGGATTAAGTTCTTAAGTGTATTCTGAGATTCCGCTCTGATGATAAGTCATATCAAGGGAGAGTGGGATACGAAGCACCCGAATCACATTCCTTACAATGAGTATATACTGACATTGCTCCCACACTTTGAGGAGGTAACCTTTGAACATTTCCCACGAGAGGAGAACCAGTTGGCAGACGCGTTAGCTACCATGTCTTCTATGTTCAAAGTTAGGTGGGACAATGAAGCTCCCCAAATTACCATTGAAAGGTTGGGTGAACCCGCACACTGCTGTGAGATCGACACCAAAGAAGTGGCAGACAAACCCTGGTTTCACGAAGTCAAAAGGTATCTCGAGGTTCAGGAGTATCCCGAAGGGGCATCTGTCAATGATAATAAGTTTCTAAGAAGGTTCGCTGCAAAGTTCTTCCTTAGTAATGGGATCCTCTATAAATGCAACCATGACTCCACACTACTACGGTGTGTAGACAAGAGCGAAGAAGAGAGGATCATGACAGATCTACATGAAGGCACCTTCGGAACCCATTCTAGTGGACACACCATGGCTAAGAAGATCCTACAGGCAGGATATTACTGGTCCACCATGGAAGCCGATTGTTATCAGCACTCTCGAACTTGTCATAAATGCCAAATCTATGCCGATAAGGTGCATGTACCTCCAGTTCCTCTGAATGTCCTGACAGCTCCTTGGCCCTTTGCAATGTGGGGCATCGACATGATCGGCGAGATCAGACCTACTGTGTCTAACGGGCATCATTTCATCTTAGTAGCCATCAATTACTTCACAAAGTGGGTTGAGGCAGCCTTTTTTGCTACTGTAACCAAGAACGTCGTGGCGCGATTTATCCGACACAATCTGATCTGTCGATATGGTGTACCAGAGAGGATTATTACTAACAATGGTACGAATCTCAACAACACAATAATCACCAAGCTCTGTAAACAATTAAAGATACAACATCATAACTCTTCTCCCTACCGTTCGAAGATGAATGGGGCTGTTGAAGCTTCTAACAAGAACATCAAGAAGATTGTACAGAAGATGACGGTGACATATAAAGACTGGCATGAGATGTTACCATTCGCTCTTCATGGGTACCATACCTCAGCACGGACGTCGACAGAGGCAACCCCATATTCTCTGGTATATGGCATGGAGGCAGTCCTACCCATAGAAGTCCAGATACCCTCTCTCAGGATTATGAAGGATACAGGTTTGAACAAAGACGACTGGATCCAAACCCGGATTGATCAATTAAATCTAATCGATGAAAAGAGACTTACTGCTATTTGCCATGGTCAGACGTATCAAAAGCGAATGATCAAGGCTTTTAACAAGAAAGTCAGGCGTCAAGAATATCAAGTCAGGGATCTGGTGATCAAACGCATCATACTGCCGCAAGGTGATCCCAGGGGCAAATTGACTCCCACGTACGAAGGGCCATTTATGGTTAAGAACATTTTCTCGGGAGGAGCTATGATTCTAACCACCATGGATGGTGACGACCTTCCTCACCCTGTCAATGCAGACATAGTGAAAAGATACTACGCATGATCAAAGACCCGCTAGGTCGACTGGCCTAGGCAAAAATAAAGGCTTCCCGGTGAACCAAAAGGGTTCGGGCAAAAGTAAGGGATGAAAATGAAAAATCTGTACACCCGGCAAGTCGAAAACTTGAAAGGGAGGCTTGGGCAAAAAAGGGTATCCCGGTGGATTGAAAACCCGAAAGGGAAATCCAGGCAAAAGTTAGGGATTAAAGCGTATCACTATGTCTCATTGGATCATCTTGCGACCAGACTTCGGTATCGACTATCAAGCTCGGACGGTGCCAATCAATCTGATCAACCTTCGGCCAAGTAGCAAAGTGATGAGACGCTTCAAGATATAAAGGCAATAGTAGAGTTGGAACCCAATGGGGTTGTTTCACATAGTTGTTTTTCTTTCTTTTACACAAATTGTATAAATTCTATCTTTCGGCGGCGTTCTCTTACTAGCGCGTCAGTCTCTTTGTACAAAAACGCCTATTACGGGCCAACTTCAAAAATCAATACAAATCATTTTCACAAGAAACTTCAATTTTTTTTCTTTTTCCTGTTTTGTTTTGCAAGAACGTCTAATGATTTATTTTTGATATATGCATTTGAAAATGATTGTTGCTCATACAGATTTACATAAGAAACAAAAGACAATTACTCGTAATTCCAGAAACAGGGAAAAAAACAAGAAGTACCAAACCCGAAGGTTCCTCTGCCCAGCAGGTGTCGGGATAGAGTCAGCTTTGGAACATGATTATTGGTACATACACTCCCCACATATTAAAAGTATCCAAAGGCATTAATGTTAGTTTCCCCAAAATAGGATGTAAACTATCCCCAACCGAGGTTCGTAATCGCAGGCGAGTCAATAAATTTTATCCCCCAAGCGGAGTTTATTTCCACAGATACAGAAGCTTCATCTCTAACAGAGCTCATCACCTCCAGCAACTGAATTTCATCCCCAGCTAAGTTTGTTCCTCCAGATCGGCAGATCTACCAACAGAGTATCTCTTCCCCCAAAGTTTGGTCCCCGCAAAGTTTATTCTCAAACATCTCTTCCCGACAGAATATTTACAACTCTCCATCAATAATCAGGGATTTATTTTCCCAGACACGAGCATACCCCCGCAACATTTTCATAAACATACATCATGACATACACATACATATCATATACAGCATAATCTCATTTATTTTGAGAACACCATCCCACCCTGCACTTCATGCATCACATTCAACTAACCTTGAAACCTTTTTTACGGAAAAGACGATTAGCTTCAACAAATTCAGCAGTTATACAGATCACCTCTACAGATGACTAATGGAAACTCGGTTCCCGAAATCAAATGGGTCAACTAACCTACACTATCGCTTTGAAGTAACCCTACTATCCAGGTTCCTTCTCACATCCCTACTATCCTGGCTTTCGCATCGAAGTAACCCTACTATCCAGGTTCCTTCTCACAGCCCTACTATCCAAGCTTTCATGTCGAAGTAACCCTGCTATACAGGTTCCTTCTCACAGCCCTACTATCCAGGCTTTCACATCGAAGTAACCCTACTATCCAGGTTCCTTCTCACAACCCTACTATCCAGGCTTTCAAATCGAAGTAACCCTACTATCCAGGTTCCTTCTCACAACCCTACTATCCAGGATTTCACATCGAAGTAACCCTACTATCCAGGTTCCTTATCACAACTCTACTATCCAGGCTTTCACATCGAAGTAACCCTACTATCCAGGTTCCTTCTCACATCCCTACTATCCAGGCTTTCATGTCAAAGTAACCCTACTATCCAGGTTCCTTCTCACAACCCTACTATCCAGGCTCTCACATCGAAGTAACTCTACCATCCAGGTTCCTTCTCACAACCCTACTATCTAAGCTTTCACATCGAAGTAACCCTACTATCCAGGTTCCTTCTCACAACCCTACTACCCAGGCTTTCACATCAAAGTAACCCTACTATCCAGGTTCCTTCTTACAATCCTAATATCCAGGCTTTCGTATCGAAGTGACCCTACCATCCAGGTTCCTTCTCACAGTCCTACTATCCAGGCGTTCATATCGAAGTAACCTTACTATCCAGGTTCCTTCTCACAGCCTACTATCCAGGCTTTCGTATCGAAGTAACCCTACTATCCAGGTTCCTTCTCACAGCCCTACTATCCAGGCTCTCACATCGAAGTAACCCTACTATACAGGTTCCTTCTCACAAACCTACTATCCAGGCTCTCACATCGAAGTAACCCTACTGTCCAGGTTCCTTCTCAAAGCCCTACTATCCAGGCTCTCACATCGAAGTAACTCTACCATCCAGGTTCCTTCTCACAACCCTACTATCCAGGATTTCACATCGAAGTAACCCTACCATCTAGGTTCCTTCTCACAGCCCTACTATCCAGGCTTTCACATCGAAGTAACCCTACTATCCAGGTTCCTTCTCTCTTATACCCAAACAGCAGTCCACAACACTGTAAGACTAGAACCTGATCAAACACGATTATTTTCACATTTCCCTAGTAGAGCAACAGACAACTGAAGCTCCTAAAACTCTATTTCTCCCAAGACATATACCGATGTTCCTCAGCAGATTCCTCATTGACAATAGCAACATGGATTCTCGTCGAAGGAATATCTCAGGAAATCCACATTCTCTAGATGGCATCTTTAAGCCCATCTCTGACAATTCTCTGTCACATCCAGGATGGCATCTTTAAGCCCATCTTCGGCAATCTTCCATTATCGACCTCCAAATGGCATCTGTAAGCCCATTCCCGATATCACAAATCAAATGCCACTTCATGCGAGTGCAATTTTTTGGGCACTCTAGTGTTCAATCATCTTCCACCTTCAGATCACGAAAGGCAGAGCAGCCAATCTACATCCTCGAGTTTAAGAAGATTGAACATGGGCAGCTATTGTACCCCAAAATTTGCCCTCCCAATTTACTCAATCAATGTAAATTGAGGTCCCCAAGTTGCTCAAGGAAGTCCAAGAGTTGACCAGACAAGCCCTCTCCTAAGGCAATGTATCTCAAATTAGGGTTTCATTCTTCATCAAGATAGGTGAACCACAAAGGTCCCAAATGCATTCCAAGGTCCTAACATGTTCCCAAGATCATCAATGTCAAGTTTCATACTTTGCACAAGAAGGTTTCTCAGTCAACTGCTCAGATGCTTGAGAATTGAATGTACTAGGTCAAAAGTCAATTGTGGCCCACATACAGTCAAACCTCAAGATTTTTGGTCAACATCAACATTTTGAAGTAACTTCCATCATTTGATCAAGGGTTGATCATGATTCCTCAAGGGATGCTCCAAATTCATCAAAACCCAAAAGTTGCTAAATTAGGGTTTTGTAGGAAAAGTCAACCCAACTTTGACCAAGCATAACTTCTTCATACTTTATCAGAAATTTTCCATCCAAAGCTCATTTTGAAGATGATACAATTACCTACAACTCATCTTCAGCTCACAAGTTCAAAATATGCACTCACAAAAAGATATGAATTTTGACATTATAGGTCCTTTTGAAAAGTCAACAAAAACACCTTTTGGGTCAAAGCTTCATACATGAACATGGAAGATCTAATTGAGATAAACAAAAAGGGTTGTTTAGGGGACATCCTAAGATTTCTAAAAAGTCCAAGAACATCTCCCTAGGGTCAAAATTGAGAGAGTTGTGCATTGTCAAAGTTGGCAATTTTTGGAAAATCATCAAAAGTCAACATTGATCAAATTTGCATTTTTTCCGAAGGGGTCCATGTTTTCTTGCTTGAAATATGTTTCTAATAGGACCCATGACCCCTGAGATTTTCCACCTATTATTTTATTATTTTTATCATTTACTTTGATTTTTTATTCATTTAAATCAAAATAAATCAAATTAAATGGTAAAATAATGAAAACAAATCAAATCTTGAGATTTTTGTGCACATTTGGAGTCCATATACAGCTAGCATGATGATCAATTCGTGCAAGGCTCATTAGGGTTGGAAAAGATTGGATTGAAGCTTGTTTTAGAAAGATATCATACATGAAGCAAATCAAATCCAATTTTCATAATTCTCAAAGATATGATACAATTTTGTTGACCTAATTCAGTCTACTATAAATGCATAACAATTACAGTTAAAAAACACAAGGATTGGACGTGTGAGCTGCAAGAACAAAATTCAATTTTTGGATAAAAAGTGGGGATCGGATTTCATTCTACAGGGTGATTCAAAGCAGTTCAAGGCCAGCAATACACTCCTTGGCGTCTTAGGAAGCTATTCCACCCATCCTCAAGCTTCAAAATGCCCAAGATCGTGCCCACCATCAACCACGGTTTACACAAAATTCCAATTCGTTTTCTGTATTTTTGGCAGCATTAGCATGTTTTAATTATATATTCTTGTTCATCATCTTGTTTGCAAGCTATTGGTACCATTTAATTGCATTTACAGCGCAAGAATCGCAGTATGCCATAGCTAGGGTTTCACGCTCCGTTTTAGGGTCTTTTAACACAGGAAAAATTAAGCTTGATAATGGGTACCATGATGACCAGGGCTTCACACCCAGTTGATTCATGGTCATCAATGGATTTATATTGCCTGCACATGATTTTTGAATGTTACAGGTTTGTAGCTACAGGAAAAAATCGTCACTATAGCTTATAGTGATGAATCCTATTGTAGGTAAAAGTCCATAAACCTAAGGCGACGGTTGTAGCGAAGAAGGTGATGCATGGCAGCCAACCATTGGAGCGTTTGAATTTCGCGCATTTTTCTGACCCAACTATCTTGTTTTGTATATTAAGTTTTGTTTGTATTATGTTAACAAATAACCATTGTAGCGCAGCTGGCAACATGGCATTGCCAGAAGGCACAAAGACCTGGGTTCGATCCCAGGTCCATACCACATTCTTTATTTTCTTTTCCTCCCACAGATTCAGTGCAAATCTCTCTCTTATGCTCACCGTGCGCCTCAATGTCCTGCCACTGGATTACACGTTAACCAGATCTAACGCCTCCAAGCTGCAACCACGCGGTAGACCCCCAGAAGGCCATGACACTGTTTACAGTGATTTCTAGTAAACAACTGCTAGTCTTCCAATTTATTGGTTATTATTGGTTACTTGCAGGATCGACTAGATTGATCCTAGGACACATGTGTCATAACTCATTTCTATGTTCATACCCATTATCTTGATGAATTTATATTGTATGTTAATGTCGAATGTGAGATTCTTAAGAAATATCTCTAAGATTGTCTATAGAAATAAACTGACTGAATGTACAAAGGAAAGGCTTCGAATTAGACTTAAGGTTTAATACTTGAATGTAAAGATAAGGAGTTTCTGAGAATATAACAGTTTCTAGAAATATGAAGTGTTTGAACAAAAGGATAAAGTAAAAGTGAAGTTTCTAAAGAGATAAATGTGTTTGAAAGCAAGTAAAACAAGGAAATAAAAGGAAATCGAAAGATTTAAGAGCAAAAGTACTGTAAAAGTGAAAGAAATATAAAAAAACTTGTATTGAAATTATAAAGAATCATGATGTTCAATACGTACATTTTGTCTTCTAACTCGTTTCCCTTAAGTCACGCTAATTTGAGTGTTTGAGATTTTTTAGTACACGAAATGAACACACCAATTCTAACATAAAAACGCATATTTATAGTATCCTGACCCCAACGGTCCTACTCTAAAATCATGCCACGTTCGAAGCATGCAGGCTCCTTACGTTTACTGACTTCCACGCGTCTTCTAAGAATGGCGCTCTTATTTGAAATTCGAACCCTGTGCCAGCGAAGTATTTTGCTAGTTTTCTTCGATTCGAATTAAACCATTTTCCTGGACCGCTTCCAATTCTAGCACGTTTGCACAAAGGAACTCTTTATATTTTAAACACTAAAAATTCCAAATCGAAATCCATCATCCATCACTAGAAATAGAAGAGTCCTTTAGAACAATGGTTCTATATTTCCCATCAATATTTATCATTGATATCAACCTCCTTATATGCTTATTCAAAATATTGTTTTGAAATCCAATTATTCTTTATTTGAAATTGCCAGCTAACAAATTGCCCCTCAAGAACATGTATTTCAATAGATATAAAGAAATACTTGTTTTTG
Organism: Vicia faba; assembly: GCA_948472305.1. Classification (NCBI taxonomy): domain Eukaryota; kingdom Viridiplantae; phylum Streptophyta; class Magnoliopsida; order Fabales; family Fabaceae; genus Vicia; species Vicia faba. Next base: position 280,333,191 of record OX451739.1, read on the forward strand.
AATTATCCATGCAATTTCGAGAGTATCAAAACTCATGATGACAATACTGCACACGATGGCAGAGTAAGTGTCCAACTTTCTGCAAAACGTCCAATCACCATACCTAAACGTGCAATCACAGCAGTTATAGCTAATAATTAGCAGCAAAACGTCACTTCCCTAGGAAGTTCAAAAAATCCACCTTTTCTATTTCCAATGAGGGGGTCACACGTATCCCACCTTTTTTCAAAGGTCAAAAACCTTTTAAACCGTTGAGGAAGGCTATAAAAGCACTTCACCCTCTTCATGCCAAACTTTTCCAAACTTGCTCAACCTTCAAACAACCCAGATTTCTTATTTTAAGAAAAAACCTTTGATTTTCACAATGTCTTCCCCTTCAGCGCCATCTCCTTCATCCAAGAAGTCTGGAAAATCCAAGCAAGCTTCTTCCTCCATTCTTAGACCAGCAAGCAAGATTATCAATCTTGATAATCAGGAGTTCATCTCAACTCCAAAACTCACTCAAGAACCAAAGGTCATCTATGCTTCTCAGGTAATCATTCCCATTATTGCTCTTGATAAAACCCTATGAGTTATGGGTCCCCTAATCTCTACGGATCATTTAGAAAAAACAAAGGGATTTTTTCCCGCGTATTCCGAAACCAAACCCATTGTTAATAAATCCACCCCTCTAAAACTTAAGGAATATGAATCGGTTGTTAGACCGTCAAAAACCCTAAAAGAGAAAACATGTGAAACAGAAACGTCAAAACCTATGAGGGACGTTTTTAGTATGGACTATGTTACAGGGAATTTCAAACATTTTCCCTCATGTCACTCATCAGATCAATTGTACCAAGATTGGCTTTCGAAAGTTGAAAATAAGAAATCCCAAGAATGGGAAAGTATAGGCATCCTAAATCTGATTCGAAGGTCAAAATCAGGTTTTAGTTATAGCCAACCCTTCTTGCTAGCCTCCTTATACTTTTGGGATAGCACCTATAACACCTTCCATCTCCCTTGTGGAATGCTGACACCCACGTTCTTCGATATTGCTGCTATCACTGGACTCTCCCCTATTGGGGAAACTTTTGATCCGAATGAAGATGCAGATAACCTTATTGACTTCGATGTCAAGAATTCCAGCTTCTCAAAATACATCAATTTCTATCACTCTGCTGAGGAGGAGGTTTCTGATGTCGAGCATATAGCTTTTCTGGCACTGTGGTTATCAAAATACGTCTTCTGCAGCAAGTCTCTACAAGTTGCTAGCAGGTTCATCACCCTCGCAAATCAACTTCATCATAGTCGAAGGGTGTGCATCAGTGAGTTATTGTTAACAAGCTTATATGAAAGCATAGGTGTTGCAGTTTCGAAACTGAAAACTTACGAAGCTGGCACTAATCTGCTTCTCGCTGGCCCCTTTTGGCTATTGCAGCTTTGGTTAAATGCCACTTTCAAATCATCTCTATCAACCTTTGGGGTTATTAATGAAGAACGTCCTGATGTTGTAAATCTTAGCATTGAAGGCACTAGGTTGTTAAAACTAACCCCAAACGATGAAATAGAAAATTTCAAGACATGCTTCGTTAATTACATGATGATTTTCTCTAAAAGGCATGGGTTCGACCCTTCAATGGCCCCTTTTGCCAATCGAAACTATGGTCCAACTTGGTTTACCATGCCCCTTGAACAAGCCATCGAAGAAGAAATAATCAGGGACATTTGGTGTGCCTTTTTAAACCCTAGGCTTATCATTTCTAGGATCACGCCTGTGAAGAGCCAAGTATGTATCCTTACTTATCAACCCAACTTCGTAGCTCGTCAATTCGGACTATGCCAAATTCTACCTGAGCCTCTCTTCAACAAGAAAAGGGAGATATGTTTAGCAGGGGTACCTTACTCCTTCAAAGAAATCGAAACTCGACAGAAGCAATATGCTGGATTTGCTGACTTTTCACTAGTCTTATTTACTCCTTCCTTTTATATGACAAAAGATTTTTATACTTGGTGGACGGCTTATTATTCGAAGAATATGTTCAGCACCATCCAAATTCAACAACAACTGACGACAGCTTTTTCCCTTGTGCAAAAGCATGTCAAAAAAGGTAGATTTACTCATGTCAAGGAAATTCGAGCCTTCCAAAAATATTTCGAAATTGTCTATAATCCTATGGAAATACATCGAACTGTCTGCAAAGCAGCAAGAACTTTGAAAGAAAAATTTGAAAAACAACTTTCAAAAATTCGATTTCCTCCTTATGTAAAACCTGAAGATAGGTATTGGTGGGCTTTTAAACATCAACCACCAAAATTTCCAAACCTACCTACTTCAGAGCTGGCTTTAGCCTTTTTTCCTCCGTATCCCTGGTGGTTCGTTGGTGGGAACATTTTTCGTATATATGAAAATGATGCCAAAAAACCTGCCCAAAGGGTAACATGGGCTAAACATGATTCAGACAATTTCAGGGGGCACCTTCGCTATGACTTGTCAGCCATGTCTATCACGTCTCGAAACGGCGAAGGTGCGGAACTGAAGAAATTCGAAGTTCCCTTATTCTTTCTAAACTTTGTTTTAAACTTGACCGTTTCATATTCTTTTTAGCTGTTGATCTAAAATCTTTGAAAAAGGATAAAGTTGCACCCAAGGCAGGCTCAACTTCTACTTCTAAAGCGCCAATGACCACTACTGAAAATCCTCCTCCTGAACAAGAAGATGACTCCCCAAAAAAGAAAAAGGTAATACTTCACTCACTCCTTTCTTATTGTCGAAATTACTTTTTAAATTGACTAATTATTCTTTTCATTTCTCCAGGCGAGTGGACTACCTCCCAAGTCTCCTAAGAAACGAAGACGCGATGATGCCCATTCTGAAAACGAATCAGAAAAGGATGAAGACGTCTCTCCTTTTAAACGAAAAAAGTAAAAGAAAACCAATAAATCTGGCGAAGTTTCTCAATTCGCCAATCCTTCAAAAAGCGAAGTGAATGTGACTGCTCCCAAGCCCAAATCCAAAGGACCTTCGAAGTCTCAGTCTTCGAAGAACGTAATTTCAAAACACATTGGTAGCAATGAAACTTCTGATGAACAAAAGGTAAATCTTACTTAATGCTTTTTTAGATTGACTAAGTAACCTTCTTTATGCTAACCCTTTGTTTCTACGTAGAGCGTTCCTTTTTCTCCTTCTGATCCTCCTACCATTCAAGGCCAAGCTTTAAAACCTGCAGCCTCTCCTCAACCAGAAGGTTTCAACGAAGTCGTTTTAAACAAAGGTTCGTCTACTGCTGCTACTCCTGCAGGGATCGTCGAAGCCTTGGATCAACAAGCAACCTCGCCTCCATTGGTTGAAGCTTTAGACCAACAAGAAACTTCGCCTCCTCCGACAGATGGCCCTGTAGCTGGCAAACCAGACACAGTGTTCGAAACTCCTATCATCGACAATCCTAGTGACTCTTCTCCCAGAAGGGAGCATTTTGCTGACCAATCTGAAGAGGAAAGCGAAACACATACTGTGAGCCGTCACTTCACAGATGATGAAGAAGATGAGGTGATGTTTGAGGAGGTGGAAGTTCCCGTTCCTGCTGGAACTATTTTCACTAAAAATCCAGATCCTCCAATTTTGACTGGTGAACAGAAAGAAGAGCTAAAACGAAGTAATCCCCTGAAATATATCAAGTTAATGCTAGCTCAACAGGATTCTTCTCTAGCTAAAATCAATCTGAAGATTCGAGCAAAACAAAGGATAATGCCCCTCTTACTTCTCTCGACCAACTTCTTCAACAAGTCAACAAAACTATTCTTGAGGCTGACATTTTTACTATTCTAAAAGAAGACACTGCAGCCTATTTTTCGATGAAGAAGTTTCTTTCTCAGATAGATCTCAGCATCTATCCACCTGAAGTAAGTGAGGCCATATATGATCTGCAAATCTTGCTCAATGAGGTTAGCAGTGAATATATTAGGGTTAATGATGCTGAGGCTAAGATTCGAACCAAACAAGAGGCTTTGTCTAAAGCTTATGACCAAACTTCGAGACTTTCTGAAGAAGAAGAGGTGTTGGAGCGTGCTAAAATCCAGGCCAAAGACAAGCATGATGTTTTGGCTCGATCAATCTTGTTTTGGGAATCCCAGATTGAAGAACTCAAAAAGAGAACTGAGGGTGCTCGAAATGAGCAGGCAGCCTTGAAGCCCGTTGATGACAAAGAACTTGAAAATCTTGTCACACAAAGTCTTCAACAGATGGATGTAGCTGAAGGAATAAGCGAAGAGATCAAGGGGCTCGAAAGCGTCAGAAATTCCACCCAATGCAAGATCAAATTATGCAAGAGCAAGTTTGCTAAGCTGAAACGAAGCGCCCCTTTCTGATTTTCGAATGTATTTTGTTAATGCTTTTTATTGTTAAGGATATTTATTATGTACTTTTGTAGTTTGAACACAACCATTTTGGCATTTATATAATACCATTTTGGCTTTATTATTTGTTTTATTTTTAATTATCCTGTAGTGATTCGAACCTCTTGCAAGCATGGCTTATACCTTTTTAAGTATTTCCCATTTACCTTCAAGATTCTTCTATCTTCTGCTAATTCCTCTATTTCATAAGCATTATTCGTAAATGTTTTCAAAACACGAAAGGGTCCCTCCCAATGGGGTGACCATTTACCTAATAATCTATTCTTTTTATCCATAGGTAATATAACTTTCCATACCAGGTCATTGGTTGAGAACAACTTACTTTTAACTCTTTTGTTGTATTCTCTGGCTACTCTTTCTTTCTGTCTTCTCATAAGTTCTAAAGCATGTAGCCTATCTTCATCCACGTCCACTAATTCATTCATCATCATTTCCTAATATTGATCAGCTGGTATCTCATTTTGTCTTTGGATTCTCACTGACTGTAAATGTATTTCGACTGGCAGCACTGCATCGTGCCCAAATGTAAGTCAAAATGGAGTAGTATTCGTTGCTTCTTTAGGAGATGTTCGACATGCCCATAAAGCTTGGTCCAAAGTTTTATGCCAATTCTTTGGCTTTCGTCCTACATGTTTCTTTATCAAACCTATTATGACTTTATTGGCTGCTTCCACTTGTCCATTAGCTTGAGCATAATAAGGGGTTGACGTGAGTAACTTAAATCCCATTTCTTTTGCAAACTCTTGCATTTTTCGCCCTGTGAAAACTGAACCTTGATCTGTTGTGATACTTTCTGGTATTCCGAACCTGTAAATTATTTGCTTCTGGACAAATTCCATAATATCCTCTTGATCAACATTCACTAGAGGAATTGCTTCGACCCATTTTGTAAAATAATCTATACCCACAAGGATATATTTCTGTCCTTTGGATGATGTTGGTCGTATTTCACCAATTAGATCTAATCCCCATCCTCTAAAAGGCCAAGGCTTAACAATTGAATGTAACTCACTTGCAGGAGCATGTTGAATGCCTGCATGAATTTGGCATTCCTCGCATCCTTTAGCAAATTCTATGCAGTCTTTGAGCATAATGGGCTAATACATTCCATATCGAAACAACAACTATTTCATTTTGTGACCTGCTTGATATGCCCCACATGCCCCACTGTGCACACTGGACAATGCTAAATATGCTTCGTTTTCTCCTAAACATTTGAGTAAGATTCCTTCTGGGGTTTTCTTAAAAAGTTCATTCCCTATTAGCACATAAGACAAAGCCCTATATTTGATCTTTTTCTCTATACTTACTGAAGGTTCTTTCAAGTAATTTATTATAGGACTTCTCCAATCTGTATCTGCCAAAGTATCAATATTTAGCACTTTGAATTATTTCTGATTTTCATAACCAAGTTTCGAATTTTCTAAGTCTAATGGTGATAATTTGGTAGCCATTATTCTGCCTCTTGTTTCTATGAGGTATTGGAGTTTTTCTTTAGATGTCTTATATCCTGAGGCTATTTGAGCCAAGTCATTTGCCTCCTGATTATCAATTCTGGGAATATGTTTTATATCCACATATTCAAATTTCTTGAGTAATCTGTTAGCAATAACAAAGTACATGATCAAATTTTCTGTGATACATTTGTATTATTTGGTTATCTGTTTGATGACCAGCTCTGAGTCTCCACTAATTTCGACTCTGGTTGCCCCCAATTCCAACAAAGCTTCAAGTCCAGCAATCAATGCTTCATACTCAGCTTCGTTGTTCAAACAGGGAGGGCCTTCTAACTTGTACTTGAATTTTATTGGAATTCCTTCTGGAGAAATTATAAGGACCCCAACCCCACTTCCGTTTTTATGTGTTGACCCATCGAAGGATAATTTTCATGGGTGGATCTCAACATAATCTAACGCGAAGTCCTCACTCACAGAGTGATCCACTATGAAATCTGAAACTACTTGTCCTTTCATAGCCTTTAAAGGCTTGAAGGCCAAATTATACTCAGTGAGCGCTAAAGCCCATTTGGCAATCCTGCTGTGCATGATTGGTTTTGAAAGCATATGTTTAATAACATCAAAGTGAGATGAAACATAAACATCAACTGGTTTAATATAATATTTAAGTTTTGTACAAGAGAAATACAGACAGAGACATAGTTTTTCAATGCTACTATACCTAGTTTCTGCTTTATTTAGCACCCTACTAATATAGTAGATGGCTCTTTCGACGCCATCATCATTTTCTTGGGCCAACATACTACCTATAGTTACATTGGAGGCAGAGATATACAGTCTCATTGGCTTATCTTTAGAAGGGGGTGCAAGTATAAGAGGATGCATCAAATAGGCCTTGATTTTATCGAATGCCTCCTGATGCTGCGTTGTCCATTCGAAATTCCCTTGGTTGAGACGGAGGAGTGGAGAGAAAGCCTGAGTTCGCCCACTCAAATTAGATATGAATCTCCTTAAAAAGTTGATTTTACCTAATAGAGATTGCAACTCTTTCTTTGTTGATGGAGGTTTCGTCTCCATAATAGCCTTTGTCTTGTTCAAGTTAATTTTGATCCCCTTCTTGTGGACCACAAAGCCTAGGAAATCCCCAGCCTGTACAAAGAAAGCACATTTAAGAGGATTCATTTTTAAGCCATGTTTTCTCATTCTTTCGAATGACTGGCAAAGGTGAGTCAAATGATCCTCATCAGAAACAGATTTGACTACTATGTCATCTATATAAATCTGCATAAATGATTCAATGAAATCATGGAAAATGGTGTTCATTGCCCTCTGATATGTTGCCCCAACATTTTTTAGTCCAAAGGGCATAACTACCCATTCGTAAGTGCCTAAGGCGCCTGGACATCTGAACGCAGTTTTGGGAACATCATCCTCAGCAATAAAAATCTGATTATACCCAGAGTATCCATCTAACATACTCAGGTATTCGAAACCCGCAGCAGAATCAATCAGCATTTCTGCTATAGGCATGGAATATTCATCTTTTGGGATGGCGGTATTTAAATCACTAAAATCTATGCAAATTCATAAAGAGCCATTTTTCTTAATAACGGGTACAATATTAGCAAGCCATTCTACGTACCTTGTGGTCCTGATAAACTTGCATCGAAGGAGCCGTTCCACCTCTGCCTTTATTTTTGAGAGGATTGCTGGGGCGAATCGTCTAGGCATCTGCTTGATGGGCTTCTTGCCATCCTTGATTGGAAGCCTATGTTCCACCAGTTCCCTCTTTAAACCAGGCATTTCGTCGTAGTCCCAGGAGAAGCAATCTCTATTTTGTTTGAGCACTTCGACCACCTTGCCTTTTAGACTGGGACTGAGTTTCGCACTGATGTACGTAACTCTTTTTTCGACGCCATCCCCAATATCAACTTCCTCCAAAGGATCTTGCGCCAGCATCTTAGCGCTTGTTGACTCTAGATCCTTCTCGAACCCCAAGGGCTCTTGATCATAAATGGCATCCAGTTGTTGATCCACTAGTTCAGAAGTTTGTCCACCACAGGGTGGGGTGAGTGGTTTCCCTCAGGATTTGTTATTTCTTTTTTTGTTTTTTGTTTTTTATCTATGGCTTCGACAGCCATGTTTTGTATTTCGGCTTCGAGAGCTGTTTTTCGTTTGTTCTCATCCAGATAGGCCGAAATATTTTGGTAGTAACTTGACTCAGAACAGCGTTCCACTTCTTCCATTTTAGTGTTGGGCTGTTCGAAGTCCACCATATTTACTCCCAGCATTTGACCATCAGAAATTTTGACTTCTTCAAATTTCATCCTGAGACCCTCAGTGGCCTCAGTTAATTTTTTGTCACTTAGTATCTTTGCTTTGAGCATCTTTGGGAGGCCATCACTAGCCTCTCTTTCGTTCTTGATCAAGATGAAGTCCCCATCCTCTTTGAATTCCACTTTCGATTCAACTTTCCTCTCAGCAATTTCTACTACATTGATGTCCAGAAGTTCGGCATGATTAGTCTCCGCCATCAGCAACGGATCTGTATCAACTTTCATTGGATTCTTCCCTTTTGTCTGAGAACTTCAGCCTGCCATCTTTGATTGCGTTTTGTATCAGATCCCTGAAAAGAAAACATTGTGAGGTTTTATGGCCTAAAAAGTTGTGATATTTACAAAAGCCCCTCTTCTTCCTTTGTTCTAACGGAGGAATCTTAAGGTTAGGAGGAACTATTAACTGGCCATCTTTAACAAGCAGATCAAATATTTCATCACATTTAGTTATATCAAAAGTATAGATTTTCTTAGGGAATTTATCATTCTTTTCACTTTTGACAGAATCCTTTCCATTGGCAGGAAGCAGAACTTTGCAAGCATAAGGGGGTGCTTCCTTCAGTTCTGCAAGATCTATTTCGAACTGATCGAAATCATAAGGGTCTTGAGAATCATCTATGTTCTCCTCTTCAGCCTCTATGTAGGCTATTCTCTCTTTCTTATGATTTTTACTAGCCCTAGCCTTTTCAGCTTTTAACCTTTCGACCTGACGAACTCTGTCTGCTAGTTGGGCCATATCTCTAAGATATTGTGTATCCAATTTCTTTCGAATGGAATAATCTAGGCCCCCAGCATCCATTTCGACCAATTCATGTTCGGGGACCATTGTGAAGCATCTAGATTTTAATAAACGGAACCTATTCAAATAATCATCTATTGGTTCTGTGAATTTTCTCTTAATGCTTGCTAATTCTTTGAGACTAATTTTAGACTGACCCATGTAAAATTGTTCATGGAAAAGTCTTTCTAAATAAGGCCATGTGTCCACAGATCTAGGGGGTAGGGTGGTGAACCAAGTAAAGGCGTTCTTCGTTAGAGAACTTGGGAAGTATTTTATCCTAAGATTTTCATTATTTGCTATATCTCCTGCTTCGGTTAAATATCTTGCTATATGTTCCACTGTTGATTCACTCGTGTCTCCAACAAATTTCGTGAATTTAGGGACTTTAAAGCCCCTGGGTAATTCTTTTTGCAGAACATAGTCTACAATAGGAGATGTGTAATTTGGCCTCCTAAATCCTGAATTTAAACCATTCTAGGCCATTATTCTTTCGATCATGGTGGTGAGGTTATTTTCTGCCACTAAATTGTCATTTCTAATTCTATGAACAATTTCGTCTGCATTTTGGTCCCTATTCACCATCATTATTGGTCTAGGCTGTTCATTCTGAACTTCTTGAACTTCCTGGTTCCTTAATCTTACCCATATATTTCTCTCTTTGACCACTTGTACAGGGGGTTGAATTTGTTCAATTGTGGGTTCTTTATTTCGAATCACCACTGGGTTTTGCCTACGCCTTGCAGGCGCATTAGGGGAACCAAAAAAATCTACTATTCTGGCCATCTAGGCTGCATTTTCTTGGTTTGTTCTATTTATATTCTGGATTAGGGGATTGAAAATAGCATTCATTTCGCGGGCTAGGATTCCTACCATATCATGATTGCTATCATCCATCTGTTGCCTAAGCACTGCTTGACTATTAGTTGTAAGGGTAGGCAACTGGGCGAAGTTTCCTATATTCTGGGAATTTGTACCCAAATGGTTCATTCCTGAACCAGACCCTTGGAGTGGGGACTAAGTTGATGCATTATGTAACCCTGCCATAAACGAAGTTGGCATTCCATACAGAGGGTTTCTGGGTCTCAAAGGTTCGAAACCTGGAGGCCTAGTGGGGGTCGAATACTGTTGATTCCCTACGTGTGGCACAGTTTGCATTGAGGACATGTTTGATGGCATTTCTAATGTACTTACTGGGACCGTATTCGAACTTCCAACAGGGATGGCATTGGAGGCATCAATCGAACTTGAAACGATTGTTGCAGCCCCCTGTGGGGGATTTTGTACCCTATCTTGGTTGGTTGTGTTAACCATTGTTTTGGTACGTTGTCTTCTGGGTATATGTGGATTATTATTCTTTATTTTGCCGCTTCGAAGGTTCATGTACCGAAACGCGCTCCAAACTCAGAAGATCCTATAATTCTCTAATCGGTTTGATAAAACTTATTATTATGACACTGTCCCACCAGGTGTGCCAATTTATTTACAGTGATTTCTAGTAAACAACCTCTAGTCTTCCAATTTATTGATTATTATTGGTTACTTGCAGGATCGACTAGATTGATCCTAGGACACATGTGTCATAACTCATTTCTATGTTCATACCTATTATCTTGATGAATTTATATTGTATGTTAATGTCGAATGTGAGATTCTTAAGAAATATCTCTAAGATTGTCTATAGAAATAAACTGACTGAATGTACAAAGGAAAGGCTTCGAATTAGACTTAAGGTTTAATACTTGAATGTAAAGATAAGGAGTTTCTGAGAATATAACAGTTTCTAGAAATATGAAGTGTTTGAACAAAAGGATAAAGTAAAAGTGAAGTTTCTAAAGATATAAATGTGTTTGAAAGCAAGTAAAACAAGGAAATAAAAGGAAATCGAAAGATTTAAGAGCAAAAGTACTGTAAAAGTGAAAGAAATATAAAAAAAACTTGTATTGAAATTATAAAGAATCATGATGTTCAATACGTACATTTTGTCTTCTAACTCGTTTCCCTTAAGTCACGGTAATTTGAGTGTTTGATATTTTTTAGTACACGAAATGAACACACCAATTCTAACATAAAAACGCCTATTTATAGTATCCTGACCCCAACGGTCCTACTCTAAAATCATACCACGTTCGAAGCATGCAGGCTCGTTATGTTTACTAACTTCCACGCGTCTTCTAAGAATGGCGCTCTTATTTGAAATTCGAACCCTGTGCCGGCGAAGTATTTTGCTAGTTTTCTTCGATTCAAATTAAACCATTTGCCTGGACCGCTTCCAATTCTGGCACGTTTGCACAAAGGAACTCTTTATATTTTAAACACTAAAAATACCAAATCAAAATCCATCATCTATCACTAGAAATCGAAGAGTCCTTTAGAATAATGGTTCTATATTTCCCATCAATATTCATCATTGATATCAACCTCCTTATATGCTTATTCGAAATATTGTTTTAAAATCCAATTATTCTTTATTTGAAATTGCAAGCTAACAAATTGCCTCTCAAGAACATGTATTTCGATAGATATAAAGAAATACTTGTTTTTGAATTATCTGTGCAATTTTGAGAGTATCAAAACTCATGATGACAATACTGCACACGATGGCAGAGTAAGTGTCCAACTTTCTGCAAAACGTCCAATCATCATACCTAAACGTGCAATCACAGCAGTTATAGCTAATAATTAGCAGTAAAACGTCACTTCCCTAGGAAGTTCAAAAAATCCACCTTTTCTCTTTCCAATGAGGGGGTCACACGTATCCCACCTTTTTTCAAAGGTCAAAAACCTTTTAAACCGTTGAGGAAGGCTATAAAAGCACTTCACCCTCTTCATGCCAAACTTTTCCAAACTTGCTCAACCTTCAAACAACCCAGATTTCTTATTTTCAGAAGAAAAAAAACATTTGATTTTCACAATGGCTTCCCCTTCAGGGCCATCTCCTTCATCCAAGAAGTCTGGAAAATCCAAGCAAGCTTCTTCCTCCATTCTCAGACCAGCAAGCAAGATTATCAATCTTGATAATCAGGAGTTCATCTCAACTCCCAAACTCACTCAAGAACAAAAGGTCATATATGCTTCTCAGGTAATCATTCCCACTACTGTTCTTGATAAAACCCTAGGAGTTATGGGTCCCCTAATCTCTACGGATTGTTTAGAAAAAACAAAGGGATTTTTTCCCACGTATTCCGAAACCAAACCCATTGTTAATAAATCCACCCCTCTAAAACTTAAGGAAGATGAATCGGTTGTTAGACCGTCAAAAACCCTAAAAGAAAAAACATGTGAAACAGAAACGTCAAAACCTATGAGGGACGTTTTTAGTATGGACTATGTTACTGGGAATTTCAAACCCTTTCGCTCATGTCCCTCATCAAATCAACTGTACCAAGATTGGCTTTCGAAAGTTGAAAATAAGAAATCCCAGGAATGGGAAAGTATAGGCATCCTAAATCTGATTCGAATGTCAAAATTAGGTTTTAGTTATAGCCAACCCTTTTTGCTAGCCTCCTTATACTTTTGGGATAGCACCTATAACACCTTCCATCTCCCTTGTGGAATGCTGACACACACGTTCTTCGATATTGCTGCTATCACTGGACTCTCCTCTATTGGGGAAACTTTTGATCCAAATGAAGATGCAGATAACCTTATTGACTTTGATGTCAAGAATGCCAACTTCTCAAAATACATCAATTTCTATCACTCTACTGAGGAGGAGGTTTCTGATGTCGAGCATATAGCTTTTCTGGCACTGTGGTTATCAAAATACGTCTTCTGCAGCAAGTCTCTACAAGTTACTAGCAGGTTCATCACCCTCGCAAATCAACTTCATCATGGTCGAAGGGTGTGCATCAGTGAGTTATTGTTAACAAGCTTATATGAAAGCATAGGTGTTGCAGTTTCGAAACTGAAAACTTACGAAGCTGGCACTAATCTGCTTCTCACTGGCCCCTTTTGGCTATTGCAGCTTTGGTTAAATGCCACTTTCGAATCATCTCTATCAACCTTTGGGGTTATTAATGAAGAACATCCTGATGTTGTAAATCGTAGCATTGAAGGCACTAGGTTGTTAAAACTAACACCAAACGATGAAAGAGAAAATTTCAAGACATGATTCGTTAATTACATGATGATTTTCTCTAAAAGGCATGGGTTCGACCCTTCAATGGCCCCTTTTGCCAATCGAAACTGTGGTCCAACTTGGTTTACCATGCCCCTTGAACAAGCCATCGAAGAAGAAATAATCAGGGACATTTGGTGTGCCTTTTTAAACCCTAGGCTTATCATTTCTAGGATCACGCCTATGAAGAGCCAAGTGTGTATCCTTGCTTATCAACCCAACTTTGTAGCCCGTCAATTCGGATTATGCCAAATTCTATCTGAGCCTCTCTTCAACAAGAAAAGGGAGATATGTTTAGCAGGGGTACCTTACTCCTTCAAAGAAATCGAAACTCGACAGAAGCAATATGTTGGATTTGCTGACTTTTCACTAGTCTTCTTTACTCCTTCCTTTTATATGACAAAAGATTTTTATACTTGGTGGACGGCTTATTATTCAAAGAATATGTTCAGCACCATCCAAATTCAACAACAACTGACGACAGCTTTTTCCCTTGTGCAGGAGCATGTCAAAAAAGGTAGATTTACTCATGTCAAGGAAATTCGAGCCTTCCAAAAATATTTCGAAATTGTCTATAATCCTATGGAAATACATCGAACTGTCTGCGAAGCAGCAAGAACTTTGAAAGAAAAATTTGAAAAACAACTTTCAAAAATTCGATTTCCTCCTTATGTAAAACCTGAAGATAGGTATTGGTGGGCTTTTAAACATCAACCACCAAAATTTCCAAACCTACCTACTTCAGAGCTGGCTTTAGCCTTTTTTCCTCCGTATCCCTGATGGTTCATTGGTGGGGACATTTTTCGTATATATGAAAATGATGCCAAAAAACCTGCCCAAAGGGTAACATGGGCTAAACATGATTTAGACAATTTCAGGGGGCACCTTCGCTATGACTTGTCAGCCATGTCTATCACGTCTCGAAACGGCGAAGGTGCGGAACTGAAGAAATTTGAAGTTCCCTTATTCTTTCTAAACTTTGTTTTAAACTTGGCCGTTTCATATTCTTTTTAGTTGTTGATATAAAATCTTTGAAAAAGGATAAAGTTGCACCCAAGGCAGGCTCAACTTCTACTTCAAAAGCGCGAATGACCACTACTGAAAATCCTCCTCCTGAACAAGAAGATGACTCCCCAAAAAAGAAAAAGGTAATACTTCACTCACTCCTTTCTTATTGTCTAAATTACTTTTTAAATTGACTAATTATTCTTTTCATTTCTCCAGGCGAGTGGACTACCTCCCAAGTCTCCTAAGAAACGAAGACGCGATGGTGCCCATTCTGAAAACGAATCAGAAAAGGATGAAGACGTCTCTCCTTTTAAACGAAAAAAGAAAAAGAAAACCAACAAATCTGGCAAAGGTTCTCAGTTCACCAATCCTTCAAAAAGCGAAGTGAATGTGACTGCTCCCAAGCCCAAATCCAAAGGACCTTCGAAGTCTCAGTCTTCGAAGAACATAATTTCAGAACGCATTGGTAGCAATGCAACTTCTGATGAACAAAAGGTAAATCTTACTTAATGCTTTTTTAGATTGACTAAGTAACCTTCTTTATGCTAACCCTTTGTTTCTGCGTAGAGCGTTCCTTTTGCTCCTTCTGATCCTCCTACCATTCAAGGCCAAGCTTCAAAAGCTGCAGCCTCTCCTCAACTAGAAGGTTTCAACGAAGCCGTTTTAAACAAAGGTTCGTCCACTGCTGCTACTCCTGCAGGGACCATCGAAGCCTTGGATCAACAAGCAACCTCGCCTCCATTGGTCGAAGCTTTAGAATAACAAGCAACTTCGCCTCCTCCGACAAAGGGCCCTGTAGCTGGCGAACCAGACACAGTGTTCGAAACTCCCATCATCGACAATCCTAGTGACTCTTCTCCCAGAAGGGTGAATTTTGCTGAGCAATCTGAAGAGGAAAGCGAAACACATACTATCGTCACTTCGCAGATGGTGAAAAAGATGAGGTGATGCAAGAGGAGGTGGAAGTTCCCGTTCCTGCTGGAACTATTTCACTAAAAACCCAGATCCTCCAGTTTTGACTGGGGAACAGAAAGAAGAGCTAAAACAGAGTAATCCCCTGAAATATATCAAGTTAATGCTAGCTCAACGGGATTCTTCTTCTAGCAAAAATCAATCTGAAGATTCGAGCCAAACGAAGGATAATGCCCCTCTTACTTCTCTCGACCAACTTCTTCAACAAGTCAACAAAACTATTCTTGAGGCTGACATTTTTACTATTCTAAAAGAAGACACTGCAGCCTATTTTTCAATGAAGAAGTTGCTTTCTCAGATAGATCTCAGCATCTGTCCACCTGAAGTAAGTGAGACCATATATGATCTGCAAATCTTGCTCAATGAGGTTAGCAGTGAATATATTAGGGTTAATGATGTTGAGGCTAGGATTCGAACCAAACAAGAGGCTTTGTCTAAAGCTTATGACCAAACTTCGAGACTTTCTGAAGAAGCAGAGGTGTTGGAGCGTGCTAAAATCCAAGCCAAAGACAAGCATGATGTTTTGGCTCGATCAATCTTGTTTTGGGAATCCCAGATTGAAGAACTCAAAAAGAGAATTGAGGGTGCTCGAAATGAGCAGGCAGCCTTGAAGCCCGTTGATGACAAAGAACTTGAAAATCTTGTCACACAAAGTCTTCAACAGATGGAGGTAGCTGAAGGAATAAGCGAAGAGATCAAGGGGCTCGAAAGCGTCAGAAATGCCACCTAATGCAAGATCAACTTATGCAAGAGCAAGTTTGCTAAGCTGAAACGAAGCGCCCCTTTCTGATTTTCGAATGTATTTTGTTAATGCTTTTTATTGTTAAGGATATTTATTATGTACTTTTGTAATTTGAACACAACCATTTTGGCATTTATATAATACCATTTTGGCTTTATTATTTGTTTTATTTTTAATTATCCTGTAGTGATTCGAACCTCTTGCAAGCATGGCTTATACCTTTTTAAGTATTTCCCATTTACCTTCAAGATTCTTCCATCTTCTGCTAATTCCTCTATTTCATAAGCATTATTCGAAATTGTTTTCAAAACATGAAAGGGTCCCTCCCAATGGGGTGACCATTTACCTAATAATCTATTCTTTTTATCCATAGGTAATATAACTTTCCATACCAGGTCATTGGTTGAGAACAACTTACTTTTAACTCTTTTGTTGTATGCTCTGGCTACTCTTTCTTTTTGTCTTCTCATAACTTCTAAAGCATGTAGCCTATCTTCATCCACGTCCACTAATTCATTAATCATCATTTCCTAATATTGATCAGCTGGTATTTCATTTTGTCTTTGGATTCTCACTGACTGTAAATGTATTTCGACTGGCAGCACTGCGTCGTTCCCAAATGTAAGTCAAAACGGAGTAGTATTCGTTGCTTCTTTAGGAGATGTTCGACATGCCCACAAAGCTTGGTCCAAAGTTCTGTGCCAATTCTTTGGCTTTAGTCCTACATGTTTCTTTATCAAACCTATTATGACTTAATTGGATGCTTCCACTTGTCCATTAGCTTGAGCATAATAAGGGGTTGACGTGAGTAACTTAAATCCCATTTCTTTTGCAAACTCTTGCATTTTTCGCCCTGTGAAAACCGAACCTTGATCTGTTGTGATACTTTCTGGTATTCCAAACCTGTAAATTATTTTCTTCTGGACAAATTCCATAATAGCCTCTTGATCAACATTCACTAGAGGAATTGCTTCGACCCATTTTGTAAAATAATCTATACCCACAAGGATATATTTTTGTCCTTTGGATGATGTTGGTCGTATTTCACCAATTAGATCTAATGCCCATCCTCTAAAAGGCCAAGGCTTAACAATTGAATGTAACTCACTTGCAGGAGCATGTTGAATGCCTGCATGAATTTGGCATTCCTCGCATCCTTTAGCAAATTCTATGCAGTCTTTGAGCATAGTGGGCCAATACATTCCATATCGAAACAACAACCATTTCATTTTGTGACCTGCTTGATGTGCCCCACATGCCCCACTGTGCACACTGGACAATGCTAAATATGCTTCGTTTTGTCCTAAACATTTGAGTAAGATTCCTTCTGGGGTTTTCTTAAAAAGTTCATTCCCTATTAGCACATAAGACAAAGCCCTATATTTGATCTTTTTCTCTGTACTTACTGAAGGTTCTTTCAAGTAATTTATTATAGGACTTCTCCAATCTGTATCTGCCAAAGTATCAATATTTAGCACTTCAAATTCTTTCTGATTTGCATAACCAAGTTTCAAATTTTCTAAGTCTAATGGTGATAATTTGGTAGCCATTATTCTGCCTCTTGTTTCTATGAGGTATTGGAGTTTTTCTTTAGATGTCTTATATACTGAGGCTATTTGAGCCAAGTCATTTGCCTCCTGATTATCAATTCTGGGAATATGTTTTATATCCACATATTCAAATTTCTTGAGTAATCTGTTAGCAATAACAAAGTACATGATCAAATTTTCTTTGATACATTTGTATTCTTTGGTTATCTGTTTGATGACCAGCTCTGAGTCTCCACTAATTTCGACTCTGGTTGCCCCCAATTCCAACAAAGCTTCAAGTCCAGCAATCAATGCTTCATACTCAGCTTCGTTGTTCGAACAAGGAGGGCCTTCTAACTTGTACTTGAATTTTGTTGGAATTCCTTCAGGAGAAATTATAAGGACCCCAACCCCACTTCCGTTTTTATGTGTTGACCCATCGAAGGATAATTTCCATGGGTGGATCTCAACATAATCTAACGCGAAGTCCTCACTCATAGAGTGATCCACTATGAAATCTGAAACTACTTGTCCTTTCATAGCCTTTAAAGGCTTGAAGGCCAAATTATACTCAGTGAGCGCTAAAGCCCATTTACCAATTCTGCTGTGCATGATTGGTTTTGAAAGCATATGTTTAATAACATCAAAGTGAGATGAAACATAAACATCAACTGGTTTAATATAATATTTAAGTTTTGTACAAGAGAAATACAGACAGAGACATAGTTTTTCAATGCTATTATACCTAGTCTCTGCTTTATTTAGGACCCTACTAATATAGTAGATGGCTCTTTCGATGCCATCATCGTTTTCTTGGGCCAACATACTACCTATAGTTACATTGGAGGCAGAGATATACAGTCTCATTGGCTTATCTTTAGAAGGGGGTGCAAGTATAGGAGGATGCATCAAATAGGCCTTGATTTTCTCGAGTGCCTCTTGATGCTGCGCTGTCCATTCAAATATTCTTTTCAATTTATTTATTTATTTTATTTTTAAAAAAAAAACAATTTTTTCATAAAATCACAAAATCAAGAATTCACAAATTTAGAATTAGTTTTTTTATTATTATCAAATTTAATTTTTAATTAATTAGCTTAATCTAATTTAGGGTAACTTTAACTTATTTTTACAATTAAAATCAACTAGAAAAATTAGGTTTAATTCTTGATTTAATTGTTTTCTTTTTGCAAATAAAATAAAAATACAAAAATAGGTTATTTAGAATTAATTGTTTTTCATTGATTTATTTATTTTCCTAAATTAACATTAATTATAACTTAGGATTTTCTTTGAAATT
Organism: Vicia faba; assembly: GCA_948472305.1. NCBI lineage: Eukaryota > Viridiplantae > Streptophyta > Magnoliopsida > Fabales > Fabaceae > Vicia > Vicia faba. The sequence continues at coordinate 280,351,825 of OX451739.1, forward strand.
TTTTATTTTCCTAAATAAAAAATGACCAAAAATGATTTTTCTTTAATCAATTGCAAGTAGGTTTAGTCAAGGGTCAAAATCCTAATTCTTCTCGCATTTAATTTACCGCGTGTTTTTTAATTTCCTTTTCATTATATTTTCTGTAACTGTTTCAAGGTTGTAATAGTTTTAATTAGGGTTTTAAATTCCGCACTTTTATTTCCTGTCAAGACAATTATGTAACTGTCAAAGCCATGTAATAGCTAGGTTTTATTTTTCGCACTTTAAATTCCCGCAATCTTTAACTGTCTAGATGTATGGCTAATAGGATTGTATGGAAAGAATGTCTGGAAAATTAAAACGGTAGATCACCTAATGTGCAAAGATTAAATAACTGAAACAAATCACGTGCACATATCCACTCCTAGGGTTTACCTCACTTCGGTTGCCTTCGGTAAACAATCATTAAGCATAGGAGATTTTAGTGGTTGCCCTCCAGTCTAAAGAGATCAAATTGTCCCATTCGAATGTCGCCTCGGAAAGTTGCCTCGGAAATGTTGCCTCGAAAAGATCTTAAGACTCTAGGGTTACTACTAAGGTTTTCTAACTATTGCTTTAGTTTTTGTACTTGTCCCTTTCGAATGTCCCTTATAACTCCAACGACGGTGCTACCTACTCCTTAATAGTGGGATAGCATTGTCTAAAGGAAATAGAACAAACAATCTTTTTTTGAGTAGGTAGAATCTTAAGTACTTGCTCAATAAAAACTTTTCACACAGACACCTTTCAAAACAGTTTTCAAAATAACTTCATCATATCCTTGAGGCCTGATACAAGGGTTATCACGAAGTAAAACATTTTCAAAGCAAGCACACACACAAGCAATTTTAAAAAGATGAGCAAGTACCTAAGAGCCCATGGAAAACCATGGATAGAAAGGGTGCTAACACCTTCCCTTTCTATAATCTACCCCCCGTACTCAGAATATCTCGAAAAAAGGTTTTTTCTATTCTTTTTCCTTTTCCACAATTGGATGAAATAAAAGTCGGTGGCGACTCTTGCTTACCGCGACATTTTGCAAACACAAAACGCAAAACACAAAACGCAAAACACAAACCAGTATTAAACAGTCGGTTCTGCCACCGTGTCACACCAGCCTTCAAAGCAATAACTTCTTCGCGCAACTCGCGATTCTCCTGTTCTAAGTTATCCATCTTCTTTTTGAAATTAGCTCGAGTATTGTAGTGATGAGTCAGCTTGCTGAACGAAGTAAAGAAGCTTGGTAAGACACTTGAATATGCATAATAAATGCAATAAATATGCGCAATATGATACATGATATGCAATGCGTATGATTAGTTTTGCTTCATTATTTAATATTTCAAGGGATTTAAGGTTTATAGACATATTGCAAACATCAAAGTAATAAAGCTTTTTTGAAATACTGAAAATTTTTATTATAATAATTCCAAAATGGATTACAAGTTTCAATGATCTCAAGTACAAGATGGAAATACAATCTAAAATCCTGAGAAAAAGACTGATGCAGATCAATCTATACGCTGGCGCTTCCCTGTGAGCCTGGCAATCTGAGCCTTCAACCTCTGGTTCTCTTCCTCATGTCAGATGGCAACCTCCTTCCAATCATCTAAATTAGGAAGTAAGTGATCAACACCTGATTGAGGCCTAGGAGAAAATAAATCCCCTTGCCTCTCCATAGACTCTACCTCTCGACTCTTAAGGATCTCAATCAAGTCGTCTTTCTCCTTCAGGTCTGCTCTATAGGAACTCTCTAAAGTTTGGAACTTGTTCTTCCAAGCATCCCTTTCCTGTTGCATCTTAACCAAAGCAAGTTGCAACTCTTCCATATCATCTAATAAGAGAGGAGTGGTCTTCACAAATAGATCAGGCATGGGTATCTCTCGGGTATACGGCATTTTTAACTAAATGGCTCTCAATCGGATCCATTGAAGATATGGCTCCAAAGAAACAGCACCCCTAGGTCCCAAATCCTTCCTATTCTTCTTATAAATGTGACGCCATGCCTTCGCAATCTGCTCCCTAGCTTCCCTATGATCTTCCCCTTCCTTCAAAAATAAACTATCAAATTAATACTATTCGGTTTATCCCTCATCGGATAACCAAGCTGCCGCCGTGCAAGAACAGGGTTATAGTTAATTCCTCCCTTTGTACCAAGAAGAGGTACATTGGCGAAACTACCATAACTGTCAATAATCTCTACATCCTGGTAAGCTCGATGACACCAATCAATATCCGAGTGAGTAAGTGCCATTATCTTAGGAGCCCAACGGGGTTCCTTGTTGACATCCCAAAAAGCATCAGACTGAGGCATATGAGAGATAAACCACCGGTATAACAGAGGCGTGCAACAGATAATCATTCCCCATGATAAGAATTCTGAAGATGAATAGAGTAATAAGCATCACCCAACAGTGTAGGAACCGGGTTTCCAATCATGAAAATCCTGATAGCGTTAAGGTCAACAAACTTATCCACATTAGAAAATAAGAACAACCCATAAGCAAGCAGAGCAAAGATGGCCTCAAAAGCAACTGTACTCTTCATTCTGGAAAAGTAACGAGCTTTCTCCAATAAGAATGGAGCTGGTAATCATCTAATCCCTCCTTTAGTAGTCATATGGGCTTCGACCTCAGACTTCCCTAGGTGAATAAAAGCAGCAATCTCATGTGGTTTTGGCTCACCCTCCAAACCAGTAAAAGGAACACGATCGGTAACAGGTAAATCTAATAGATAAGAATACTCCTCCAGTGTAGGAATCAACTGATAGTCGGGAAAAGTAAAGCAATGATACATCGGATCATAGAATTGGACCAAGGTCGAGAGAATAACCTCCTTCATTTTCAGCTTCATGAGAGGAATAATGGATCCATACTTCTTCTGAAAGTATGCATAACACTCGATCTCGGGAATTAGACTGATCAACTCATCTATCTTGGGATCCTTGAAACTGTATTTTCCAGTATTTCTCTTTCCAGAATCCATGGTTAAAAAGTACCTGAGATATTCACAAATAGTCAACCTTTAAATCCCTTGAAATATGGTTTATTCAAAAGATGCTTATGAGTGCATGGATGCATGATGCAACAATCACACACAAGATCACACATATATGGTTCATAGGTTCAATGTCACGAGCATGAGGTCGAAGGTACTACCCATAAGGTGCTGGTCTAAAAAGTTATCACCTGCCGAACAAGGTTCTAGAGGTTCCCAGAGTCTACATCCTTCCTTCGGATATTACCAACTTCCCGATTAACTCGGTAATTAGTAATATTCTCAAGAAAGACTCGTCCATGCGTAGTATCGCATGACAACTATTTATGGATTACTCCGTCATAGCTTCCACACTACACCTAAAAGGCCAAGATGGGTTTGGTATTCTATGGTCCTCAATTTCAGCAGGCTCCCAGGTCGAAAGCAGTACGTCTTCCTGATTACTCGGTAAACGACACTACAGTCAAAGGGCCCTCCACTGAGTGGGGGATCTCATGCCTCCTTTTTTGGGATTACTCCCTCAAAGTTAACATGATTATACCGCCCGTCCTATCTTAAAGTTTTCCTAAGTCCGGGTATAGGACTTATGAGTAATCACTAAGCACCCTGAAAATCAGGAAAATCCAAACAAACATATATACAACACATAATCACAAAAAACAGTAATAACACTTATACAAATATAAACAAAGATAGGTCTAACCTACTTAGGGATGGACCAACAAGAGGTCAATTTGTCCCCAGTGAAGTCGCCATTTTTCTGTAGCAGTAGAAATGCTCAAGACTAAGCCATTGGATTGACTAGACTTTATACAAATTAAAATAAAAATCACCACCGTACTTTATTGTTTCCAAAGGAATGGGAAAAGAGTGATAAACCCAAAAAGAGGGGGAAAGATTCAAGGTAAGGGGGTTGGTTATGCAAAGGGAAGGTATTAGCACCCTAAACATCTGTGGTACTCCGCAGGAACCTCTTTGTGAAAATCTGTATATTTTGGCTATAAAAAACTGTTGTACATAAAATGGATGGTGGAGGTGAGAAAAGAAATTTTTTTTAATGATTTTTGCACCCGTCGCGGTTGAGAACCTTTAGTGCCTACGTACCACCTTTCATGCAATAGGGGATCAGGGTACACGTAATTCCTCTTTTAAAAGATTGAAACACAAATGTGTTGGTTAATTTTATGTGATAAAACATCATCGTCATTGTCCATGTGGAAAATAAACCTACTACCCACAATCATGAGAAAGGAGAATTTGTATCATCTCAAAGTGGAGGATATGGCTTGGATTTCAAAATCAACAATGCCTCACTCAACACCCAAGTGGAAAATATCTCTCTTCACTACATATTATAGAAGTATAGTTGTTTACATCACTACAAGGATTGACAAGAGTTTAATCCTTTGAGAAAAGTTTAAAGTAAAAGCCAAAGTGGCAAAATGGTTTGAATGAGATTGATTGACTTTTAGTCTTCTCACAAAAAAATATCAAGGTTTTATTAAATTGATTGAAGTTTATTTATGAAAATATTTTGAAAATGCATGGACATAAGTCCAAGTTTATTATGAAAGTAGTTTAAGTTTCAAAACAAGAAGAGTTTTCAAAAGGAGGAAGAAGATTTTGAAATTAAAGAAGATGAAAGGATAAGAAGAGGCTATCCTAAAGCATAAGGTAAAAGTTAGGGATAAGAACCATCTAACCAACAAGAAGCCAAAACTTGACATTATGAGCCAATATAGAATTTCCATTCCTTGGATTGAAACCAATCAAGAAAATAAATACTAGACCTTTTGAGAGAAACAAACTTCAAGTGTATTAAGTCTTCACAAAAATTGGGCAGAGTGACGACTGTATACGGGTGAATTCCAGATTACAAGCAAAGGATGTAATCACAAAAACCTGCACACCAAAATAAACAAGCAACCCAATGTCTTGAGGTAAACCTCAAGAATTCCAGACAAAATAATCAGATAAGATCTCCAAGATAGGCCAAGGTTTCTAATCCTAAGTCCAAGAAAAAGTCCCATGCTCTATAATGCCAAGGATAGTAACCAAATAGTCCAAGTACCATTAAAGATTTTTTAGGGTTTATGTTGATTATTAAGTATCTTAAGAAAGGAAAAGAAAAGCTCAAGTAAGCAAAGTAAAAATGGCAAGAAAATAAATGCTCAAGTGAGAAAAGATGAAAATGGCATGAAATGTAAATGCTAAAAGTAAATAGTACATAAAGCATAAAAAGAATAAAAGCATAAGATAAAACAAGTCAATAATTAGTGGTTAGTTGGATGACCATCTTGAAGCTTGCATTTGTAACTCATTAGAGGATTGGTAGAACCAAAACCTCCACACAACAAGTTGCATTTGATTTTTGTCAAGTATATCATCCATTTGGAATTTTCACAAGTACCATTTAATGATCAACAATGTTTAAGTGATCCACGTTGACCAAAGGTGTTATAGATCCATTAGAGGATTGGTAGGACTAAAGCCTCCACACAATGAATCTCAAGGTTATTGGATCAAAGAGATCAAATTAACATACTTGGGCTTGCAATCATAAGTTTGGGTCACGAATGATCATTTATTCGAATCGGGACAAAATTTAGCACTATGTTAAGCAATCTTGAAATTCTGGCTGCAGATACTCAATGTCACGTTTAATGTTATGACACCGTATCTGACTTTCTATAAGACAGTAAATACAAAAACAGAAAAGAACACAGTCAATTGTTTACCCAGTTCAGTGTGCAACAACACCTACTCTGGGGGCTATCAAGCCAGGGAGGAAATCCACTATAAGAGATGTTAATTCAGGAATAAACCAACCAGTTTATCTCCTTCACTTAAGACCTACCCAATGCAATTTCAATCTAAGTACAACTTAAACCTGAGTTCCTACTCACTCCCCCTCAATCACAGCAGTGATACATAAAACAATTTGACTAATGAATTGTTGAAGACACTCTTCAAAACATACACTTGATTATGCTTCATAGCTTTTTAATCAAGCAACACAAACACTCTTGCTTCACAGCTTTGAGTGATACACAAACTTAACTTGACTCTGCTTCACAGCTTTAGTCAAGAAACATTCAAACACTCTTTCTTCAAAGCTTTGAGTGCTACACAACCCTTACAATTAAAAACCTATTCCAAGTCACTTATCACAATGATAATTGCTTGGAGTACAATAATTAAACCTATACAGTTTACAAATGATCTTCTGACCAAAAAGGGATTACATGCAAAACAGCAGCTCTGTTGAATATATAGCAGCTGCAACTTCAGTTAGGGTTTCAACAAAAACCTATGGTTAATTCCGTTTGACCTTAAGACTAGGTCACAGGACTCTATTAACCAGGTTAGGATTGAGCTAGGTTAGCCCAAAGAAAACGCAGGATTCTGTTCTGGAAAGACTGAGTTATTTTCCTGAAAAAACTCAGAATTAACCAAACTGAAAACCGGTTAGTTCAGAACAGGATGTCTTAACATCTGTTATGACATCTGAGAAAACTTGTCTACTGATTTAGGAAAATGTGATCATTTTGCAAAATGCTCAGATACACACTTATAAACATCAGTACCTGGATGACAATATTTTTCTGCAAAGGTACCTAATGAATCAGTACAACTAAACTAGAATGTTATGACATCAGTCATGACATTCACACATACACACTTGGGTTTTACCAAAAATGCAAGCCAATAACTAAACAACTACAAACTCCCCCTTTGGCAGATTTTTGGCTAAAGACCCTAAGCAATCAGAGATAGATAGCAGCAGAAATAAGTGACTGCAGAAAAATAGAATGTCTAATTAAGCAGGTACTAATTAAGTAAGTACCAAAATATTCTCCCCCTCTTTAGCCACAAATGGGCCAAAGATACATGTTCATAAAGATTATACAGTTATCCAAAAAAAAGTAATAAGAGCAGCAGCTAAAAACTGAACACACTTCCAAACTCCACTAGGTATCACCACCACCAATCAGCAACACCACCAAACAGCATCCAACCTTTAAGCACTGTCATCAGACTCAGAGGATTCGGGCTTCTTCCTTTTCTTGTGAGCAATGTCAGCATTCTTCTCTTTGTCTGATGTCTCAACATCCTTAGAGACATCTGGATTTGTTTCAGCATTTGAACTTTCTTGATTCAAAGGAACAGAAATGCCAGGAACTGAGTGGTTCTCGTTCAGAATTCTTGAAACAATTTTAGCTATTGCCTGTCTAACATAGGCTGACCCTTCCCTATTTGCAATTTCAGGGGGAACTGAAGAAGAAGGATGAGATGGATTACCAGAGGCAGAAGCTTGGGACTTTCCTGCATGTCTTGTTCTCAACTCTTTGACCTTGGTGGGGTTAGTTCCCACTTTTCTACGAGAAGAGATCTCCAGGACTTCAGAGTCCAGACAAGAAGAGATTGTCCTAGAATCTTGATCAGAGGAAGAGGTTGAAATAGTCGTATTGGATGATAATGGTGTTTGAGACATTTTGACAGTCTTAGAGGACCAACAGCAATTGAAGAGAAAATTCTGATTGAGAGACTGGGTTATAATGAGGAGACGAGAGGGGAAGGAAGAAAAGGAGTGTCTATTCAACTTCTTAAAAGAATTGAAGGAAATGGGAAAATATAATTTTAACCCAATCAGAACAAGCATAACTCCTTTAACCCTTGTTTTAAGCAAAATTAATTGCTACAGTTCCTCATGTTGGCAAATACCAAACTTACCCCTCAAGTTTTCAAATTGATTTGCATCAAGAGCCTTGGTAAAAATGTCAGCCAGCTGTAGCTCAGTGACAACATGTTCCAATTTGATTGTCTTTTCTTCTACAAGGTCTCTGATAAAGTGATGTCGTATGTCAATATGTTTGGTCCTACTATGCTGAATGGGATTCTTGGAAATGTTGATTGTACTCAGATTGTCACAGTACAATGTCATAACATCTTGTGTGACATTATACTCAGTAAGCATCTGTTTCATCCAGATCATTTGAGAGAAACTACTACCAGCTGCAATGTATTCAGCTTCAGCAGTAGAAAGAGACACACAATTCTGTTTCTTGCTGAACCAGGAAACCAGATTATTTCCCAAGAAGAAACATCCTCCAGAGGTGATTTTTCTATCATCAGCACTACCAGCCCAATCAGCATCACAGTAGCCAGTCAGAGCTGGTTCACAGCCATGAGAATACATCAACCCATAGTTGTAAGTTCCACTTACATACTTCAAAATTCTCTTCACTTGATTGATATGACTGACTTTGGGATCAGCTTGGTATCTTGCACAAACTCCAACTGCAAAGGCAATATCAGGTCTGCTGGCAGTTAAGTACAACAAGCTTCCTATCATGCTTCTGTACAGACTTTGATCCACCTTAACCCCACTTGAATCTTTGGAAAGCTTTAGATGAGTAGGAGCAGGAGTCCTTTTGTGACTTGCATTCTCCATACCAAACTTCTTTACAATGTTCTTAGCATACTTGCTTTGAGATAAGAAGATTGAGTCCTCCATCTGTGAGACTTGCAGTCCAAGAAAATAAGTTAGTTCTCCCATGAGACTCATTTCGAATTCAGCCTGCATCTGGTCAGTAAAGTGTTTAACCATATGTTCTGACATTCCTCCAAACACTATGTCATCAACATATATTTGGGCAACCATCAACTTCCCTCCTTCAGTTTTGACAAAGAGAGTTTTGTCCAAGCCTCCTTTTCTGTAGCCTTTGTCTGAGAGAAACTTTGTTAACCTGTCATACCATGCTCTAGGAGCTTGTTTCAGGCCATATAGAGCTTTTCTCAATTTGTAGACATGATCAGGGTGGGTTGGATCCACAAAGCCTTTAGGTTGTTCCACATAAGCTTCCTCATTTAAGTACCCATTTAGAAAGGCACTTTTCACATCCATCTGAAATAACTTGAACTTCAGAAGACAAGCAATTGACAATAGGAGTCTGATTGATTCCAGCCTGGCTACAGGTGCAAAGGTTTCATCAAAATCAACCCCTTCAACCTGGGTGTATCCTTGAGCAACAAGTCTTGCCTTATTTCTGGTGACAACTCCTTCAGCATCTGACTTGTTCTTGAATATCCATTTTGTCCCAATGATGTTAGTTCCTTCAGGTCTAGGAACCAGTTCCCAAACTTCATGTTGCTTGAATTGGTTCAGTTCATCTTGCATTGCACCAATCCAGTATTCATCAGTTAAAGCTTCCTTGACATTTCTTGGTTCCATTTTGGACACAAAACAAGAGTTTGAGATGATTTCTCTAGATCTTGTGATGACTCCACTGTTGGGATCTCCTATGATGAGCTCTTTTGGATGATCCTTCTGAATTCTGATGGAAGGGATCTTGCTAGCTTCCTTTGATTCAGATTCTGTTGTGGTGGAGTTGGGTAGATCATTCTGTTGGGTTGAAGTCTCAAAGAATGTCTCAACAGTACAAGGAACATCTATTTCTTCATGATAGTCATGAATTATAACATTTATTGATTCCATCATGGCTTTGGTTCTGGAATTGAATACTCTATAAGCTCTGCTGTTTGAGGAGTATCCTAGAAATATGCCTTCATCACTTTTAGGGTCCAGTTTTCTTCTTTGTTCACGATCAGCCAGAATATAGCATTTGCTGCCAAACACATGGAAGTACTTCACAGTTGGTTTTCTTCCTTTCCAGAGTTCATATATGGTGGATGAGGTTCCCTTTCTCAAGGTGACCCTGTTATGAACATAGCATGCTGTATTCATAACTTCAGCCCAAAAATACATAGGAAGTCTTTTGGCATGTAACATTGCTCTGGCAGATTCCTGTATGGTCCTGTTTTTTCTTTCCACAACTCCATTTTGCTGAGGTGTTATAGGAGAAGAAAATTCATGACTAATTCCTTCTGAAGAACAGAAATCATCAAACTTGCTGTTTTCAAATTCCTTGCCATGATCACTTCTGATTCTGACAATACACCCTTCCTTTTCTCTTTGAATTCTTTTGCACAATTCTTTAAAAACTTCAAATACATCAGATTTTTCCCTAATGAAATTAATCCAGGTGAATCTGGAAAAATCATCCACAACCACATATGCATATCTTTTTCCACCAAGACTCTCTACTTGCATTGGTCCCATCAGATCCATATGAAGAAGTTCTAGAACCTTAGAGGTGATCAGATGTCTTGACTTTGGATGTGACATCCTAGTCTGCTTACCAACCTGACATTCACCACAAACTCTTTCTTCATCAATTTGCAGTCTTGGAATCCCTCTGACTGCCTCCAAGGAGATAATCCTCTTCATACCTCTTAGATGAAGATGGCCAAGTTTTTGGTGCCACAGTTTCACCTCTTTTTCTTCTTTTGCAATGGAACACACAGAGGAGAAATTAGTGTTCTCAGGCTCCCACAAGTAACAGTTGTCTTTAGATCTGACTCCTTTCATTACAATTTCTTGTTTGTCATTGATTACAAGACATTCAGATTTTGAGAAATTGACCTTGAATCCTAGATCACACAATTGACTGATACTAATGAGATTAGCAGTCAGCCCTTTTACCAGCAGTACTTCATTCAGACTTGGAACTCCAGGGCAGTCCAAATCACCAACTCCTTTGATTTCACCTTTAGCACCATCTCCAAAGGTCACAAAACTGGTGGTGTGAGGCTTAACATTATTGAGGAGGTTCTTGATTCCAGTCATGTGTCTGGAACATCCACTGTCAAAGTACCAGTCTTCCTTTGCAGAGACCCTCAGGGAAGTGTGGGCTATCAGGGCAGTAGCCTTTTTCTTCCATTCAGGAGCATGTGGTACCTTTTTAGACTTAGGTTTGACACCTGAGTTCTGATTAGGGTATCCATGCAATCTGAAGTAGAAGGGCTTTATGTGGCCATATCTCCCACAATGATGACATCTCCATCTTTGGTACCTTTTCTTCATATGTCTCTGTTCCTGATGTTGAGAGTTGTGTTGAGACATCTGTTTTGACATTTGCTTATCAGGCCTGATCTGCTTATCTGTACCAGATTTATTTCCCACATTTTGTCCAACCTGAAGGATCTCTTCCAATTTGTCTGTTCCATTTGTCAGCATCTTGACAGATTTGGTCATTTGATTCAGTTGTGAGTTCAGCAATTGAACTTCTCCTTCTAGATGACTTATAGTTTCAAGGTTTGCCCTTTTTTTAGCCTCCAGCTTTATGATGAGTTTTGATTGTTTCTCATTCTGCACACAGACTTCAGTACTTCTGATACACAATTTCTTGTAAGTATCAGCCAGTTCTTCAAAAGTCACCTCTTCATCACTGATGACACTTTCAGAGGTACAAACACCAGTTAAAGCAGTAACTAGTTTGGCAGATTCTTCTTCAGAATTACTTTCTGAATCACAGTCAGACCAAGTAACAGTCATTCCTTTCTTTTGTTTCTTAAGAAAGGTAGGACATTCAGCTCGAATATGCCCATATCCTTCACAACCATGGCATTGAATTCCTCTGCCTTGATTTCCCTTCTCTTCTGACCTTGGTCTTCTGCTGGAACTGTCAATGTCAGAGGGAATGTTATGGACATTAGACCTTGACTTTGGATCTATTCTTTTGATGAGTTTGTTGAACTGTCTTCCAAGCATGGCTATAGCTTCTGAAATATTTTCTTCAACATCAGTGTTGGACACAAGTGCTATGCTCTTGTTCTTCTTGTCACCATTATCAGTGATCCCCATCTCAAAAGTCTGAAGAGACCCAATAAGTTCATCCACTTTCAACTTGCTGATGTCCTGGGCTTCCTCTATGGCAGTTACCTTCATTGCAAATCTTTTAGGTAAGGATCTGAGAATCTTTCTCACCAGTTTTTCTTCTGACATCTTTTCTCCCAGTGCTCCTGAGGTGTTGGCAATCTCCAAGATGTTCATGTGAAACTCATGAATGGTTTCATCTTCCATCATTTTTAGATTCTCAAACTTGGTAGTCAACATCTGAAGCCTTGACATTTTTACTTTGGAAGTGCCCTCATGAGTAGTTTTGAGAGTGTCCCAAACTTCCTTGGCCAGTTCATATTGATGTACTAGTCTGAAAATGTTTCTATCAATTCCATTGAACAAGGCATTTAAAGCTTTGGAATTTCCCAGGGCTAACTCATCTTCTTCTTTACTCCAATCTTCCTCAGGCTTCAGACTGATTGTCCCATCTTTCTCAGTTATGGTGGGATGGATCCATCCTTTGTCAGCAGCTCTCCAAGCCTTTTTGTCCAGAGATTTTAAGAAGGCAATCATACGAGGTTTCCAGTAGTCATAATTAGTTCCATCCAGAATGGGTGGTCTATTTCCATAAACTCCTTCTTTGTCCATAGTGCCAGAAAGTGATATCCCTAGATCTCACCCAGTAATACAGGCAGGGTGCCTGCTCTGATGCCAATTGAAATTCTGGCTGCAGATACTCAATGTCACGTTTAATGTTATGACACCGTATCTGACTTTCTATAAGACAGTAAATACAAAAACAGAAAAGAACACAGTCAATTGTTTACCCAGTTCAGTGTGCAACAACACCTACTCTGGGGGCTACCAAGCCAGGGAGGAAATCCACTATAAGAGATGTTAATTCAGGAATAAACCAACCAGTTTATCTCCTTCACTTAAGACTTACCCAATGCAATTTCAATCTAAGTACAACTTAAACCTGAGTTCCTACTCACTCCCCCTCAATCACAGCAGTGATACATAAAACAATTTGGCTAATGAATTGTTGAAGACACTCTTCAAAACATACACTTGATTATGCTTCACAGCTTTTTAATCAAGCAACACAAACACTCTTGCTTCACAGCTTTGAGTGATACACAAACTTAACTTGACTCTGCTTCACAGCTTTAGTCAAGAAACATTCAAACACTCTTGCTTCAAAGCTTTGAGTGCTACACAACCCTTACAATTAAAAACCTATTCCAAGTCACTTATCACAATGATAATTGCTTGGAGTACAATAATTAAACCTATACAGTTTACAAATGATCTTCTGACCAAAAAGGGATTACATGCAAAACAGCAGCTCTGTTGAATATATAGCAGCTGCAACTTCAGTTAGGGTTTCCACAAAAACCTAGGGTTAATTCAGTTTGACCTTAAGACTAGGTCACAGGACTCTATTAACCAGGTTAGGATTGAGCTAGGTTAGCCCAAAGAAAACGCAGGATTCTGTTCTGGAAAGACTGAGTTATTTTCCTGAAAAAACTCAGAATTAACCAAACTGAAAACCGGTTAGTTCAGAACAGGATGTCTTAACATCTGTTATGACATCTGAGAAAACCTGTCTACTGATTTAGGAAAATGTGATCATTTTGCAAAATGCTCAGATACACACTTATAAACATCAGTACCTGAATGACAATATTTTTCTGCAAAGGTACCTAATGAATCAGTACAACTAAACTAGAATGTTATGACATCAGTCATGACATTCACACATACACACTTGGGTTTTACCAAAAATGCAAGCCAATAACTAAACAACTACAATCTTAAGTGGACTTATATAGAAGTCACACCTATTTTGAGGCCGGTCAATAGCAATTTATGCACCATTTGTTTTGAGACATGATATAGAGATCACGCTCCAATAACATTTAGTGCAATAAGAAGGGGGTGAGATGAAGAGGGATAGGAAAAAAGACATATACAAACCACATTTGAATTAAATTTTAATCAAACTATTATTAAAATCATCCATCCATTTTTGTGGAGTTAAACTCAACACCATGGATCCAATGATGTTAATAAAATTCATGATCCAAAACCTAACCCAAGATTAGCCAGAATATAATCAAAAAAGTAATATCACATTTAATTATATATACATAAAAAGGGTTAAAAAATGTTTTAAAATAAAAGTAGAGGAGAAAAATATCAACTATATTCAAATTAATCAAGAAAGAAAAAGTAAGGCCATAGAAAAATCAGAAATGGATCCTAATATTTTTATAAAAATTTTGGTAATTTTTAAAAGTAAGAAACTATTTTTAAACTATTTAAAATTGCTCAAACAAACATAAAATAGGTAAAAAATAGTAAACCTCAACATAAAATTCCATAAAAATTTCAGAAAGTCAAAAATATGCAAAATAATATTTATGAATTTTTTCAGAATTAAAAATGTCAGAAAGTATTTTTTTAAGTAATTAAAAGAAAGAAAATAATACAAAAAATATAGAAAATATCAAATGTAAAAATAAAAATGTGAAAAAATAGTCAGGAGATCAGAACTGATTCAAAGTATTTTTGTGAATTTTTTCATAATTTTTGGATTAAAAATAAAAGAGTTATGAATTTTTGAAATTTTAATCAATAAAAATATAAAATCAGAAAATAAAATAAAACCAAAAAGATGTGGACCATCAGATCATAGTCAAAACGCGTTAGTAAGCTAATCCAGTGGACCAGACGCGGTGTGCTTAATAAGGACCTTAGTGAGATACGCATATGATCAGAAAAAGGGCAACCAATGAAATTAAAACGTTTGGCACGCTATCATTGGCTGAGACGAGACATCTCATCGTCTTCAACCTCTAGACACCCTGCAATGGGGATTTTGTGAGATCCTTCAAATGGAAAAATTAGGATCCCAGGCTAGTATCATTGAACTCATCTCTTCAAGACGATTCTAACACCACCACCGCGCCAAATTTATATAAGGTATGGAGAGAGATATGAATAAAAAACCTAGAAAATAGCGAGCACCTTCAATTTGAGATTTATCTCTCAATTCTCAATGGATTTAAAAATTGTAAGCAGCATTAGAATCAGGAGAAGGAGTAGAATAGATTAGTGCTTGATTTGGATCCAAATGGTGGAGAATTCTACCTTTTCGAAATTCAAGGAAAAAGCTCTGAAACTGAACTTTTGTAGCTTGAATTATGGCTCGTTTTGATTGGTTTAAGTGCTGGAGAGTTTATATGATGCTCAAGGATGATGAATGCGCATAGAATTTTGGAAAAGGAAGCTTAAATCTCAGAAACTGAATTCAAAAAAGATGGGTTTGTGTGAAGTTTTGGCAGGGTATTTTTGGCTCTCAAAGCTTGAAGAAATGAATGGGGAATGACCCTCTATTTATAGGGAAGTGAATGGGAACGAAAATTTGAAAAAACAAGGAAGTTTGGAGGGAAATTGACTGAAGGCCGAGCACGAGTGAAGTGTGACTTCATTTCCATAAAAACTCAACCAAATCTTGCGTTTTCGGGTTCTAATCACTTCTGGAAAGTTTTCTAATCAAGTTTAAATCAAAAGCGCACATAAATCTTGTGTTTAGAAGTCACATTATGGATTTCCAAATTCTGACTTTGTGAAAAATTCAGTTTCAAGTTACCAAATTCAAATCCATGGCATTTCCAACTCAAGGGGTCTTAGGGTATGATTCTTGATGCTTTAGAAAGATGATATTACAAACTTTGCAATGGAAAAATAATGGAATCAAATGGGTGCTTGAGCTGGAAGTTAAATTGAGTCAAAGTTGAAGAAAAATGGTTGACTTTCCATACTTAGAAATATTTCAAATTCTTCTTCAAAAATGACCTATAATCTTTTGCATCCAAACATGGCCTTCCACTTAGAATTTGCTCTTGACCAAAAAAGATGGAATAAAGTAGATCTCTTTAATGACATTTTGAAACTTCAAACACTCAAAATCTCCAAAAATTGAGCAAGTTATGACTTGTTGAAGTTGGCCAAAAATCATGAAATGACCTATAATCTTTTACATCTCTAAGGCAACTTCCATCCTTTTTCTCACCTTGCACATAAAAGAAGGCATGAGGTTCACATCTTCAAGGTCATTATGGAAAAAGAATTGACTCAAGGTGATAAAAATTGACCAAGTTATGACCATTTGAAGTCACATGTGGAAAATTGTGGGTTCATCTGGATGACTTGTAATCTTTCTTCTTCACCAAGTTTCTTCCACATGAAAACTCTTTGGAATTTTTGAATTGGTTTGTTAATGACCCTTTGAAGAGAAGGATGTATTTGGAATTACTCAAAAATACCAAAAGGTGAGCAAGATATGCTCCTTTGAAGTTCAAAACCCAAGCTTCTAGATCAAGAGAATGCCTTGGAGAACTTTGACAAGTTTGAACAAACTTCTTGTACCAATATTCTTGCTTTGTGAATAGAAGTTGTTGAGGATGATGATGAAGACTCATAGCCACCAAAACCACTTCCATATCTTGAATTTTGAGAGAAATATTCTCTTGTGACCAATAGGAACAAGGCTTTGTCCAAACATGACAACTTCTCCAATCAACCCCTTGTACTTTTGAGTCAAATCTAATAACCTTGAAATGTGATGAACCAAGGCAACCTTGCCATGCAAATTCTTAAAAACCAATCCAATGATGAGTTTGAACTTCTCAAGCTATATTGACTAGGGCATGGAAATAAACTCATGAACCCATGGAGTAACTTGTTGAATCTTATTGCCCTTACCTACATGGATAACAAGCAAGACAAGCCAACATTGTATTTTATTAGTTAAGTGAATAAATCAAAACAATATTCATGATCACAAAAGGAACATAAGTTAAGGTGCTTGGTAATCCCTCAAAAGGAGCACAACTCAAAGTAGGGAGGGGAGCCAAGGATCCTAGTGTGATCTTGTTGTGAATAAATCAACATGGTATGATGAAGGGATCTTAGGGGCAAAAATTGGGGTATAACAGGGTGCCCGTGTCACAGGAGACGGCCCGTGTCAGACCAGACAGCATAAATCTTAATTTTTCTTTGATTTTTTTTTGCTTTTATTTTCATTCTATTTGGTTGTAATAGTAAAATTAGGTTTTATTTGCTTTTATCTCCCTATTTGTAAACTTACATCCCCATCCCTTAAAGTGATGTAATAGCGTAGGATTTTAATTTACGCAAATTTATCGCTTTTCATATAATTGTTAGTAATTAGAGTGTGTATGACAAGATAAAATCAACCGTTAGAAAACCCTAATCTCAAAGGCAATGCATGCAATCAAACACACTTCACACACGCGCACCTTTAAGGTAATCTCACTTTGTTGCCTCGGAAAATAGTCATGTTCCTCGAATATGGGCGTTTTAGCAAAGACCCTCGATAAAAAAGATCGTAGTCCCTCGATGTCCCTCGATGTTGCCTTCGGTAAATGATCTAGTCCCAAATGAAAATTGCAAAAACGTCTCATAAGTTGCCTTCTATGATTATACGATTGACCCGCATTTGTCCCTTCACATCCAATGATGGGGATTCTTACCAATCAATGGTAAGATAGCAACATCTAAAGGAGGAGGAAAAGAGCAAAGACCTTTTGAGTAGGTAGGACGCTCGTAGTTGCTTGCTTATAAATCAAAGCCATTTCCACACTTACACTTTCAAAACACCTTCAAAAGACAAACATCTCTTAGAACTATTTTCAAAACCAACACTTTGTATACATTCTTATAGAGACGAGAATCATTATAAAGTTTGCCGAAACAAAGGCGTTTTAAAAATACTTTCAAAAAGCCACCACAAACACATTTCAAGCAAAGCATTTTTCAAAGTGATCTAGCAAGCAACTAAGAGCCCGTAGATAACTACGGATGAAAAGGATGCTAACACCTTCCCTTTTCATAACCTACCCCCCGAACTCAAGAAAAATCTCAAAGGTCTTTCCTGTTATTTTCACCCTTTACTTTATTGGATAAAAGAAAAGTCGATGGCGACTCTTGCTATCCACAATATTTGCGATAAAACGTGAAACACCCGAGTCAGTTTTCCCACTGTATCACAGGTTGATTTAATTTTTTAGGGAATATAGAGAATTCGGTTTTAAAAATGCCTTGAATTATGCTACAGAAATTACCTTTGAATTGAATATTGATCAAGTATTTTCTCAAAGGCGTATAATTCAAAGAAAAAGACAGTTGGATGAGAATTTGAATACCCCACCAGTTGAGCTATTTAAAAAGGAATCTTTTAGAGTTTATTATTATTTTTACCTTATTGATCAAGCTATTGTATCTCTTAATAAGAGATTTGATCAATACCAACAATATGAAAGTGTTTTTGGTTTCTTGAGAATGATGTGTTGGAGAATATACAATATGAAGACTTGATTGAAGAATTTGTTGCAAAAAATGCTTAAAAGGAGACTTTTTTAAATAGTAGAAGGTATTTTGATTATATTGAGTATAATATGACCTTTTTTATGTTAGTTACACGAATAAATGATTATTTTTTATGTTGTTGGTGCTATTTACAATTCAAATAGATGATGTTCTTTTTTAAAATAAAAATATTTTTTATTAGAGGTCTATTTTTATTATTTACCCAAGACCTCTAAAAAGTTAGGACTGACCCTGAGAGAAGCTATATTGATATAGTGAAGACCTTAGATGTAAACTTGAAAAAATTGGAGCTAGATTTGAGAAATATCTAGCATGACCAACATATACTAACAAATCAATTGAGAGAGCTAGGTCGTTGAAAAGAGAAAGAAGAACAATATCTCAAAAAGAACGGTCCTTCAAGAACAAGAATAAAGTCACATAACACGTGAATGAAAGAAAATAGCCTCTTAAGGGACTCTCCACAATTAAATCTAAATTTATTTCATGAAAGATCATGTAGTTTAACTTGGATTTGAAACTTTCAAATTTAAAATCTATATTTTCACTATTAGATTAATTTCTTGGAATAAATCATAAACATACTTAATGCTCGATGTCTTGAATTTCAAAAATAAGATAATATTATTTGTTATGTGTCGGCCAAAGGCTTAAAGTAAAACCTCATTCAGATGCAAGTCTAGTCAACATAATTTAGCATATAAAGTCAACAAATAAGAGATTCAATGTACATTTTTTTGATCTCCATTTGTAATATATTCATCTTGAATTATGAACTGACTTGGATGTTGGAATGCTAACCTTGCAAATCCACCTTGCGCCACCGCATCGGAGATCAGTACCAATGAGATATCGTCCTCCATCATCGATCAACATCAATTATGGTCCCAATACATAAATGTGGCGCCATATATGGGATTTGACTCCTAATTGCCGCGAAATTCCATTAATAAATCATCTTCGGTCCAAAGTCAGATCTATATTAGAACCACAGAGAGATTTTGAGATACTCAAATTCTATGTCACACCGAGTAGCTTTGATAGATCTTTTGATCCCATTCTGCCTCAATTATTAGTCATCGGTGAGATCTATCGTGAGACCACCTTTTCCAAGTGATGATCGAGCGACACTAGGATGCCTAGGTTTTGAGAAGATAAATGAAGCCTCGAGAGCGGAGTTGCCTTTAGTTATAGAAGTCATTGTTGTTAGTGGAATGCTCAGAAGTGTGGAACCATATTTTGCATGTTATTGACCAAGAAAGCTCTCTTGAAGATGAACACGCTTTTGAAGATAACAACTAGTATGTGATGATAACAACTAAAGTGAAAACATAACAAGCAGTTAAAGATGTAAGCAGACAAAGTTAGCGTTTATTGATCACTACAAAGATCTTCTGACGATGACACTCAGCTAGAATAAAATTCAAGTCTCGTCTCTAAGAAGAGTTCAAGAATGTGTGTATATGACTGGTATATCTAACAAGTTTTAAAGCTCAAAGTATGAAGAGAAAAAAAAGGAAGTATGAAAGCTCTCCAAATCTCGTCTAAGTGAAAAGTATGCTATAAAAACATAAAACCTTTTTCATAAAATTATAATGTTAATCATACACATATACACATGCATAAATTAAAACAAGCTTTGTAACTTATTTTTCATAAGAAAATATTTCTAAAAATATTTTAAAGTCATATTAATTGAATCGAGAGCTGTCGGGATTTTTTTTGCAATTTTTTGTATTGCTCAAAATTCAGTAATTATGTCCCATATATATCTAGAGATTAAAAGGGATTTTCTTATTTTATAAGACTAATTAAGATTATATAATATAGCTAATTTTAAATCATATTCAAATTTTACACTTTTGTCAATATCAGCAAGAGGTACATACAAGAAAGAAAAAGACAGCAATGCATGCAGCCAAACGTATGCATGTGAGTAAAAGAAAACTCAAAATTTTTAAACTTTGTCACGTTCCAAATCAAACTACCTTTCGGATTAACATCAATTTATCCTTAACAAGTAAAGTTTAATTCTTAATATGAACTAACAAGCTACATTCAATGTGCTATAAGCCTATAAGAGATAAAATACAAAAAAAGAAGAAAAAAAAGGGGTCTATGAAGACCAATAATTTCATCAACGAAATTAAATAAGGACCTATTGAAGAAAAAAAGTGTCCTATATAAGAAATCGAATCCTTATCCTTACTGCAGAAAATATTGTTGGACCATATGTAAAAGCTACATAAAGTTCATATTTTACAACACGTAACAATGTATAGTGATGTCAATATAAACTCAAGGTGCTTGATTTTGATAGGTTCATTTTACAAATTTGTTTTTATATATGATTGTGCTCATGAAATTTAGCTCCTCTTCTAAACTCTTTAGGGTACATACTTAGCTATCAATGTTAAATCATCTAGAGATTCCTGGAGTGTTGTGAATTTGTTCTTTTCTTTATTTGATAAAATTGTAATTTTCAACCACAAATAACTAACTTCTTTAAAGGGTTTCTTTTATGTGCTTACTCTCAACCACAAAATAACTAACTTCTTTAAAGGGTTTCTTTTATGTGCTTACTCTCAACCACAAAATAACTAACTTCTTTAAAGGGTTTCTTTTATGTGCTTACTTTATTTTATTTAAGAAGTTTCGGTTAGATTTTATTGAAATATTAAATTTGATTTGTTAAAATATTAGATTAGATTGAATTAGATTTAATATTTAAATATAATTTTAGTTGTGTAGACTCGAGTCTAATTAAGATTGTATATAAATAGTTTTAGTTTGTATTATTATTTATACAATTTAATAATATAATTTTTTTTTATTATTATCTCTTTCTCTTCTCACTAAAAGTGTCTCACGCACTAACAAATAGGTATCCAGAGCTTTCGGTTATTGTTCTTGATCGAGTTTTCAAGAATTTCACGTCAGAGATCGTATTTCTAAGACAAGTGAATCAACTGCTGCGAAGATGGCTAGTGATAAGCGCATTCCAAATTCTCTTCTCATGCTTGACGGTAAAAATTGGATTTGATAGAAAAAACATATGCAATTCTTGTTTGGCTTCCATGAAATTCTAGAAGTGGTTACCGGCGGTGTTCCTTCACTGGTTGCAAATGCAACCGCGGCACAGAAAAAAATCCCACAGCAAAGTCAAGAAGAAAGATTGCAAGGTTGCTTATTGCATTCAAATAATTGTCGATGCTGCTAATTTCGACAGAATCTCTCATGCTGAAACGGCGAAGGAGCGAACCTTGCACGCCAAGGTTCAGATGATTCTGAAGGAGGTGTGGTGGTTATGGCTGCAATTGCATATAACTATATTGGATTCAAGATCTGGTTCCTCGACTCAGGCTGCTCAAATCACATGACTGGTCGAAATGAGTGGTTGGCAGACTACGACGAGTCGAAGAAGAGCAAGGTAAAACTTGCTGATAATAGTTCGTTGTAAGTAGAAGATACTGGAAACATAATTTTTCAAATGGGTAATGGAGGAAAAGCTATGATTAAAGATGTGCTCTGTGTACCTGGAATGAAGTGCAACTTGCTAAGTGTTGAACAACTGGTCGAAAAAGATTTTTGAGTTGTTATGAAAGACCGGGCTTTCAAATTGTTCGACACCAAGAATAATTTGGTCTTAAAATCTCCATTGTCGAAGAATAGGATATTTAAGACTATGATCAGTTCGACAAAAGTTCAATGTTTGAAAACTGTTGTTGACCACAAGGATAGTTGGTTGTGGCATTTAAGGTTTGAACATTTGAATTTTCGATCACTCAATCAACTGATTACTCAAGATATGGTTACTGGAATTCCAAGTCTTGAGATGCCTGAAAAAATTTGTGAAGGTTATTAGTAAGAAAGAAATCCTGAAATTCTTTCGTTTCGACTATGCCAATGAGATCCTGCATTTTCAAAGTGGTGCATTCAGATGTATATGGTCCATTCGAAGAACATACCATTGATGGAAACAAATATTTTGTTTCGTTTATCGATGAGTTCAGTCGAAAGCTGTGAATCTATGTGATCAAACGAAAGGACGAAGTATTCAAAATCTTTAAGAGATTCAAGATACTTGTCGAAAACAAGAGTGAGAAAAGGATCAAAGTTCTGCAAACAGATGGAGGTGGTGAATACACTTCTAAGATGTTTGAAAAATTATGTGCAGAACATGGTGTTGATCATGAGGTAACTGCTCCTTATACTCCTCAACATAATGGAATTACAAAAATAAGAAACAAAACTATATTGGATATGACGAGATGCATGCTAAAGCATAAAAGTTTGCCAAAATCTTTATGGGGTAAAGTTGTTTCGACTGTAGTTTATATCCTGAATAGGTGACCTACCAAGATATTGAAGAACAAAGTTCCTGAAGAAGTATGGAATGGCAAATGACCATCAGTGAGTCATTTGAAGGTGTTTAGCTCTATGTGTTACAAGCATGTTCCTGATGCAAGAAGAAGGAAGCTTGATGACAAGAGTGAACCTATGATTCTGGTAGGATATCATAAAACTGGTGCATACAGGATATTCAATCCAGTTAATGAGAAGATTGTGTTGAGTCGAGATATTGTGATTAATGAAAATTCTTCCTGGGATTGAAATTTTAGCAATTCAATTAACAAGCCATTGATGAACTCTGGTTTCTACAAAGAAACTGATAAAGTAGAGGTCGGAGGAATTGTTGAGAATCCAGTCGAAGAAGAAGCAGTTGCTGACATTCCCGACACAATCGAAGTCAAAGAGGTTGTGGTTGAAACAAGCCAAAGACCTCAAAGAAATAGAGTTATTCTAACAAGGCTTCATGATTATGAAGTGGTGGGAGATGCTGAAGTCACACCAGATAGAGAATTAGTTTATTTTGCTTTACATATAGGTACTGAGCCAATTAACTATAGCGAAGCTTTGAAGACTAAACAGTGGAAGTTGTCTATGATCAAAGAGTTACAGGAAATCGAAAGAAACAACACATAGGAGTTAGTCGAGTTGTCAGCACATACAAAAGCTATTGAAGTAAAGGTGTTCAAGTTGAAACATAATGATGATGGTTCGATAGCAAGACAAAAAGCAAGATTAGTAGCTCGAGGGTTTCTTCAAAGATAAGGAATTGACTACTCTGAAGTATTTGCTCCAGTAGCAAGATTGGAGACTGTTCGACTAGTGGTAGCATTGACATTAAACCAAGGCTGGTCGACATTTCATTTAGATATGAAATCAGCATTTCTGAATGGTCCTTTAGACGAAGAGGTCTATGTCACTCAACCTCCAAGATTTGCGATTCATAAGGAAGCGAGTAAATTATATAAGTTGCACAGAGCGCTCTATGGCCTCAAGCGGACACCTAGGACAGAGAACAAGAAGATCGACTCATACTTAATAAAATTGGGATTTATCAAATGCAAATCTGAGTATGGTGTTTATGTTCATGTTGTAGCACAAGATATAACAATCATCTGCTTATATGCCGATGACTTGCTAGTAATTAAAAATAGCTTGGAGAACTTGTCGAATTTCAAAGAGCTGATGATGAAAGAATTTGAAATGTTCGATCTGGGAAAATTGTCTTATTTCTTAGGTATGGAATTTCAAATGTCGAAGCAAGGTATGGTGCTACATCAAAGAAAGTATGTCAAAGAAATACTCAAGAGATTCATAATGGATGATTCGAATCCTACATCCTCACCCGTCGAACCAAATGTAAAATTGGAGAAGAATAGAGAAGAAGACATCGATGTAACTTTGTTCAAGCAAATTGTGGGATCTCTGAGGTATGTGTGTAACATTCGACCTGATATAGGTTTCGCTGTCGGATTAGTAAGCAGATATATGAGTGAACCAAGAGTGTCACATATGAAGGTTACAAGAAGAATCCTGAGATATTTAAAGGGTTCGATAAACTGTGGAATACTATTTCGACGAGATTCTGAAGACAAAGAAGCAATAGTTAATTGTTTTTCAGATGTTGGTTGGTGTGGAGATAAGGAAGATCGAAGAAGCACAAGTGGATATTTCTTTCATGCTTTTGGTGCCCCAATCTCACGGTGTTCGAAGAAGCATGACATTATCATCTTGTGAAGTTGAATATATAGCAGGATCTTATGTTGCATGTCAAGCAATTTGGATCAGATTTATACTTAAAGAAATGAAGGTTGAAGTGAAGAAACCTCTTGTATTGCAAATCGACAACAAGTCAACCATAAATCTGACGAAGAATCCAGTTCTACATGGAAGAAGTAAACATATTGAAGCAAGGTTTCACTTCTTGAAGGAAAAGGTAAATCGAGGTGAACTTGAAGTAAGACATTGCTCGAGTGAAGCACAGTTGACCGACATTTTCACCAAAGACTTGAAGATTGACAAATTCGTGAATTTGAGGAAAAAAAATTAGGAATATTTCAGATTGACTATTTTTGAGGATGTTCGACAACTTAGATTATGGGATTGTGTTGAAATATTAAATTAGATTTGTTAAAATATTAGATTAGATTTGATTAGATTCAATATTTACATATAATCTAAGTTGTGTAGACTTAGGCTCAATTAGAATTGTATATAAATAGTCTTAGTCTATATCATTATTTGTACAATTCAATAATACAAATTCTTATTTTATTTATTATTTTCTCTTTCTCTCCTTACGCCTCACGCAGTAACAGATTTATCCTAAGTTTAGGTTTCTAAAACATAAATATTGTTTGCTTTTGATTTAAAAATAGATATTAAATTTATTAAGAGTTAGGCTGGAAAATAAATAAAATTTGATTAATAATAATTTGATTAAAGTTTAAATGAATTTTTCAAACAATTTTTTTAGGTAAAATTAATCAATCTCTTAAGAGTAATTATTTTTTAAAAAAAATATATCATATTATATAGCTAAAGCCTATAATTAGTTAATGAATATTTTGAATACTAATTCTGACTGAATAGAATGAAAATTTCAAGAAACTCAATTAATTTTCAAAAGTGGTTATATACAACTGGACCTCAAGTGGTCCTAAATTGTCAATTTGTCATATCTCATAAAATTTAAATTTGTCAATTGTCATGCCGACCAACTGTTGACTGTTGAAAGATAATTATGATATTTATTTTATTAAAAAAAATTAATAAGAAATTTGTACCTAGTATGAATCAAATTTGAGATGTTGAAAAGAGCATATTTTCAAATCTCAAACGTTTCACCACTAAATTATACACAACACACTATTTTATTAAAAAAATAGTGATCTAGACATATTTATTTATGAGTATATTTTTTTATTGTAATTAAAAAAAATATTTGTATCTGTCGTATTTCAAATTTATCCTACATTTATTTAGGATTTTATTTAAATAAATTATATTGTAAGTTTTATTTCTACCAAGATGTTTAAAGTCAAAGGAGGTGTGTTGGTGTAAAATGGACCACTAATATCTGATGGCTCATTAAATTTTAAAGTCAGTTTCAAGTTAAAAGAGGGAGGTGTATTATTTGAATCACAGAGGTATGAACAAATAGGTTTTGTTCAAAGTCTAGTATTAGAAAAGGAGGCCCATTTAATTTTTAATTCATTTCAAGTGTTAAAAAAAAAGGTCTTTAAAATAAGTTAGTTTCTTTAGAAGCCCAATAGAGTGAGTTATCTGACTTTTTTTATTTTTTTATGAAAAAATATTTTTGTTAATTATATATAACCTCATTATTATTACTGTTTAATTATATAACTTAATTAAAGAAACAATAATATTTTGTTTTAATTTTTGAAACATTATAAATAAAAAACTCTCAAAAACGCAGTCCATACTCAAATAACAAGTATTAAAATAATGTGGCCCCTTTGATTTTTCAGTTTGAAAAAATTATTTTGTTTTTAATTATAACAGTTTTCTTTTGTAATTATTAAAAAAAGAAAATTTTGTTTGAAACGATTAACAGGCCCAGAAGTGAAAAGTGGCGCACCCAAAACCAATTAAACAGTTTAGCCCAAAGCTAAATCACTCCAACCCCAACCCAAAATGCATCATGAAAAAGCAGGTTTACCAACAGTTTTTGTTCTAATCTTGAAACGGAATTAACTCTTCTTTTTTATTTCCTTATTCAAAATCTGTACAAATCAATCTCAATACTGAAACAAATCAAATTCTTTAAAAAAACAAATCAATACGGTCTGTAACAAAAACATAAACAAATTAATTGGCAGACCAATTTGTTTATTTCCTAAAAAGGGTAAAAAAATTTAGCAGAGAAGAGAGAGGAGTGACCGATAGAAAGAAGAAGAGGTAAAGTTTTTTTCTGGTCAAATAATATTTATGCCTTTTTCATTTTTATTTTTTGTAATATTATAATTGCCACTTGTCGCATTATAATTGGATGAGAAAAGTTGGAAAAAAGCTTGTTTCAAAAAAAGCAATGCCGCTCCAAGTATATTTTCTTTTTGTGATTCTTTACTTGTAATTATTTATACAATATGATTTGGTTAGAGAACTAGGGTTGTTATGGGCTTTTGGGCCTTATTCTTTCTTATTTGCACCATTCTTAATTCTTTCTTGCAATCTTTAGTTTTATTCAATTAAGTTCATTTAAATTTTATTTTAGTTAATGTATTTTATTTAGAATTTTTTTTATACAAAAGATCATAAAATATGTTTTATTAGTTAATGAGATTTATTAATTTATTTAGTTGTGTATATTTTCTAAGTATCTCGACTAATTCAACATTCGATATTTGCTTAATCACAACTTTCGAAATCAAACCTTTTCGAATCGAATTAATTCAATTTTTTTTTCAAATAATAGGATATCTATCTTCAAGTAATAAAATTGGTTGACACATCGTCTACCGGTTTATTATTCAAAATCAAACAATTTAAATCCACTAAAAAACATACCATTTATCATCCGCGAGTGACACGTGGCCAATATCTGACCACGTGATGAGGAGACTATATCAGACTTCCCAGATCTGCGTCTTAAAACAACTAAACAATCTCAAACCATTTTTACTAACATGACAATCAAATTCAACAACATTTTCAAAAAGGATTAAATAGCATCGTCTTCGAATTAAACTGCAAATTACGTCTATGATCACTAAGTTTACAACCCACACAAAGTTCAAGGTTAATTCGAAAGCAATTATACGCAATCCATAAAAAAAAATACCAACCCACTGCGAACTATGAAATGGGACTATGATTCCTCCTAAGAGGATACGTAGTCATACGATTAAAATTGTGGCGTGTTCCCCCTGATTAAAAAACAAACCCTTTTCCCCTAATAAATATTAAAAACCCTATTTCCTAAAAATTACGCTTCTAAACCTAGTATCCTTGTGAACAAGGTAGATGAGGGGTGCCTAACACCTTCCTTTCGTCTAGAACCGAGTCCAAATCTAGAATCTCTGAACTTTAGGGTTATTCCTTTATACTCCATTCCTTTAGGATAAAAATTAAGGGTGGCGACTCTGATTAAAAAACTAGTTGCAACAGTTGGCGACTCTGCAGGGGACTAAACTCTAAGTTTAGAAGCCTTGTCTTTAAGTTTTAGGGTTTTTCTTTATTTTTTTGCGTTTTATTCTTTCTTGTTTATTTATTTCTTGCTTATTTTATTATTATGATTTATTATATTTTTTCATTTGTGGTAGGGTTTAAATTTTGCAAAAATTATTTTCAAAAAACCCTTAGAAAGAAGGTTTGTCTATTAGCCAAGGGGTTACATCAACCCTATGAATTTATGCGATGACTTCGCCTAGAGTCGGTGGAATTCAGCAAAAGGAATATCTCTCGATGGACATCCTCTTTGGAAGTAGAACTTTGGAATGACACCTATGACTTTTTGTACGGCCTTTAAACCAAAAACTCATGATGAGACCTTTCATGACCTAGAGACGAAAGTTTCGGTCTATAAAGAGACTCCGCTTAAGGGAGGCCCTTATGCCTTTCCTTCTAGTGTTATTCATGATACCCTTAAAGAGACCACCTTATAGGGGGGGAATAATATCCGTAGGCCAATACTAAGAACCTACCTTCTAAGGATACCTTGCACAAATCCCACTACAATCTGCAAACCCGCAAGGGTCATCCCTTCATCCACTACTATCTTTAGCTTGCAGGGCTTCCGTCTATATCATCATCCTTATCCTGTAGTGATTCCTCACCGTCTTTCATTTGTAATAATCCTTAAATAATTTTTGTCTCCATCTCTAAGACAATGTAGGATATCATTAATTATCATCTTCATCTGTAAGGAGTCCCTGCTTGTCTCAATTTCTGAGTCAGAGTAGGATATCATCATCAAACCTATATAGCGTACCCCTATGTCTACTATCATACTACATCTACGTCGCATTGCATATCCATGAAACTTTTTTGCACACCTAAAAGCAAAAAATGTTTTTTCATACCCAAGCATTTTCATACATTTACATTTCTATCCATTTTCAAAAAATCATTTACACTTCCACCCTTATCCAACTGTGATCCAGCTAGCAAGATTTTCGATACTCGTAAGTAAACTCAAAGCATGTCCCAAGAAGCCATGGAAGAAATCAAAAGAGGCTAAGAACTGTTAAAGAAGGAGTTCCACTAGTTGAAGACTCAAATTAACTTGATCATGCAATTCTTACTGAGGAATGGAGGTAACCCTTCGTCATCCCAGTCGTAGGCCTATTCAGCACCGCAGATGCCGCAAACACAGGGAAGTTCTCCCACCTTAACAGCAACTACAACGACCTTATCAACATAAGGGATATGCCCAACAAAAGAAAATACAAAATCTATCACCTAGGAGATTTGGTCCACTTCCCATACCGTACAGTCAGCTGCTACAACATTACTCAAGGCATCCTTGGTAGAGTTGAAGCCACTTGTTCCTCTAATCGGGGCACTCCCACCAAAATATGATGAAAATGCAAGGTGCGAGTATCATGCCAATTCTACAGGGCATACCCTAGAAAAATGTTAGGCTCTCAGACACAAGGTCCAAGATTTGATCGACAATAAGCAGTTGACTTTTGAAGAAGGGGTCTCATCAGCGAATGGTCGCCCTTGCCTTGACAAATCCAAAGACCAAAGAAGAATCCCCTAAAGTCAGTGGGTCAACAAGAAGGCTTATAACTATATCATTAGGCCTTTATCATTTTAAATTGTAATTTATTTCTTACTAAGTGTTATTTGCTATAAACTTTGTACTCTTTGGTCAAGTAATTCTAATAAAATAAGCATGTATGTTTTTGAAATCGATTCATTCCACAAATAATCGACGACTTTCTATTTTCACTCTTCTTTTCCATTTTTTTTAAATTAATAAACTTCGATGGAGAATGATGAAAATAAAAAATAATCAAATTTTTGCTGACGTATGATTTTTAATAGTAAGACTTAGCTGACGATACAAGGCGTTGTTTCACTTCCTAAATAGTGGAGATATAAGGAGATAATCTGTAATTAACCCCCTCGAGCCAGAAGTTGGAGTTCTTTCTACTCTCTAAAAAACCCTTAATATTAACCAGGGGCAGGGTAAATTTCAATCAATTCGATGACACATTCAAATCCCAGGAGAATCGAAACAATCTAAGCAAAGGTTCAAGCATATCTCTTTTCTCGATACATCATCGAGAGAACGATCTAAGCAAAGGTTCAAGCATATCTCTTTCCTCGATACATCATCGAGAGAACGATCTAAGCAAAAATTTGAGCACACCATCTTCCCCGCGTTCATCCCCCAAGATTGAGGAATCAATGAAGACAAATTCCATAATGTCTTCCTCCTCAGTACATCAATCAAAGTCGAAGAAACAATGAAGACGAGGCTTACAACAATTAGCATGACAGTCACAAATGTTCAAAAGAAAAAAGAAAAAAGAAATTCAATAAAGAAAAAAAAGCCCGCTAAGTCAAAGCAAATTAAGACTTGACTTAGGCAAAAGTTAGGGCATCCCGATGGACCACAAATTCAAAAGAAATTGGTCCATGCAAAATTAGGATTAAAACGAATAAATTGGAAGAACAATCTTGTGACTGCAACCTCAAGAATAATCAGGGCTTCTCATCAACAATTGGATCGTATCAACACATAGGATCTTATCAATGCTTTTCATCAGGGCTTGGATCTTTATCTACACTTCCCATCATTTGCGTGACTACAAGTTTCTCTTGGGGATTAAACGCATCTATCAGATTAATTGAAATTAGGATTGGAGAACATCAAGGAGAAGGGGTGGGATAAATAAATTTTGAGCCTTATATCTTTTGTTTCTTAAATTATGAACCATGGCCATGTTACAACCTTTAAAAGTCCTAATTGAAGCTAGGTTCACTATGAAAGCATGCTCAGCAAGATTTGTGTTAAACTGACTCCTATGTTTGTTAAAATTATTTTGAACTATTTCGCCTCTTTGAATATTCATCTTTAATCATTCATTTATTTTAAATAATCATTTTCGATTTCAATAACTTGCATGTGCATCACATTAGGATTACTTTTTCAAAATGTATAATTTTATCTACGAATCAATACTTAGCATCAAGGAGATCTCAAAATTGGTTTGATCAAAAGCCATCCTTTCTAGGAAGTTTCTAACTAGGAGACAAAGCATCTAATAGGATTCCTATAAATAGGATAAAATACTAATGATCACATGGGTATATCACATAAAGATGCTATTGACAACGGGCAATCACTCCAAAATTCAATCAACTCAGATCAAATTTCAAAGTGTTGTTCAATCAGGGGCATACCATTTGAAGGAGTATTCCTTAATCAAGTTATACCACAATAGGGTATGACTCGGTTTTCTCATTTTAACAAACCTCTCAAGGCCTGGAAGCAGGGGCAACCTCCCAAGATTCAAATGTTGGGGCAATACGTACCAAGTTCATCCTATCGAACGTAGGGTCCAAATTCCTCTTCAAGAAACTTCAAGTACAAATCTTTTCAATCTTCGAATTTGTTGGTGTAAGCCCTAGAGGCCAATACTTTTGGTACTTGTATCGAATTATTTATTAATAATAAAAGGCATTTCTTTATTATGTTTGCTTTCCAAAATAATAAAGTCCCTAGAATGGTTTATTTGTTTAATGAAATGTTAAGTGTGACTTAATCATGAGATCCCATTAAACATAAGACACTATTCTTAAAGTATCTGTAGTCAAGCTTTAATGTGAAGTGGGATAACATTAAAGCATTAAGATTATTATGAAGATAGATTGATGATCACATCTCATGGATCATAGATAAGGAGTTATCAAGTCTTGACATGGGTATGAATATTAGGAGTAATATTTATACTGGATTGACCCGCTATGAGAATACTACATAGAATGTTATGCAAAGTGTCATAAGTTATTCTCATGATGATAATGGTGTATACCACCCTTCGACCTGAAACCACTATGGACCCTAGATGTAGAGTCAAGTACTTTATTGCTGATCAAACGTCATCCGTAACTGGATGACTATAAAGACGGTTGATGGGTACTTCACAAAGCATGCTAAGGGACATGAGTGACCTAGATGGAATTTGCTCATCCTGCATAACAGGATAAATGTCTAAGGGCCCAATATTGAACTGGACAAGGGTGACACAGTGTATGCCTTGTGTTCAATATAGATATGAGGGCAAAAGGGTAATTATACAACACAAATATTATCACGGAAAAGGTTTGGTCATATCACATGACATTTTCGTGACTTGGGTAACAGTGATATGTTGCTAGATACCGCTCACTGTTTATTATATTAAATGTGTGATTTAATATAATTGCCAACGTCGCGAAAACCTACAGGGTCACACACATAAGGACAGGTTGATGAGAGATAGAATAAATAAGGAACACCGTAAGGTACGGTGCACTTAAGTGTAATACGGAAAGTGGTAAGGTACCACGTGGATAAGTGATATATGGTACATCATAAGGTATGATGTCCATAAGCTTAATTGGGCTTTTAGCTTGTAGCCCACACGAGTGATTCTATAAATAGATCCCTTGTGATGAAGCAATTTCACTTGATGCAATTTCGTTTTTGATTCTCTCTCTCACTCAAGGTTTCCGTTCGTGATCAGCTAGCACTGTGACCGGAAGCGATCTGTTCGTGTGGACTGAGTAGAGGCGTTGTTCTTCATCAACACTCGTGATCACGACGTCAAAGGTCTGAATCGCCACAAGAGGTAAATATTTCTATCACTGACCATGCTCATTCGTAAGGATCGCTAAAGGAAAATTTTATATTTCGCTGCGTTTTTATCGCAATTTTCCTTTCACTTGGGGCAATCTATATTAAGTTCGTGGTGAAGTCTGAGTTCTTTTTTAGGGTACCTCCTCCAAATCCTGGAGATTGACAGTCATATCTTTCAAAATTCAAATGCTGGGGAAAACCACTGCAAGGCTCGATCAAAGGGAGTTGATTCAAAATGGTCCATCAAAGCCAAGCATCTCCAAGAATATTTTAATCAGGGGCATAATATAAAATAGTAGGGTCATTCATATTATGATCAAACTGTTTCTAAGCTTGTATCAAAGAGAATCTCCTCCAGGGCCCTACCAACAAATTAGGGAAAGACAGTCCACATAGGGGCAAGCTCTCCGCATACTTTCACAACCTCCATTGGACCTCTCTTCTACGTCAGCAATCTCCGAGTTCAAAATTCAGTATCGGGAAATCATGCAAGCACAACACTCTACCATCATATGACAAGCAACCTTGTTGCATAAGCAAACCTCCACGCTCTAATCATCCACGACCCATCACAAGGGCACCATTAAAAAAAAGCATTCAAGTCACCATTCATAATGCGTAAGGCTGCATAAGTCATGCATTAGGGATCTTCGATCCAAAACCAAGATATACTTATCATCTCATCCATCTCACAAATTCTAAAAGCATGGGTCGAGCATGTCTAAAAAAGAAAAACCCAATTACGCATTTGCATTTCAAAGTTTAACATCCATTTACGTATGTCCAAGTCATTCATCACATGCATCAATCAATCATCTCATTTCATGCACGCATAGCATAAAACCTTGTTTTATGTGAAGACAATCATCATTGTCAATAGAGCTACAAATTTTCAATCGAATCTTGGTAGTAGATTCTCCTGGTTAATCACTGTAGTTGATTTTCCAAAAGACCTCGGCAGAAGGTAATTCAAACTGAATCTCGCCAGTAGATTCTCCTGGTTGATCACGAAATTTGATTTTCCATAAGACCTCAGTGGAAGGTATATTACAATTGAATCTCACCAGTAGATTTACCTGGTTGATCACGGCAACTGATTTTTCAGAAGACCTCGATGGAAGGTATATTACAATTGCATCTCGGCAGTAGATTCCCCTGGTTGATCACGACAATTGACTTTCTGGAAGACCTCGACAGAAGGTAATTTCTCAAATTGAATCTCGGCAGTAGATTCTCCTGGTTGATCACGGCAATTGATTATCCAGGAGACCTCGGCAGAATGTAGTCTCAAATTGAATTTCGGTAGTAGATTCCCCTGGTTGATCACGACAGTTGATTTTCTAGAAGACCTCAGCAGAAGGTATTCTAATCGAATCTCGGCAGTAGATTCTTCTGGTTGATCACGACAGTTGATTATCCGGAAGACCTCGGTAGAAGGTAATTTAAGTTAAATCTCGGCAGTAGATTCCCCTGATTGATCACGACAGTTGATTATCCAGAAGACCTCGGCAGAAGGTAGTTCTACATCAAATCTCGGCAGGAGATTCCTCAGAAATCTCGGCAGTATATTTC
Organism: Vicia faba; assembly: GCA_948472305.1. Classification (NCBI taxonomy): domain Eukaryota; kingdom Viridiplantae; phylum Streptophyta; class Magnoliopsida; order Fabales; family Fabaceae; genus Vicia; species Vicia faba. Next base: position 280,385,682 of record OX451739.1, read on the forward strand.
TCATTAAAGAGCCTCACATCAAGCATGACGTACGCATAACTATATCAAAATCTAAAGTTCATTCACAGCATTTGGAGCATCTAACATACGGAAACACCAGAGAGCGTTTGATAAAGCATCAAAGGTTAGTCCTGGTTAGGAAAACATCGAAGGAAAATCCACGCCTATTTCCAAGTCCATGCCTATGTCCATATCCACGCCTATTTCAATGCTCAAACCTACGTCCACGACTATGTCAATGTCTACGCCAAAGTCCACGTCTACGCCCATACCTACGCCCGCGCCTACGATGCAGACTTCAAAGATCTTGCTGACACTTTTCATCAAATTAAAATTAACTTGGAGATACAACAATTAGCAACAAACACCGTTGGGGAGTTGGTGACTATGAAAACCCAGTGGTTTAACAAAAGAGATTTATTAAAAGCATTTGCAAAACATTTGGGGCATATATATACATTCAGGGTGTATATAAACACTTGGGGCATACACATACAAACATTTGGGACATAAGAACATAAGAATTTTTGTACGTACACATTGTAAACATTTTGGGTATATATCACATTTGGATAGCACATCAAATTAGGTCATTATGCATGCAGTGCATCTGGCAGAGCTACTTTGGTTAGAGTTACAAATTTTCTTGGGTTTCATCATTAGCAAGCTTATCTGTGCAAACTTTATAGTTTAAACTTTAAGCAAATTTGGTGTTTATTTTCTTCACGTTGATAGTTATGGTTGAGGGCGACACAACCAACTTCATCATCTTGGTGTTTATTTTCTTCATATTGATAGTTGTGGTTGAGGATGACACAACCGACTTTATCATGAATTTGGTGTTCTTCACGTTGATAGTTATGGTTGAGGGTGACACAACCGACATCATTGCGAATTTGGTGTTTATTTCTTTCATGTTGATAGTTATGGTTGAGGACGACACAATCAACTTCATCGTGAATTTGGGGTATATTTTCTTAATGTAGATAGTTGTGGTTGAGGACGGCACAACCGACTTCATCATGAATTTTGTGTTCTTCACATTGATAGTTGTGGTTGAGGACGACACAACCGACATCATCATGAATTTGGTGTTTATTTTCTTCATGTTGATAGTTGTGGTTGAAGTCGACACAACTGACTTCATCATGAATTTGGTGTTCTTCACGTTGATAGTTATGGTTGAGGGCGACACAACCGACATCATCGTGAATTTGATATTTATTTTCCTCATGTTGATAGTCGTAATTGAGGATGACACCACTGAAACCATCAGGGAATTTTGGGTTACATCACTTCAAACCTAGCTTATTTCATTTGGTTATTGAATCTTGGTTGAGGGTTGACACCACCAACATAGACTTTCCAAATTCCAAATATCTGGTTTCAAGCCCGTATTATCTATCCTCTAGGCTATGGAAGGTATGCGAAAAATCTTTGACTCATTGCGTTAGTCTCTAAGCAGCAATGTATTATCAAGCCCCACATTATTCATCCCCTAGGTTATAATGAATACATAAAAGTTGTGTCACAAACTTACTATATTAGTCTCCTAGCATTAGTAGGTCAGCTTTTCAAAACTTGTATCATTTACCTCCTAGGTTACGGTAAATGAGAAAATTCTATAATCTCTTTTAGATACTGGCGAATCAACCGCGTCGTCATGTCTAAATTAAATAAATTTTTTGGCTCAAATGTCGGTAGGATGATACATCACCATTTGTATCTTTTCTTCGCACCCATGGGAACGCTGCACAGCGTATCCTTGTAAGTCTTTCGGGAAAATTTGGGATCTTTCAGTATTTAATAAACTTCCAATTGAAATGTGCAAGACATGTGTATTCTCGCACTATTCAATCGAAAGATAATTAAATAGGGGCAGCTATCATATCCTAAATTTTCCGTACCTTTATTTAGGATTCTATTTAAATAAATCATATTGTAGGTTTTATTTCTATGAGGGTGTTTAAAGTCAAAGGGGGTGTGTTGATGTAAAATGGACAACCAATATCTGATGGCCCATTAGGTTTTAAAGTCAGTTTCAAGTTAAAAGAGGGATATGTATTGTTTAAATCAAGGATTTATGAACAAATAGGTTTTGTTCAAAGTCCAGTATTAGAAAAGGATGCCAATTTAATTTTTAATTCATTTCAAGTGTTAAAAGAAGGGGTCTTTAAAACAAGTTAGTTTTTTTAGAAGCCCAATAGAGTGAGTGATCGAACTTTTTAGTTTTTTTTTTGTGAAAAAATGTTTTGTTAATTATAACCTCATTATTATTACTGTTTAATTATATAACAATTAAAGAAACAATAATGTTTTGTTTTAATTTTTGAAACATTATCAAAAAAAACTCTCAAAAATGCAGCACAGGCCCAATTAACAAGTATTAAAATAATGTGGCCTCTTTGATTTTTCAGTTTGAAAAAATTATTTTATTTTTAATTATAACATTTTTCTTTTGTAATTATTAAAAAAGGAAATTTTTGTTTGAAACGATTAACAGGCCCAGAAGTGAAAAGTGGCACACCCAAAACCAATTAAACCGTTTGGCCCAAAGCCAAATCACTCTAGCCCCGATCCAAAATGCATCGTGAAAAAGTAGGTTTACCAACGATTTTTGATCTAATCTTGAAACGGAATTAACTCTTCATTTTTATTTCCTTATTCAAAATCTGTACAAATCAATCTCAATACTGAAACAAATCAAATTCTTAAAAAAACAAATCAACACGGTCCGTAACAAAAACAGAAAAAAATTAATTGGCAGACCAATTTGTAACAAATCAACACGGTCAAATAATATTTATGCCTTTTTCATTTTTCTTTTTGTAATATTATAATCGCCACTTGTCGCATTATAATTGGATGAGAAAAGTTGAAAAAAAGCTTGTTTCAACAAAAGCAGCCGCCGCTCCAAGTATATTTTCTTTTTGTGATTCTTTACTTGTAATTTTTTATACAATATGGTTTGGTTAGAGAACTAGGATTGTTATGGGCTTTTGGGCCTTATTATTTCTTATTTACACCATTCTTAATTCTTTCTTGCAATCTTTAGTTTTATTCAATTAAGTTCATTTTAATTTTATTTTAGTTAATGTATTTTATTCAGAATATTCTTTTTATACAAAAGGTCATAAAATATGTTTTATTAGTTAATGAGATTTATTAATTTATTTAGTTGTGTATATTTTCCGAGTCTCTCGACTAATTCAACATTCGACGTTTGCCTAATCACAATTTTCGAAACCAAACCTTTTCGAATCAAATTAATTCAATATTTTTTCAAATAATAGGATATCTATCTTCGAGTAATAAAATCGGTTGACACATCGTCTACTGGTTTATTATTCAAAATCAAACAATTTAAGTCCATGCAAAAAACACTATTTATCATCTGCGAGTGACACGTGGCCAATATTTGTCCACGTGATGAGGAGACTATATTAGACTTCCCTACTCTGCGTCTTAAAACAACTAACCAATCTCAAACCATTTTTTACTGACATAACAATAAAATTTAAGAACATTTTCAAAAAGGATTAAATAACATTGTCTTCGAATCAAACTGTAAATTGCGTCTACGATCACTTAGTTTACAACTCAGACAAAGTTCAAGGTTAATTCGAAAGCAATTCTACGCAATCCATAAAAAAACACCAATCCACCGTGAACTAAGAAATGAGACTCTGATTCCTCCTAAGAGGATACGTAGGTATATGATTAAAATTGTGGCGAGTTCCTCCTGATTAAAAAACAAACCCTTTTCCCCTAATAAATATTAAAAATCTTATTTCCTAAAAATTACCCTTCTAAACCTAGTATCCTTGTGAACAAGGTAGATGAGGGGTTCCTAACACCTTCCCTTCGTCTAGAGCCGAGTCCAAATATAGAATCTCTGAACTTTAGGGTTATTCCTTTATACTCCCATTATGCTCTCTCCCCCAAAGTAGATTATTTGATCGAACTGGGTAAATAAACCTTCATCTTTTTATCGCCTTATTCTGTTATATTATCTGTCTACATATTATTATTATTGTAGACCATTTATTTTGGTTACTACTATTCTTTGCCTCACAAATTGATATTGAATTTTGTCGTAATTCACAACAAGATTCACAACAAGTGGTGCGGTGAGTGTGGAGCAAAAAGGTATTGAGCACCATGGGCAAATGGGAGATTGAGAAATTTTCCGAAAATAACAATTTCAGGTTATGGAAAATTAAGATGCAAGCATTTTTAATTCAAGAGAAGTGCATTTATGCTTTGAAGAGTGAAACATTGATGCATGCAGGTCTTATACAGGTACAGAAGACTGAGGTGGTGGATAAGGTCAGAAGTGTCATTATCTTGTGTCTCTAGGATAAAGTTCTAAGAGAGGTCTCCACAGAGAAAAGTGTGGTTGCTATATGAGAAAATTTTGAATCATTGTATATGACTAAGTCTTTGGCTCACAGGTTGTGTCTGAAACACCAACTATATTCATTTCAAATGGTGGAGCATAAATCCATAGTTGAGTAGCTTACAGAATTTCACAAGATTATTGATGATCTTGAGAATATTGAAGTGAAGATTGATGATAAGGACAAGAATTTACTACTATTGAATTCATTACCCGGATCCTTTGAGCACTTTAAGGATGCCCTTCTTTATGATAAGGAAGGTGTTATTACTTTGGATGAAGTCCAGACGATAGTGAAATCCAAAGAATTTCCAAAGTTGAAAGATTTCAAGACTGAAGATAGTGGTGTAGGATTAGATGTGTCAAGAGGAGGAGGTGAGCGTAAATGGATCTCAAAATCAAAGAGGTCTGACAAGTCAAAGGTAAAATGATTTAGTTGTCAGAAAATCAATCACTTTAAAAGGGATTGTCCTGAGAGAAAGGTCAATGAAGATTATGTTCAAGCTGTAATTGTGTTGGGTGAGGAAAGTTATAAGGATGTCTATGTACTAGTAGTATCGAGTTTAGAAACTAAGATAGTTGGGTCATTGACTCAAGTTTCTCTTATCACATGTGTCCAAGAATAGAATACTTTGAAACTTTGAAGATGGTTCAAGGTGGAGTTGTTCGCCTTTATGATAATAAAGCTTGCAAGGTTCATGGTATTGGTACGGTCATACTTAAAATGTTTGATGATTATGAACTTCTTATTCACAGTGTGAGGTATGTTCCGGAACTCAAGTGAAATTTTTTATATATAATTATGTTTTATGATCTAGGATATTGTATTAGAGTTGAACATGAAGTGTTAAAGATTTCACGTGATGAAATGATTATTTCTAAGGGGTCTAAAATATGTGGTCTATATATTTTAGAAGGTTCAAATGTTGTTCGTTCATTATGAAATTCTGGTATATCAGACTTCAGATGTTGTATGACATATTGAGACATCTGAATTCAAACAAACATACAAGCAAGGTATAAACATAATCAAAACAGTACTGAAAAGCATAAATAACACACCAGAATTGTTAACCCAATTAGGAGTAACTCTCCTACTCTAAGGGCATAAAAAGTCAGGTACAAGTCCACTATGATAGTATCAATTCATAGACCCTACAATAAACATACCCATTTATGATCTATTCACTTAATCACTACTCGTGCTATACTTATATCTAAGACTCACCTAGATATGAGACTCTCCTCAATCCCTCATCAATCATAGAAAGAGATTGGATCAAAATAGGAAGACACACTTCCATGGTGGAAAAACTAGAAGACACACTTCCATGACAATACCTAGCCAAGACTCTTAACTAAGAAAAATACTTAGAGTTGCTTTAAAGCTTCCTCCAAGAACAATATTCACTCTTTCTTCACAGCTTTGAGGAGAACAATAATAGAGAGTTACAACTCTATAACACAATTCTAATCTCATATCAACATGATATTCGAGAGGCTCACAAATAACCAACTCTCATAGAGAGTGGCACACAGACTCTATTGGTGTAAGCCGTAGAGGTCAATACTTTTGGTACTTGTATCAAATTAGTTATTAATAATAAAAGACATTTCTTTATTATGTTTGCTTTTCTAAAATAATAAAGTCCCTAGAATAGTTCATCTGTTTAATGAATATTAAGTGTGACTTAATCATGAGATCCCATTAAACATAAGAACATTATTCTTAAAGCATCTGTAGTCGAGCTTTATTGCAAAATGGGATAACATTAAAGCATTGAGATTATTATGAAGATATACTGATGATCACACCTCATGGATGATGGATAAGGAGTTATCAAGTATTGACATAGGTATGAATATTAAGAGTAATATTTATACTAGATTAATCCGCTATGAGAATACTACATAGAATTTTATGCAAGGTGTCATAATTTATTCTCATGGTGATAATGGTGTATACCACCTTTCGACCTGAAACCACTATAGACCCTAGATGTAGAGTTAATTACTTTATTACTGATCAAATGTTATCCTTAACTGGATGACCATAAAGACAGTTGATGGGTACTTCACAAAGCATGCTATGGGACATGAGTGACCTATATGGAATTTTCCCATCTTGCATAACAGGATAAATGTCTAAGGACCCAATATTGAACTGGACAAGGATGACACAGTCTATGCCTTGTGTTTAATATAGACATAAGGGAAAAAGGGTAATTGTACACACAAATATTATCACTGAAAGGTTTTATCATATCACATGACATTTTCGTGACTTGGGTAGCAGTGATGTGTTGCTAGATACCGCTCACTGTTTATTATGTTAAATGTGTGATTTAATATAATTTTCAATGTCAAGAAAACCTACTGGGTCACACACATAAGGACAGGTTGATGAGAGATAGAGTAAATAAGGAACACCATAAGGTACGATGCACTTAAGTGAATTGTAGAACACCATAAGGTACGATACACTTAAGTGAAATATGGAATGTAGTAAGGTACCACGCGCTTAAGTGATATGCGATATATCATAAGGTATGATACCCGTAGGCTTAATTGGGCTTTTAGTTGCAGCCTCAATTGGGATTTTAGCTTGCAACTCATATAAGTGGATCTATAGAACCCTTATGCTGAAGCATTTCACTTGATGAAAATTTAGTCTGGAAACCCTAGTCATATTTTGTCTCACTCTCTCACTCAAAGTTTTTGTTCGTAAGCAGCTAGCACTGTGACCGAAAGCGATCTATTCATATGGATTGAGTAGAGATGTTGCTATTTATCAACGTTCATGATCACAACATCAAAGGTCTGAATCACCACAAGAGGTAATGATTTCTATCATTGACCATGCCCATTCGTAAGGATCACTAAAGGAAAATTTTAATTTTCCGCTGCATTTTGGATCCCAATTTTCCTTCAGTGGTATCAGAGCCACTTACGAAACCATGGATCTGCTAGTTGTTTATTATATGTGTGTTCTGTATTAATCGGATTAAAACACATAATGAATTGAATAATAACCGAGTAAATTAAATTTTGGCATCATGGTGTGTATGATTTGGGCGAATTGATGTTGACTATGCTTCAGAATCTGACACTAGTATGATGAAGTAGCCATACATCGGTCGTCCATAGGTTACACTAATATGATCGATTAACTTTATATATGATATAAACAATTCTGGTGCAAAGATGGTATATTGGATATACTGTTTCGATTTCTTCCATTCAATCACAAAATGGTTGTTATTCTTTTGAAAGACTATTGCTCATTGGCTTCAGAATCTGACGTTAGTATGATGAAGCAATGGCATATCGATCGATCATACTGAATTATTAATTGAGTTGTGTTTGACGGTATGAAATTATCTGTATTAAGGTTCATGGCAGCAAAAGGGTTGTGCTGTCAGAGAGTTATGCGGATTAGGGTTGTAACAACATAAGAGTTGTGCGAAAAACGACACTAATCTTAAATGAATTGTTCATTAAAATTTTGCATTGAGGCGCTGCCTCTAACAACCCCACAACGGAACCCCTGGCTAACTCTTCGTAGTGTGATCAATTGCCGAAATTTAATTTGATTTATTTAATTAGCAAAACTTAAATTAATAATAATAAAGTGTTTATTATTGTTGTCTTGTGGTGATCAATTATGGCCTTAGATTCATTTTTTTTTGTTTTTGGGATTTTAAAATACGACCTGCGTGTCGTGCCTTTTCTTAATCTCTTGATGTAACTTCTTTTCTCATCTCACCCCCTTATATGTAAAACGAGTATTCTTTTATGTAATGTAATGTAATTAAGAAAAGGAAGAAGACAAGATTGAAGGAAGACAACCATGGAGATCTATCTTGGAGAAGTTTAGATTGTTATTAGGTTAGCTTAGGTTCTCTCATTAGCTTGGGAGAATAATTGCGCTAGGGGCCATAACTGTATCTTTTATATGTATGTTGATGCATGTGTTTGTATATTGATGCATGTGAGAGACGATTTGCATGTTAAGCCGGTGAGATCAAACTAATATCAAATTCCCTTAAAAGGAATATTAAATTTATGCTTTCTAAGTTTTAGCCCTCATCAAGACGAGTATCGAACAATGTAGGTTTCACCTAATGTGAGGTGCATGTTCTATATTAGTAAGGTGCGATGGGATGAATGTAATATCCAATTGCTAAAACACTGGGTCAAACTTAACTAAACAAGTTATAATAAGATTATACATGTTTAGAAGCAAGAGTTAGAAATGATTCATATTGGATTAGAATAAGGAGTTATTCACCCAACTGAAAATATTCGAGAATTGTATGAGATACAATTGGAAGGAGTTCCTACCTAAATAACCTAGTTTTGTGTAATCAGCCTAACACTGACTTAAAACAAAGTGAAATGTGGATCTCGACCCACTAGAAAATCTTCCAATGGGATTTTCCGAATCAAATGATGAGGGTCATTTGGTTTGAGTAAAATAGTGGGAGCATATTTGATTAAAGGCCTAATTGAATATATTGTTTTAATGATACTTATATTTTCATATTTTTCTTGTAGATTACCATGACAACAAACACCTCTAACAATATTTTATGATCAATCTTTGATAAGGAAAAATTGTATGGGAAAAATTTTCTGGATTGGCACCGAAATATGAGGATTATCCTCAAGCATGATAAGAAGCTGTATGTGTTGGAGACACATGTTCCTGAAGTGGAACCTCCTAGTTCTACACCTAAGGCAGAAATAAATGCTTATAAGAAGCATGTCGATGATGCCAATGAAACCGCTTGCCTTATGCTAGCTACCATGAACTCAGAGTTGCAAAAGCAACATGAGAACATGTTAGCGTTTGATATGATCGAACATCTGAATATGCCCTATCAAGAGCAGGCCAGAAATGAGAGATTTCAGGTTTCAAATGCCCTTTTTAATAGCAAGTTAGCTGAGGGAACTCCTGTAGGTCCCCATGTACTCAATATGATTGGGTATGTGGAGAACCTTGAAAGGTTAGGGTTTCCCCTTAGAAAGGAACTTGTGACTAATTTGATCTTGCAATCGTTGCCAGAGAGCTGCAGTTAATTTGTCCTGAATTTCAACATGAATGACATGGACAAAAGTCTTCCAGAGTTGCTAAGCATGTTAAGAACTGTTGAGAAAAATGTGAAGTCAAAAGGGAAGTCAATTTTGATGGTCAGTAATGGAAAGAAGCTAAACAAAAGTCCCACCAAGCAGGTTGGTAAAGGGAAAGGCAAGGAAGTTTCCAAACCTAAACCTATTGTTCCTACTTTGAAGCCTAGTGGAGGTATAGAAAAAGAGGGCACTTACTTCCATTGCGGTAAGACCGGACACTGGAAGAGAAACTGCCTAAAGTACCTGGAAGATAAGAAGAATGAAGTAGATACTTCAAATTCAGGTATTTTTGTTATAGAAATTAATTTATCTACTTCTGCATCATGGGTATTAGATATTGGATGTTGTTCTCACATTTGTACCAATGTACAGAGGCTAAAATGGAGTAGAGATTTGGAAAAAGGTGAAGTTGACCTACGAGTTGGCAGTGGAGAAAAGGTTGCCGCTTTAGCCGTAGGAACTTATGTTTTGACTTTACCTAGTGGTTTAATAATTCAGTTAGAGAACTGTTATTATGTACCTTCAATTAGCAGGAATATTATTTTCGTTTCTTGTTTGGACAAGTTTGGTTTTTCATTCATAATAAAGAACAATTGTTGCTCCATTTATTTAAATGATATATTTTATGCTTCTGCACAAATGAACAATGGATTGTATGTCCTTGATCTTGAAATTCCAATTTATAACATTAATACTAAAAGGATTAAACTTAATGAGTTAAATCCAAGTTACCTTTGGCATTGCCGCTTAGACCACATAAATGAGAAACACATTTCCAAACTCCATAAAGATGGACTCTTGGACTCTTTTGATTATAAATCATATGAGACATGCATATCTTGTTTAATTGGAAAGATGACGAAGTCCCCATTCACAGGAAAAGGTGAAAAGGATAATGATCTTTTGGCCCTCAAAAATACTGATGTCTGTGGACCACTGAACATACCAGCTAGAGGAAGTTTTCAATACTTCATCATATTTACTGATGATTTCAGTAGATATGGTTATGTGTATTTAATGAAACACAAATCTAAATCTTTTAAAAGTTCAAGGAATTCAAGAATGAAGTACAAAACCAACTAGGTAAGAATATTAAAGTTCTTCGATCAGATCGAGACGGTGAATATTTAAGCCCAGAGTTTGATGACCATCTAAAGGAATGTGGGATTCTATCCCAACTTACTCCTCCAGGAACACTACAATGGAATGGTGTATTTGGGAGAAGAAATTGAATCTTGTTAGACATGGTCCGATCCACGATGAGTCATGTCGATCTTCCAAACTCCTTTTAGGGACATGCACTATTGACAGCAGCTTACACACTTAACCTTGTTCCATCTAAAAAGGTTGAGAAGACACCATAAGAGACATGGAGTGGTAAGAAACCACATATGTCTTATATGAATATTTGCGGTTGCGAAGTTTATGTGAAACGAAAAATTTTAACTAAGCTTGAGCCCAAATCTGGAAAATGCTTATTTGTGGGGTATCCTAAAGAAACAAGAGGATATTACTTCTACAATCCTTCTGAGGGCAAAATGTTTGTCGCTTGAACTAGAGTTTTTCTGGAAAAGGACTTTATTTCTAAAGGAATCAATGGGAGGAAAGTAGAGCTTGAAGAAATTCAAGAATCACAAAGAATTGATAAACCTATGGAGGAATTAGAGCAGGAAACACAAGTAGTTGTGGAAGAGCAGCCTGCTCAAGTAGAACAAGACCAGTGTAGGTCAAACAGGATACCTCACCAACCTGATAGATATAGGTATCTCATAAGTGATAAAGGTGATGTATTTCTCATGGATCAAGAGGAGCCTATGACCTACCAAGAAGCTATAACTGGTCCTGAGTCTCAGAAGTGGCTAGAAGCCATGAAATCTGAAATGGATTCCATGTACACAAACCAAGTTTGGACCTTGGCAGAACCCCCTATAGGAGTTAACCCTATAGGATGCAATTGGGTCTTTAAAAAGAAGACTGACATGGATGGTAAGGTACATACCTATAAGGAAAGACTGGTTGCAAAAGGCTATAAACAAATTCATGGGGTTGACTATGATGAAACCTTTTCACCAATTGCAATGCTTAAATCTGTTCGGATTTTACTTGCTATCGCTACATATCATGATTATTAAATATGGAAGATGGGTGTAAAGACTGCTTTCCTTAATGGGAATCTTCTTGAGGATGTGTACTTAACACAACCTGGAGGATTTGATATACCAGAAGAAGCCCAAAAGATATGCAAGTTACAGTGATCAATCTATGGATTGAAGCAAGTTCCAGAAGCTAGAATCATTATTTTGATGAAAGAGTAAAACAATATGGATTCATCAAGAATGAAGATGAGCCTTATGTTTACAAGAAGGTTAGTGGGAGCATGATTATTTTCCTGATATTATATGTAGATGACATATTACTCATTGGAAACGATGTCCCTACCTTGCAACAAGTAAAGACTAGGTTGGGGAAATGCTTTTCTATGAAGGATCTAGGTGAAGCAGCCTATATATTAGGAATCAAAATCTATAGAGACAAATAATAAAAACTGCTTGGTCTAAGTCAGAGTACATACATAGACAAAGTGTTGAGACGCTTTAATATGCATGATTCCAAGAAAGGATTAATACATATGCAACATGGCCTGTGTTTATAGAAAACACAATCCCCTTCAACTAAAGAAGAAATGCATCACATGACTAAGATTTCATATGCATCTGCAATAGGATCTATCATGTATGCCATGTTATGTACTCAACTAGATATCTCATATGCTTTAAGTGCAACGAGTAGGTACCAATCTGATCTCGGTGATGCATTGGGTAGTTGTCAAGAATATCCTTAAGTACTTGAGAAGGACTAAGGACCCATTCTTGATATATGGAGGTCAGGAAGAGCTTGTTGTAATTGAATACACCGATGCTAGCTTTCAGACAGATAAGGATGACTTTAGATCACAATCTGGTTATGTGTTCTGCTTAAATGGTGGCGTTGTGAGCTGGAAAATCTCAAAGCAAGATACAGTTGTTGATTCTACAACCGATGACGAGTATATTGTTGCCTCAGATGCAGCAAAGGAAGTTGTTTGGATCAAGAAGTTCATTAGTTAACTTGACATAGTCCCGAGCATTGTGGATCCCATTGATCTCTATTGTGATAACAATGGTGCTATCGCACAAGATAAGGAGCCTAGATCTAACCAACGATCCAAACACATGCTCAGGTGTTATCACCTTGTTCAAGAGATAATTTATCGCGGAGATGTGAATATATGTAGAGTACCTACACTTGACAATGTTGATGACCCACTAACAAAGCCTCTTGCATAGTAGAAGCATGGTGGCTATACTAGATCTATGGGTATTAGGGGTATTGCCTGATTGGCTCTAGGGCTACTGGGAGATTGTTGGTGTAAGCCCTAAAGGCAAATACTTTTGGTACTTGTATCAAATTATTTATTAATAATAAAAGGAATTTCTTTATTATGTTTACTTTTCCAAAATAATAAAGTCCCTAGAATAGTTTGTTTGTTTAATGAAATGTTAAGTGTGACTTAATCATTAGATTCCATTAAACATAAGAACAATATTCTTAAAGTATCTGTAGTCGAGCTTTATTGTGAAGTGGGATAACATTAAAGCATTGAGATTATTATAAAGATAGATTGATGATCACACCTCATGGATCATGGATAAGGAGTTTCCAAGTCTTGACATATGTATGAATATTAGGAGTAATATTTATACTAGATTGACTCGCTATGAGAATACTACATAGAATATTATGCAAGGTGTCATAAGTTATTCTCATGGTGATAATGGTGCATACCACCCTTCGACCTGAAACCACTATGGACCCTAGATGTAGAGTTAATTACTTTATTGCTGATCAAACATTATCCTTAACTGGATGACCATAAAGACAGTTGATGGGTACTTCACAAAGCATGTTGAGGGACATGAGTGACCTATATGGAATTTTCCCATCTTGCATAATAGGATAAATGTCTAAGGGCCCAATATTGAACTAGACAAGGGTGACACAATCTATGCCTTGTGTTCAATATAGACATAAGGGAAAAAGGGTAATACACAAATATCATCACAGAAAGGTTTTGTTAGATCACATGACATTTTTGTGACTTGGATAGTAGTGATGTGTTACTAGATACCACTCACTGTTTAATATGTTAAATGTGTGATTTAATATAATTGCCAATGTCAAGAAAACCTACAGGGTCACACACATAAGGACAGGTTGATGAGAGATAGAGTAAATAAGGAACATCGTAAGGTACGGTGAACTTAAGTGAATTGTAGAACACCGTAAGGTACGATACACTTAAGTGAAATACGGAACATGGTAAGGTACCACACACTTAAGTGATATGAGATATATCATAAGGTATAATACCCGTAGGCTTAATTGGGCTTTTAGCTTGCAGCCTCAATTGGGATTTTAAATTACAACCCACATAAGTGGTTCTATAAATAGATCCCTTGTGCTGAAGCATTTCACTTGATAAAATTTCGGTCTTGAAATCCTAGCCGTATTTTGTCTCACTCTCTCACTCAAAGTTTTCGTTCGTAAGCAGCTAGCACTGTGACTGAAAGCGACCTGTTCGTGTGGACTGAGTAGAGACGTTGCTATTCATCAACATTCATGATCACAACATCAAAGGTCTGAATCACCACAAGAGGTAATGATTTCTACCACTGACCATGCCTATTCGTAAGGACCGCTAAAGGAAAATTTTAATTTTCTGTTGCATTTTGGATCGCAATTTTACTCAGTTCTAGTGATTACATCTTTCTTATTCTTGGCTATTACCTTTTACTAGGTTACAATGCTTCTATTTATAACCTATCTCCCAACTGAATTTGGGCTTCAAATCACAGAATATCAGCTGTTACAAAACTACAGAAGATTTAACAACAAAATAGGTTTTCAATCAAATCTTTCCTAAAAAGTCTCCTTATTTAGAAAGTCAATATTTTTCAATATTCTTCTTGATTCTTATAGACCTTTAAATCAGTGCCACATAAGATAGCATAATATTCCAATAATATTGTGCATTTGTTAAAACATAACAGAATCCAACTGTCCAGCTTAGCTCATGTGTGATGTCGTATGACCTTGCATATGATATCTTATCTGACACGTTGCTCCAAATGTTGAAACATTTCAACTTAACATCTTCTTCATAAAATAAAACTTCTTTTTCAACCTGTTCTTCCTGTTGTACCCCAAAATTTCCCCTCCCATATTTCTCAAGACATGTCAAGAATAATCTCCAAGTGACTCAAGTTAGCTCAAGAGTTGGACAGTCAAATTACCTCCTAAGGCAGTAAATTCAAAATTAGGGTTTTGTGTTGCATCAAGGTCCTTAAATCCAAATGGGATAAAATTCCCCCCAATGTCCTAATATGTTCTCAAGTTCATCCATGTCAAATTTCAAGCCTTGCAGAGAAAGCTTGGTCAGTCAATTGCTCAAAAGGTCCAAAAATCGACTGTGCTAGGGCAAAAGTCAACTGTGACCTACAAATAGTCAAACCTCAAGATTTTTTGTCAACACTCTCATTTTGAAGTATAATTCATCATTTGATCAAGGGTTGATCATGATTCATCAAGGATTGCTCAAGATTCATCAAGATTCAAAAGTTGCTAAATTAGGGTTTTGTCGGAAAAGTCAACTCAATTTTGACCAAGCATAACTTTCTCATACTTTATGAGAAATGACCCATCAAAATCTCATTTTGAAGAGGATGCAATTTAATACAATCCATCTTCACACCCCAAGATCAAGAAATTCTCTCACAAAAAGTTACAAATTTGGACATTATAGGTCATTTTTGAAAGTCAACAAAAACACCCTTTTTTCCAAAGCTTATAACTTGAGCATGGAATATCAAAATGAGACTAGAACTAAAGTATTGGTTAGAGGACATCTCAAGGTTTCTAAAAAGTCCAAGAACACCTCCAAAAGTTCAAAATTGAAGAAGTTATGCATGGTTGAAGTTGAGCATTTTTCCAAAATTGCCAAAAGTCAACTATCCCCAAAACTTCAAATTTTGTCAAATGGACCCACTTTTTTCCACTTGATTTGATCTTCTCACACCACACACGTGTCCTATCTTCAATTTCATGACCAATTATTAATTTTTTTATTTGATTTTTATTGATTTAATTCATTTTTAATCAATTTAAATCAAAATAAAATCCCAATATTAATAACTTGTGATCTTTTTGATTGATACAGCTTTCAATTTCCATGATGGACACAATCAAATTCGTACCATGCCATATTGTGAACAAAATATTTGATTTAGGACAATTTTGGAAGCTTTGTTAATGGTGATCAAATCAAATCTTGAATCTTCACTGCTCATGGATTCCAAGCCCAAGATTTAACCTAATTGTTTCTATGATACATATACAACATGAAGCACACAAAGACACGACCTGAAAGTTTCACAAACGGCCAGACCAAACTTGAAAAAAAGCTTGAAAACCTTGAAACTGAAATCATACTTAGAGGCCAATTCAATCCAAAAACTCAACACTATCTCCTTGCCTGAGGTCCACTGGAGCGATTGGAATCAAAACCAAGTCCTAAAACCTCCTAAATTGCACTGTAAGTCGCTCGAAACTCCGCCCTGTACATGGAATCGTAACCTTGGATTATTGTATCTTTTTGACAAAACGTTGGTATATTCATGACTCTTGTGTGATTTCTAAGCATTCTGCATTATTTGATTTCGTTTTCATGGCCTGTAACGTAACACCCGAACCTAGGCTTTCCATTACTTGTTTTTAGGCGTTTGCTATGCAGGAAAAATTGGGACAAATAACGGCCATGGTTGTGTTCATGGAAGAGAGACGATCATGATGATGTTCTTAAAACTCGTTTCCATGGCCTACAGATGATTTTAGAAGGCAGCTAGGGATTTTGCTACGGATTCAAATCCGCAGGAAAAAAACCAGGGCTGTTGGAGAAGATGAAGACGTGTTCATGTCCGATTGGCCCATTCAAACCAAATCTCGCGCATTTTCAATTTCCAGCATATTGTTTGATTCCTCCATATAATAATTGTTACTTATTCTAATAACAAACAGGCGCATTAGTTGAGTTGTCAGGCACGCTAGTGGGTTGTCTCATGGGACCTGGGTTCGAATCCCAGGTCCCCCAAATTGCTTGTTATATTTTTTCAATAGGTATTCTCATACAGCGTCCAAAGCATGGTCTACCATGTGCCTCAGGTCTCAACATGCCAGATGGCTTCTAGGCCAAATCTCAAGGCCTAGATTGGATGTGTACCATACACTCAAGTCAACAGGCGTGCAGGGGATGGCAAAAGTCAATCAGGCCAACGTGAATGGGCCTCTCAAAATGCTGATCAAACCCTCCATCTGGGCCCAAACCCCCCTGAGTTTGCTTTTTTATTTCTTTCATTATTTTCTTATTTGATTTATTGTTATTTGTTTTGTTATTTTTAACCACTAACCAAATAATCATTTTTCTTAATAAAAATCAGAAAACCCAAAAAAATATTATTATTTTTATTTATTAAAATTAAATACATCACTTTATTTTTTGTAAATAAATATTAATCAATTAATTTAGTTTTTTAATTAGGAACAATTTTGATATTTTTGCAATAAATTAAAATCAATTTAGAATATTAGGTTTTACTAACTTTTAATCATTTTATTTTATTTCCTTAAATATAAAAATCCAAAAATATTTTCATTAATTAATTAATTTAATTATTAATTTAGATCTAATTTCCATTTAATTCAAAAAATAACAAAAACATGCTTTCTTTAACAAAAAGGGTTAAAACCCTAAAAAATGCGCCGTCTTAATTTCTTGCACGCGATCCATTTATTTCCAATATTGTAATTGCTTTCGGTATGTAATAGCTTTTAATTAGGACTTTAATTATTTATCGCTTTATTTTACTTTCCGCAATTTAAATTAAAGGGTTTGTTTTTGGCGATGTAAATACCCGACGCCTTGTAATAGTTTAGATTTAATTTCCGCAACTATAAATTGTTAGATGTTTGATAATAGGGAATGCATGACAACATCCAATGTATGAACTTAAAATCAACATAGCTCACCCATGACATGTATAAAGATAATATAACTGAACTAACACACTCACACATACGCACTCTTAGGGCACACCTCACTTGGTTGCCTTCGAATGTGGTCATTAAGTATAGGAAGTTTTAGAGGTCGCCCTCTTGTCCAAAGATCATAAGTTGCCTCGAAACGATTGCCTCGGAAAAATGATCTAAGACATTAGGGTTACCGCTAAGGCGTCCTAACATTGCTTTAGTGACCACACGTCCCTTAATCGAATTGACCCGAAAACTCCAACGACGGTGCTACCTACTCCTCAATAGTGGGATAGCATTGTCTAAAGGACATTAGCACAGTTTAATTCCTTTTTCGAGTAGGTAGATGGTTCTTAAGTACTTGCTCCTTTTAAAACAAAACAAAACTTTTCGCACTTACACTCCTTTTAAACAAAAACTTCCTTTTAAACCCACAAACACAAAGAAAAGCAAATTTTGAAAACACTTTGAGAAAGTACCTAAGAGCCCATGGATAACCATGGATAGAAAGGGTGCTAACACTTTCCCTTTCTATAATCTACCTCCTGAACCCGAGAAACATCTCGAAAAAGGAATTTTTCTGTGCTTTTGTCCTTTCCTTGTTGGATAAAATAAAAGACGGTGGCGACTCTTGCTTACCACGACATTTTGCGAATACAAACGCAAAACGCGAACCAACATTCCAAAATAGTCAGTTCTCTTTCCTACCAATCACAGAACTGGCGACTCTGCTGGGGACATATAAGTGAGGTGTACCTTAGGATTAGATCATTGTGTTTTCAATTGTATGCTTTGTATGATTTATATTTGTGGGCTTGTATCGGAGTTCTATAGATCCTAACCTAGATCTGGGGGTACCCTTTAGGTAAGTAGCAATAAACTGTGACGGAACTGTCCGGCATAGACCGACACGGTTGAAGCAGTAGCTACATTGGTGTGGCACTTTAGTCAGTACCGATATCCTTTGTGTTGGAACGAGGAGAATATGGGTATTCTAAGGGGTCATTAAGCACCAACTGACCTTAGAACCTTAAATTGACCAACTTGGCCATAGAACAGTAGCAATATGCTACACTCATTGAGACTAAACTCTCGCGATGATTCCGGCCGCAATAAAAGGTTGCTAAACTGGAATTATGACCGATTGAGGGTAGTCAGTGATATTGAGATCCTCTAGAACCCGGTTACTATTTTTAGGACAGGTTTAAACCAACTGAACTGAAAGAGGGTAGTACCTAAGCTCCATGCCAGCCTAAAATCTAAGGGCTCTCTGTGTGACTTGTGTGCCTTTACCATGTTTGCATTTTGTGGATACTTGTGGTGTGCTTACTATCATGACATCATGACATCATAACATTGCATGCATCTTGCATTGGACTAACCTATTTCAAAGACATGAGGGATTCATCTTTGTTCTGTTTTTGTAGGTCATCATGATGCCCATGCGTAAGAATACCATCCGGATCAACTTTGTCCAAGTCCCTACCTTGCTTAAAGAGTTGGTTGCCAAGATGCCTGACACTACTTCCTTCATCAGGAGGCATGGTTCTCTTCTCAGTTTGGTCACCTCCAAATTGGACGAGCAGATGATGAGTGTCCTAGTCCAGTTCTATGATCCACTGTACCATTGTTTTACTTTCCAGGACTTCCAGCTGGTTCCTACCCTAGAAGAGTTCTTTGAGCTGCTCGGTATCTCTGTTCTGGAGCAGACTCCGTTTACTGGTTGGGAGAAGACCCTTAGGCCCGAAGAGATTACTGCAACCCTTCATTTGACTAAAGAGGAGGTAATGGCTAA
This sequence comes from Vicia faba, assembly GCA_948472305.1. NCBI lineage: Eukaryota > Viridiplantae > Streptophyta > Magnoliopsida > Fabales > Fabaceae > Vicia > Vicia faba. Next base: position 280,405,130 of record OX451739.1, read on the forward strand.
TTGGGAGACTAGAAGTGGGGCAAAGGGCTTTCTGACTAAGTTTTTGGTTGGTAAGGCTAACTATTTCTGGGATGGTCTAGACTTCAAGGCCTTCGAGGATATTCTGGCTCTTCTGATTTATGGCTTGGTATTGTTTCTGAATCCTGACACTTTTGTTGATGTGAATGCGATAAAGATCTTCATCTCTCAGAATCCTGTACCCACTCTCTTGGGTGACATCCTTCATCAACTCTATGCTCGTACTGCCCGAAAGCGGGGAACCTTGATGTGTTATGCTCCTTTATTGTCGAGGTGGTTTATTTCGCACCTTCCCAAGTCAGTGTTGAAGAACAAATAAGGAATGGGATGGGCTTATAGGGTGATGTCTCTCTCTCATAACGACATTATCTGGACTCTCAAGGGCATGGATGAGGTGACTATCATTGATCGTTGTGGGGAGTATCCTAATGTTCCACTGCTAGGAACCCATGGAGGAATTTCTTACAACCCATGCTTAGCTCTCTGTCAGTTTGGAAGAGCCATAAGAGAAGGACCTCACGAGCTGCTAATGCCTCATATCATCTTTGATTTTCAAGGGGATAGCGACGAGCAATGTCGCAGATTCATAAGGGCTTGGGATAAAGTTCACCAATCTGATCCACATGAGCTGGGCCCAAAGACTTCTCTACCAATGGAGCCATATCTCAGATGGGTCCGTATCCGCGCCCAAAAGCTAGGTATGCCATATGAAGCTGTCTGGCCTGTCACTCTTGAAGTTGCTAATGAAGAAGGGGTTCTTCCAACCATTCTCCATCCTTATATGCCCACTGACATTGGGGCACTGAAGAGATCTTGGATGCAACTGCGGGAAGAACGAGATTCTTATCGGGAGAAGTTCAATGAGCAGGAGCAGAAGATCCAGAGGTTGACTAGGCAGTTAGAGAATGAGCGGATTCTCAACGATTATGTCCGCATTGATAAGAAGAGACCATGGGAGCATTGATTGACTTTTGATGATTTCCTTTCCAGTTTTTATTTACTTTTCAGTATTTCCATTTTTGTAACGCCCTGAGGGCATCAGTTGAACAATTTAAATTTTGAAGTTTAAATCTAATAAAGTGTGTTTCCTTTCTTGTTTACAAATTTGAATCTCCCGATTGTCTTTGAAATCATAAATCATACGCATTTCATCCCATGCACTTCATAAACAGGTACCCTTTACAGGTCTCTTATCTTCTTCGCTGTTTATTTCAGCAATCATCATGTCTACTGAATCTTCAACTGAGCAAGCTATCAAGGCCCTCCAGGCCCAGAATGCCCAAGTTTAAGAGCTGTTCATGAGTCTAGCTAAGGGTCAGCAGGACCTGAAGACCCTGATTTTGAAGGAGAAGAAGAAGAAGAAGAAGAGGACCATCCTGTTTAACACAGGGCACAAGTTTGGAAACAGGCTACATAATTAAGTTGATCTGACCACCTCATCTGGAGGGAAAGATAGTCCACAAGAAAGGAGGGCTCCTAGCCCTGTGGTCTCCGGCAACGAGACAGACTATGATGAAGAACAGTATCCTCTGGATGAGGATAGATACAAGAAACTGGAGGACCGGTTGAGTGCTATGGAAGTTCAGAAGGTGCCTGGTCTGAACTTCAGAGATCTAGGTCTATCATCTGCGGTGGTGATTCCCCACAAATTCAAGGCACTAGCCTTTGCTAAGTATGACGGAGTTTCTTATCCGAAGCTGCACCTCCGGTCATATGTGAGGAAGATCCAGCCTTACACTGTTGATAAGAACCTATGGATCCATTTCTTTCAAGACAGTCTCTCAGGGACTCAGCTTGAGTGGTTCTATCAGTTGGACGGAGCCAGTATCCGCAGTTGGGAAGATTTGGCTACTGCTTTCTATAGGCAGTATCAGTACAACTCTGACCTCGCTCCTACGCGTACCCAACTCCAGGGTATGTCAATGGGGACGGGTGAAGGATTCATAGATTATGCTCAAAAGTGGAGGGACCTCACTGGAAGAGCACAACCATCCTTAGCTGATCGGGAACTTGTTGATATGTTTCTAGGGACCCTGTCTGATCCATTTTTCAACCACTTGATTGGAATCTCTTCATCTGGGTTTACAGATCTTATTTTGACTGGTGAAAGGATTGAGGCTGGTATTAATGCTGGGAAGATACAGAAGGGTGCCTCATCAAGCACCAAGAATAAGCCATTTAAGAAAGAGTCCAGTGTTTTCTACAGTTCGAGAAGACAGAATAGACCTGAACACCGCCAAGCTGTGAATGCGGTTGTTATTTTAAAACCTGCTGGTGCTCCTCAGCACAACAATCAACAAAAGGACGAGAGACCTCGAAGGCAATTTACTCGTCTCAGCATGACCTTATCTCAGATTCTGCTACAGTTGCTGAAGACTAATCTGGTGGTTCTAAAGGAAGCCCCGAAGAATCCAAATACCAAATCACCGAGGTATAACCCTAATGCCCGTTGTGCTTTTCACTCTGACAGCCCGGGGCATAATACAGACGATTGTTGGGTTTTGAAGAACAGGGTACAAGACTAAATTGATGCGAAGGAGATTGAGTTTGAGGCACCCGAGAGGCCTAATGTTGTGACTGCTCCCATGCCCAAGCATGGAGTGAATGCTCTAGAAGAAGACTTGTTTGTAGTTTCTGTGGATATAATTGTTACCCCTTTGATGACTGTGAAGAAGAACCTTTTGCTAGCCGGTTTATTTCCGGGTTGTGACGAAGGTTGCCATATGTGTTCTGTTTCACCTACCGGTTGCCCATTCTTGAAGTCAGGTATCCAAAACTTAATGGATAGTAAGGAGATCCTGTTTGAGAAGACTATTGTTCCCTCCGTTCCTACTGAAGAAGTTGCCATTATTACCATTTTCGACAATTCTTCCAAGGCTCCCTCGAGGAAGCCTGTTAGAATTACATCTGTTCCGAGAACCGCACCTGTAATCATCACTATTTCGGGGCCCATCCCCTACACCTCTGATAAAGTTGTCCCTTGGCACTATGGGGCTGATGTTTATTTTCATGGAGTTAAGAAAGAGTTGGATGCTGGTACTGACATCGACAACATTACTGGACCTGCTAAAGTCACCCACAACGGAAGACTTTTCTCACCTGATATTGCTCCACCAACAGCCCGAAGACCTGTTGTTATTACACCTGCTAGTGTACCTGCTACTATTCCTGATCAAGTTCCTATTCTTACCCTTGTCGCCGAGTCATCTGACACTCGGGGCAAAGGGATCACCATTGATGCGCCTGTCTAGACGGAGGCACCGAAGACAATTACTGTTGAAGCTTCCAAGCAAGAGATGGAAGAGATTCTGATAATTATCAAGAAAAGTGACTACAATGTAGTTGAGCAGCTGGGGCAAACCCCGTCTAAGATTTCTATGTTGTCACTATTGTTGTGCTCAGAGGCCCATGCCAAGGCTCTGATTACCTTTTTGAAAACTACCCACATGCCACAAGAGACATCAGTTGATCAGTTTACAGATTGTGTGGCCAATTTGACTGTTGATAATGGGTTGGGTTTCTCGGACGCCGACTTGACTGCTAAAGGAAAGAATCACAACGATGCGCTGCACATATCCATTGAATGCAGAGGCACTACTCTTGCACATGTATTGGTGGATACTGGTTCCTCATTGAACGTATTGCCTAAAAAAGCTCTAGACCGGTTGGATTGTGAAGGGTTGGAGCTGGAACCAAGTAACATTGTTGTCAGGGCCTTTGATGGGTCTAAGAGGATGGTGCATGGATAGGTTGATATCCCGATCAAGGTTGGTTCATAGGTCTTCAACTCTACGTTCTATGTGATGGACATTCGGCCATCTTATTCTTGTTTGTTGGATCGTCCATGGATCCATAAAGCTGGGGCCGTAACCTCAACGCTCCACCAGAAGTTGAAGTACCCAATCAAAGGGAAGATTGTGACAGTACAAGGGGAGGAAAAGTATATGGTCAGCCACATCAACTCCTTCTGGTACGTAGAGATGGATGGGGAGTTCATTGAGACCCCATTTCAGCACTTTGAAGAGGTTCCCCAGACACTGGCATCAGCTGAGACTGTGGTTGAAGAGTCTCCCATGAAAATGGCTTTCTTAAAGGATGCCCAGATTGTTATTGAGAAGGGTGAGTGTGCAAATTGGGGCCGACTCCCTGATTTTACACAGAAGACTAACAAGTTTGGTTTGGGTTTCACTGCAGAAGCTCAAAGGGCTGTTCGGAATGCACGAATCGGAAGACCTCCCGTGTTCATCAGCAACTCGAGAGTGAATGCCATTGAAGATGATGTGGAAGAGTCTGAATTTGATTGTATTCCTCAAAATTGCGCATGTGCCGCAAGAGACCTCAGCTGATCAATTCAAAGATTGTGTGGCCAGCCTGACTACTGACATTGGGCTGGGTTTTTCAGATGCAGACTTGACACTGAATGGGAGGAAGCATAATGATGCTCTGCATGTCTCGATTGAATGCAGCGGCACCACTATGGCTCATGTGCTAGTAGATACTGGGTCTTCGCTGAATGTTTTTCCTAAAAGGCATTGGATCGGTTGGATTGCGAGGGATTTACCTTAAAGCCTAGTAACATTGTGGTGAGGGCTTTTGATGGGTCGAAGAGAATGGTGCATGGGGAAGTGGACATCCCCGTCAAAATAGGTTCCCAGACTTTTGAGTCCACTTTCTATGTAATGGACATCCGGCCGTCATACTGTAGTTTGTTGGGTCGTCCTTGGATTCATGAAGCTGGGGCAGTTACTTCTACACTACACCAAATGCTAAAGTATCCAGTAAAAGGGAAGATTGTCACTGTGCGCGGTGAGGAGGAGTACATGGCGAGCCACCTCAATTCCTTCAGGTATGTAGAGATGAACGGGGAATTCATAGAGACTCCTTGCCAGAACTTTGAAGAGGTTCCCCAGATCTTGGCATCGGCTGAAACTACTACCAACAAACCTCCTCTGAAGATGGCTTCCCTCAAAGATGCCAGAGCAGTGGTTGAAGAAGGTGGGTGTACCAACTGGGGGACCTCCCCTATGCATTAATAATCGGGGAATTAATGCCATTGAAGACAGCGAGGAAGACTCAGACATTAACAGTTGGATCTACCCAACTACCAATGGTAGATCGAGTAACTGGACGGCTATGGACTTTATATCGGTTTCTTTTATTCCGCAATAATTGTCTTACTTGTTTTTAGATTTGTAATAAACAATTTAAACTTCTACAGCCTTGTGCCTTGCCCGAGGCACATTGACTTTGTTTGTAAGGGCTATTATTTGTCATTTCATATATCATCAATAAAACATTGGACATTCCTTGCATACAAATTTTGCACTCTCTATTTTTGCTTTTCCATTTTCACTTTATCAAAACAGCTATGCTCTTACACACACTCACGAATCATACTGCAGATCCATATCCACCCTGGATCCCATTGATAACAGCTCTGCTACTGTCTGTTATGACTTTGAAAATCCGATCAACCAAGCCGAAGACGAAGGTGAGGGTGACTGTGAGGTGCCTAGAGAACTTGCTAGACTATTACAACAGGAAGAAAGGGCTATACAGCCTCATGAAGAGCCGGTTGAGACAATAAACCTGGGCACAGAGATAGACATAAAGGAGGTCAAGATTGGTGCAAATTTATAAGTTAAGATCAAACAACGGTTGATACAAATGTTGCACGACTATGTCGAGATCTTTTCCTGGTCATATGAAGACATGCCAGGTTTAAACACTGATATTGTGGTTCATTGTCTTCCGACCAAAGAAGAATGCCCTCCGGTTAAACAGAAGGTCCGTCGTATGCGTCCTGAAATGTCAGAGAAGATCAAGGCAGAGGTCATGAAGCAGTTCGACGCAGGGTTCTTAGCTGTCACTTCTTATCCATAGTGGTTTGCTAACGTCGTTCCAGTACCTAAGAAGGACGGTAAGGTACGGATATGTGTGGATTATAGATATCTGAATAGAGCAAGCCCCAAGGATGATTTCCCACTTCCTCACATTGACGTTCTGGTTGACAATATTGCGCAACACAAAATATTCTCCTTCATGGATGGTTTCTCTAGCTACAACCAAATCATTATGGCTCCTGAAGACATGGAGAAGACAACCTTTGTCACACAGTGGGGCACCTTCTGTTACAAGGTGATGCCTTTTGGGCTGAAGAACGCTGGGGTAACTTATCAGCATACCATGGTTGCTTTGTTCCACGATATGATTCACCACGAGATCGAAGTTTATGTTGATGATATGATAGCCAGGTCTCAAACTGAGGAAGAGCACCTTGATCATCTACAAAAGTTGTTTGACAGGTTGAAGATATACAAGCTGAGGTTAAATCCAAACAAGTGCACCTTCGGGGTAAGGTCTGGTAAACTCCTGGGTTTCATTGTCAGCGACAAAGGTATCCAAGTAGACCCTGCAAAGGTAAAGGACATACAAGAAATTCCAGCTCCCCATACAGAGAAGGAGGTTAGAGGTTTCTTGGGATGCTTGAATTATATTGCCAGGTTCATTTCACATCTGACTGCTACTTGTGAGCCCATTTTCAAGCTTCTGAAGAAAGATCAAGTGGTAAAGTGGAATGATGAATGCTAGACCGCCTTCGAAATAATCAAAGAATACCTTCAAGAACCACCAATTCTGATGCCTTAGGTTGAAGGAAGACCTTTGATATTGTACTTAACAGTGCTAGAAAATTCAATGGGGTGTGTGCTGGGGCAGCATGACGAGTCTGGTCGAAAAGAGCATGCAATATACTACCTTAGCAAAAAATTTACCGACTGTGAGACAAGATACTCACTGCTCGAGAAAACTTGTTGCACTTTAGCATGGGATGCTTGCTGACTTAGACAATATATTCTGACCCACACTACTTTGTTGATATCTAAGATGGATCCGATCAAATACAACTTCGAGAAACCTGCTCTCTCCGGAAGAATAGCAAGATGACAGATGATCTTAATTGAGTACGACATATAATATACAACCCAGAAAGCAATCAAGGGGAGTGTATTGGATGATCATTTGGCTCATCAGGCCATGGATGACTATCGGTCCATGAATTTTGAGTTCCCGGATGAGAATATTATGCTGGTGACTGACTATGAAGAACCTGGACCGGATGAAGGACCCGAAGAGGGATCACGATGGACTATGGTTTTTGACGGAGCTTCAAACGCACTGGGTAATGGCATTGGTGTTGTAATCATATCTCCTGGGGGCTGTTATACCCCTTTCACTGCTCGGCTATGTTTCAATTGCACTAACAACATGGCGGAGTATGAAGCTTGTATCATGGGTCTTGAGGCCGCTATTTACCTCAGGATCAAGTTCTTAGACATTTTCGGGGATTCAGCCTTGTTAATAAGTCAGATCAAAGGCGAATGGGATACGAAACACCCGAATCTCATCCCATACAAAGAGTACGTGTTGACATTGCTCCAACATTTTAAGGAGGTAACTTTTGAACATTTCCCACGAGAGGAGAACCAGTTAGCGGGCGCGCTAGCTACCATGTCTTCTATGTTCAAAGTCAGGAGGGACAATGAAGCTTCCCAAATCACCATTGAGAGGTTGGATGAACCAACACATTGCTGTGAAATTGATACTGAAGAGGTGGTAGACAAACCCTGATTTCACGAAGTCAAAAGGCATCTCGAGGCCTAAGAGTATCCCAAAGGGGCATCTGTCAACGATAAGAAGTTTCGCTGCAAAATTCTTCCTCAGTAATGGAATTCTCTACAAGCGCAATCATGACGCCACATTACTATGGTGTGTAGACAAGAGCGAAGCAGAGAGGATCATGACAGATCTACATGAAGGCACCTTAGGAACCCATTCTAGTGGACACACCATGGCTAATAAGATCCTACGAGCAGGATACTACTGGTCCACTATGGAAGCCGATTGTTATCAGCACTCTCGAACTTGTTATAAATGCCAAATCTACGCTGATAAGGTGCATGTGCCTCCGGTCCCCTTAAACGTCTTGATAGCTCCGTGGCCCTTTGCAATGTGGGACATCGGCATGATCAGAGAAATCAGGCCTACTGCTTCCAATGGGAATCGCTTCATCCTAGTAGCCATTGATTACTTCACGAAGTGGGTTGAGGCAGCCTCTTTTGCTAAGGTAACCAAGAACGTTGTGGCGCAATTTATCCGACATAATTTGATATGTCGGTATTGTGTGCCAGAGATAATTACTACTGACAATGGTACAAATCTCAACAAAACAATGATCATCGAGCTCTGTAAACAGTTCAAGATACAACATCATAATTCTTCTCCCTACCGGCTGAAAATGAATGGCGATGTTGAAGCGGCTAACAAAAACATCAAGAAAATTATACAGAAGATGATGGTGACATACAAAGAATAGCATGAGATGTTACCATTTTCTCTTCATGGATACCGTACCTCAGCGCGGACGTCGACAGGGGCAACACCCTACTCTCTGGTATATGGCATGGAGGTAGTCCTACCCATCGAAGTCCATATACCTTCTCTCAGGATTATGAAGGATGCGGGTTTAAACAAAAACGACTGGATCCAAACTCGACTTGATCAGCTAAATCTAATCGATGAGAAGAGACTTACTGCTATCTATCATGGTCAGACGTATCAAAAGCGAATGATCAGGGCTTTTAACTAGAAAGTCAGACTTCAAGAATATCAAGTCGGGGATCTGGTGATCAAGCGCATCATACTGTCGCAAGGTGATCCCAGGGGCAAGTGGACCCCCACATACGAAGGGCCATTTGTGGTTAAGAACATTTTTTCGGGTGGAGCTATGATTCTAACCACCATGGACGGTGACAACCTTCCTCACCCCGTCAATGCAGACATAGTGAAAAGATACTACGCCTAATCAAAAGTCCCACTAGATTGACTGGCCTAGGTAAAAATAAGGGCTTCCTGGCGAACCAAAAGGGTTCGGACAAAAATAAGGGATGAAAATGAAAAAATCTGTACACCCGGCAAGTCGAAAACCTGAAAGGGCGGCTTGGGCAAAAAAGGGTATCCCGGTGGACTGAAAACCCGAAAGGGAAGTCCAGGCAAAAGTTAGGGATATAAAGCGTATCACTATGTCTCATTGGATCATCTTGCAACCAGACTTCAATATCAATTATCAAGCTCGGACGACACCAATCAACCTAATCAACTTCGGACGAACAACAAAGTGATGAGACGCTCGAGGATATAAGGGCAATAACAGAGTTGGAACTCAATGGGATTGTTTCACATAGCTGTTTTCTTTTACAAAAATTTGTATACTTTCTATTTTTACGTCGGTGCTCTCTTACTAGAACTTCAGCCTCCTTGTACAAAAACGCCTATTACAGGCCAACTCCAAAAATCAATACAAAATCATTTTCACAAGAAACTTTGAGTTGTTTTTCTTTTTCTGTTTTGTTTTGCAAGAACGTCCAATGGTTTATTTTTGACATATGCATCTGAATATGATTGCTGCTCATAAATAGTTACATAAGAAACAAAAAGACAATTACTCATAATTCCAGAAACAGGGGCAAAAACAAGAAGTGTCAAACCCGACAATTACTGTGCTCAGCAGGTGCCAGGACAGAAACAACTTTGGAGCATAATCATCAGTACGTACACTCCCCACAAGAGTAAGAGTGTTCAAAAGCATTGATGTCGGCTTTCCCGAAATAGGAAGTGACCTCCCCAGCCAAGGTTATTCAGAAACCTGACAGCTATATCCCCGAACCAAATTTCATAATCGCGAGCAGGTCAGTAAATATCATCCCCAAGCAGAGTTTATTTCTCTCGATGCAGAAGCTCAATCCCCGACATAGCTCACTATTTCAGCTACAGAAATTCAATTTCTAAGTTTGTTCCCCGCAGAGTTTATTCTCAAGCAAAATCTCTTCCTGACAGAATATTCATAAATCTCCAGCAGCAGTCAGAGATTTATTTTCCCAGACTCGGACATACTCCGATAGCATTTCATGCACATACATCATGACATGCACACACATATCGTATACAGTATAATCTCATTTATTTTGAGAATATCATCCCACCATGCATTTCATGCATCACATATAATTAACCCTGATATATTTTCAGGAAAGACGATTAGCTTTAACAAATCCAGCAGTTATACAGGTCACGTCTGCAGACGACTAATGGAAACTCAGTTCCCAAAACCAAACAGGTTAACTAATCTACATTATCGCTTTAAAGTAACCCTACTATCCAGGTTCCTTCTCACAACCCTAATATCCAGGCTCTCATCCCGAAGTAACCCTACTATCCAGGTTCCTTCTCACAGCCCTACTATCCAGGCTCTCATCCTGAAGCAACCCTACTATCCAGGTTCCTTCTCATAGCCCTACTATCCAGGCTCTCATCCTGAAGTAACCCTACTATCTCGGTTCCTTCTCACAGCCCTATTATCCAGGCTCTCATCCCAAAGTAACCCTACTATCCAGGTTCCTTCTCACAGCCCTACTATCAAGGCTCTCAACCCGAAGCAACCCTACTATCCAAGTTCCTTATCACATCCCTACTATCCAGGCTCTCATCCCGAAGTAACCCTACTATCCAGGTTCCTTCTCACAGTCCTACTATCCAGGCTCTCATCCCGAAGTAACCCTACTATCCCGATTCCTTCTCACAGCCCTACTATCCAGGCTCTCATCCCGAAGTAACCATACTATCCAGGTTCCTTCTCACAGCCCTACTATCCCGGTTCCAAATGGCATCTATAAGCCCATTCTTGATGTTATCGACTGACATTCACTACGTGCGAGTGCAAATTTATGGGCACTCTAGTGTCCAATCATCTTCCACCCTCAAATTACGAAAGGCAGACGAGCCAATCTACATCCTTAGGTGTAAGAAGTTTGAACAAGGGCAGCTGTTGTACCCCAAAATTTTCCCTCCTATTTTACTCAATATATTCTCATTAAGACCCTTAACTTGCTCAAGGATGCTCAAGAGTTAACCAGACAAACTCTCTCCTAAAGCAATGAACCTCCAACTAGGGTTTCCATTTTCATCAAGAAGGGTGGGCTCCAAAGGCCTCATATGCTCTCCATAGTCCTAATATGTCCTCAAGACCCTCCATGTAAAATTTCAAGCTTTGCACAAGATGTTAGCTCAGACAACTGCTCAAATGCTTGAGAATCGACTATATTAGGTCAAAAGTCAATTGTGGCCCACATACAGTCAAACTTCAAGGTTTTTGGTCAACATCAACATTTTGAAGTGATATTCATCATTTTATCAAGGGTTGATCATGATTCATCAAGGAATGCTCCTAATTCATCAAAACTCAAAAGTTGCTAAATTAGGGTTTCTTAGGAAAAGTCAACCAAACTTTGACCAAGCATAACTTTCTCATACTTTATCATAAATTTCTCATCCAAGGCTTATTTTTAACGGAATCCAATTTCCAACAACTCATCTTCATCCCTCAAGTTCAAGAAATGCACTCATAAAAAGATATGGATTTCTACATTATAGGTCCTTTTGAAAAGTCAACAAAAACACCTTTTGGCTCAAAGCTTCTTACATAAACATGGAAGACCTAATTGAAATTATACCTAAAGGGTTGGTTAGAGGACATCCTGAGCTTTCTAAAAAGTCCAAGAAGACCTCTCTAGGGTTAAAATTGGAAGAGTTATGCATTGTCAAATTTGACCATTTTTGGAAAATTGCCAAAAGTCAAATGTGCTCAAAAATGCATTTTTTTGCCAAAAGGGCCTAGCATTTTAGGATTGTATCTTGTTAAGGACATGGTCCAAGACCCAAGTCAACAACCACATCTTATTTGCTCCATTTATTTATTTTATTATGATTTTTATTTATTAAAAATCACATTAAAAGAAATAAATAACAAAAAATACCAAAAATTGTTGTGAAGATCTGATTTTAATGGAAATCAAATCTAATTATGTTGGTCAAATCAGATAAAAACGAATCAAGGTAATTTGAGGCAAAAAGAGCATGATTTGCATGGTTATGGAAAGATATCATATGGCAAGAAAATATCATTCAATCTCCATAATTCCAAAGGATTCTGTTCGTTTTTGTTACCCTCATGCATTATACTACATATAGTGAACAAAAACAAGGCAAGAGAGAAGGTTTTACAGTCGTGAAAACAGAGAAACAAAGTTAAAATTTTGTTCAAAAAGTGTGAGACGTATCTTCTTCCACAGACCAATTCAAGGCGTGATGAAGCTTCCAATCATTTCCTGGACCTCTCTTGGAGCTAACACAATCAATTGCAAGTGTCAAAACGCCCAGAATCACCCCATAACACTCATACGGTTTGCTTCTTTTTTTTTGAAATCGATTACGTTAATTCTTGCATCTTAAGCATGTTTGAATGATACATTTATGATTGTTAATGTATTTGCAACATGTTTGAATGGTTTAATTGATGTTTTGATGAATATACTGACGATTATCGTGGCTAGGGTTTGAGAAGCCATTTGGGGCTTCTCTGTACAAGTGAAATTATGCCAAGAAACTAATGCTATGATGCTCATGAGACCCAGACGAATTTATTGGCATAGTTAGAATTGATTTATTGTGCACCATATGAATTTTGAAGCTTGCAGGTGTATAACTATGGAGTTTTGTCTGTAGGTATAGATTTGATACCTAAGACGATGGACAGGGAAGAAGACGGTGACTTGTCACCACCTCACTGGCCCATTTGAATTGCGCGCATGTTTTCCAGCCCAGCCATATTGTTTCATATATTATGTTTTGTTTTCATTTTTGTTACAACAAAACCACGCAGCGCAGATGGCAGGGGTAGTAGTATGTGAAGCCAGGGACCTTGGTTTGATCCCAAGTCCAAACATTTTCTTATTTTCTGACCATTTGAACCATATCCGGTGAAACTCATGAGCAAACGTCCATCATGCGCCCTATTGATCCAGTCACTAGATCGTTACCAGTACAAATCCAACGTTCCAATCAAGGAGAGACCATGGTGCACCATCCAAGCGTGCCAGCACAGGATCTGGCGCATGTTTGGGCTCAGTGTACATGGGCCTTGAGATTCAGCAACACCCCCCCTGGGTGCTTGCACAGGCCCAATTTCTTACTTTTCTTTATTATTTTAATTCTTTTTCTTTTATTTATTATTTATGTTTTTTCAATAACCCCAAAAAAAGTCATTATTTTTATTTAATCAAAAATCATAAAAAACATCAAAAATCTTTTTTTCATAAAAAATATTTTATTAATTAATTAGTTTAATTAAATTAAGGTAATTTAATTTTTTTTTCATATTATAATTAAAAATAATTAGATTTAGGGTTTAATTTTATACTTAACCTAATTTTTCCTTAAAAATAAGTATTTTCTCAATTTAGATTTTTAGGTCTCCTAATTATTTCTCGCATTTAATTTACCGCGCATTTTTAATTTCCCTTTTTTATTATTATTTGTAATTGCTCCGAGTTTGTAATAGATTTAAATAGGATTTCAATTCTGCATTTTATTTTCAGTCAAAATAATTATGTATCTGCCCAAAGCCATGTAATAGCTAGGACTCTAATTTCTCGCTTTTAAATTTCCGTAACTATGAACTGTTTAGGTGTATGGACAATAAGCTTGCATGTGAAAGATAAACGATTAATACAGTAGAAAACCTTAATTGTGCAAAGATAATTAACTGAAAAAACACACTTGCACATGCTCACTCCTAGGGTTTTTCCCACTTGGTTGCCTCAGAAATATTGGTCATATCCCTCGAACGTAGGGGTACCTTAGCAATGACCCGCGATTCAAAATCGTCATGAAGATCATAGTCCCTACTTGTCCCTCGAGTTGCCTACGAATTGATCTTATGACGATAGTCCCTTCGAAATGCTAAGGTATCTTTACTTGTTGCCTTTAGAGACCATTTCGTCCCTTCGAACGTCCCTTTTAAACTCCAACGATGGTGCTACCTATTCCTCAATAATAGGATAGCGTTTTCTAAAGGAAAACAAACATACCTTTTTCGAGAGTAGGTAGATTAGTTCTTAGGTACTTGCTCAAACAAAACTTTTCACACAAACACTTTTCAAAACAATTTTCAAAACAAACTTCGTCACACTCTTGAGGACTGATACAAGGGTTATCACGAAGTAAAACTTTTTCAAAACAAGCACACGCAAGTAATTTAAAAATGAGCAAGTACCTAAGAGCCCGTGGAAAACCACAGATAGAAAGGGTGCTAACACCTTCCCTTTCTATAATCTACCCCCGTACTCAGAAACATCTCGAAAAAGGTTTTTCTGTTCTTTTTCCTTTTCCTTTGTTGGATGAAATAAAAGTCGATAGCGACTCTTGCTTACCGCAACATTTGCGAACAAAAAACGCAAACCAGTATAAAAGTCGGTTCTGCCACCGTATCTCACTTTGCTTGTGTTTGATTATCTGTTCAAACATGAAATCATAACATCATGACATCATACCATATCATTTTCACTGACCATTTCAAGGATCTAAGGGCCTGTGATGTAGGTCATCATGAACCAGGCGTATAAAAAGGGACAAGAGGATTTATTTTCCTCTAACCATATGTCGTTTGTAATACAGTGAGAGAACTGACTTTACTGGTTTTGCATTTTATCACAAATGTTGCGGTTAGCAAGAGTCGCCATCGACTTTTCTTTTATCCAACAAAGGAAAGGATGAAAAGAATAGGAAAAACCTTTTTAAATATTTTGAGTTCAGGGGGTAGATAATGAAAAGGGAAGGGGTTAGCACCCTTTTCATCCGTAGTTATCTACGGGCTCTTAGTTGCTAGCTCACTTTGAAAATGCTTTTTTTTGTGTAAGTGTATTTGAAAATATTTTTAAAAAGACGCCTTAGTGCGGCGAACTTTATAATGATTCTCGTATCATTGAGAATGCATACAAAGTATTTATGTCTTTGAAAATATTTAGAAAAGAGTTTGTGTATGTGTTAAAAATTGTTTTGTTTATTTTTATGAGCAAGCAACTATAAGCAGTCTACCTACTCGAACGGTCTTTGTTCTTTTCCTTTTTCTTTAGACAGTTCTATCCTACTATTAATTAGTAGTTAGCCCTATCATTGGATGTTTGAGGGACAGGTGTAGGTCAACGTACAGTCATAGAGGCAACTTGTAAGGAAATTTAGAAATTTTATCGTAAGGGACTAGATTGTTTACCGAAGGCAACATCGGAGGATCGTCGAGGGACTACAATCTTTTTGTATTGGAGGGACTTTGCTAAAGCGTCCCCATGTTCGAGGGACATGACTGTTTTTCTGAAGGCAACAAGTGGAGGTACCTTAGAGGTGCGTGTGTGCGAAGTGTGTTGTTTTTCAGTTATGTTTATCTTGAGTGTTAGGTTTTCTAGCATTTGTTTTTAAGTCTTATCATGCAATCCTATTAAGCATACATCTAGCAGTTAAATATATACATAGAGCAGAAAAATAAAAATGTGAAAAGTAAAGTCTAAGCTATTACATCGCTTCGGGATGGGGGAAATACAAACCAAAATGGGGAGAGAAAAATGTAAATAGTCCTAATTTTAACTATTACATTCCTTCAACAGTTACATAATTGTTCATGAAAATAAAAATGCGAAAGAAATAAATAACGCGCGGAGATGAAACGAAAAAGGATGAAAAACCCTAAAAGATTCTAAGATTAGAAAAATGTTTTTGTTGTTTTTGTTTAAGAAAAATAATAATTAAATTAATGGAAACCTAATTCTAATTAATTTAAAAAATGATTAAATAATTAATTAAAATTAGAAAAATTAATTTAATTAATAATAATAAAAACTTAAAATATATTTTTGAAGTTTTCTGATTTTTATTGATTAAAGGAAAGTGATTAAAAAAATGTTGATTAAGCAAAACAAATAATACTAAAAAAATGTAAATGGGCCTCGCTACAAAAAGGGGTTAGGGGGTGCAAAAAAAAATCCTTAGGCCCACAACTAATGAGCCCAGGAGGCTGTGTTGGCTCGGATGAGAGAGACCCCTTGAAGGTGCACGATGGGGTGTGTGCTTGAGAAATTCAGATCATGCTTGATGAGATCTGATGGTTAGGAATTGGAGGTGTATGATGCACGTACGGATCTGCTTAGCATTGGATCTAAAAAAATAAAAACAAGAAAAATACAAAATTCCTTGTACCTAGATTGAACCAGTTAGATTTACTCAAAACATCAACAACAATATGAATGCATGCATAAAATTGATTTAAATCACATATTCAGATAGTTTGAAAATCTAAATTTTACCAAGACCGTAGGAGGGTTATGAGGATGATTTGGGACGTGTGAGGCTTGAACCTGGGCTCTGGAGAACTCTTGGGATACTCAGGGGTGATGTTTGATCATTGGTTTGGACTGGTATAGGCTGGAAAGTGAGGCACGATTTTCACCAACTTTTTGATTTTTTAGAGAATTTTGAGAAGGCTTTTATGTGAAAGCATTTCATGTCCCTTTGTGATCTTAAGCTTGTATATTTATAGAGAGGGAAGAGAGGAGTGAACATGTATGGCAAGGAACAAAGCATTCATGGCCTTTGAGACAAGAATAAAACACATTAAGAAGTTGCCATTTTTGAGTGATTCTTTCCCTTTTTGAGTATGCAATGAACCTGGACCATTTGTGTGTGTCTTTCACGAATTAATGGGCTTCAAAATTGATCAAATCCAGCCCATATGCATAGCCCACGATTTTTGTAATTTTATTTAATTTATTTTGCATTTATTTGAGTAAAAACAAAATAAATATAAATAAAATAATAATAAAATACAAGACAAGGTAATAGTGAGTTTAGGAGTCTTTTTCAAGGTCATGGACATGTTTGAAGTCCAAAACGTTTGGTCACAAGTCCAAAATTTCAAGTTTGCACATTTAGCATTTCATGCATTTCTTAAAAATTGCCCAACTTGTGAAACTCATAACTTACTCAATTTTCATCTTTTGAAGGTGATATTTGACTTTTTGAAAATCTCAAGGTGTCCTATACACTTTCTATTTTAATCATATTTGCATTTGTAGACATTATCTTGATGTAAGTTGCCTTGACAAAAAGTGTCTTTTGCTGACTTTTGAAAATGACATATAATGTATTAGCTCATATCTTTCAAATGAAGCACTTTTTGGACTTGAGCATAAAAGCAAAGTTGTAGAGAATTGGGGAAAACTTTAAGAAGCACATGAAAGTTATGCTTGGTCAAAGTTCAATTGACTTTCTCTTAAGGAAACCCTAATTTAACAATTCTCGACCCTTGATGATCTGAGGATTTTCCTTGAGGAATCATGATAAACCATTTATCAAATAATTAATATCACTTCAAAATGTTGATGTTGACCAAAAATCTTGAAGTTTGACTTTATGTTAACCACATTTGACTTTTTGATCAATACAATTGATTTTCAAACATTTGAGCCATTGATTGAGCAAACTTGTGACGTAGGACTTGAAACTTTACATGAACCTTGTTGAGGACCTATGAAGAACCATGGAAGCCACTTGAGACCTTTGCAAACCAAATTTCCTTGAGAAACTCCAAACCCTATTTTTAGGCCTTTGGTTTAGGAGGAGCATCTTGACTAGTCAACCCTTGAGTGTCCTGAGTGTCTGAGAAGCCTTGGAAAAATGCCTTGAAGAAAAATGTGAGGGCAAATTTTAGGGTACAACAGCTGCCCATGTTCAATCTTCTTAAACCTGAAGAGTTAGATTGGCTCATCCGCCATTCATGACTTGAAGGTAGAAGATGATTGAACACTTAAGTGCCCAGAAATTTGCACTCGCATGTGCAAGAGGTAACGTTGTTGGTTGATTATACCGGGAATAGGCTTATAGATGTCATTTGGAGAGGTGATGGAGAATCGTCGAAGATGGGCTTATAGATGGCATCCAAGGTAACTGTTGACTTCAACTGGAAGAAGCATCAAAATAAATCTTTGATCGATTTAATCTAAAATAGAAGAGGTCTTTCTCCTGTTTTTAACTGAAAAGATAAATCCATACCAGAAGAGGTCTTTCGCCTATCATTACCTGGAAGATATGAATCCATATCAGAAGAGGTCTTTTTCCTGTTATTAACTAGAAGAGATGAACCCATACCAGAACAAGTCTTTCGCATGTCATTAATTGGAAGAGATAAACCCATACCAGAAGAGGTCTTTCGCCTGTCATTAATTGGAAGAGATGAATCCATACTAGAATAGGTCTTTCTCCTGTCATTAACTGGAAGAGGTGAACCCATACCAGAAGAGGTCTTTCGCCTGTCATTAATTGGAAGAGATGAACCCATACCAGAAAAGGTCTTTCGTCTGTCATTAATTGGAAGAGATGAACCTATACTAGAAGAGGTCTTTCGCCTGTCATTAACTGGAAGAGATGAACCCATACCAGAAGAGGTCTTTCGCCTGTCATTAATTGGAAGAGACGAACCCATACCATAAGAGGTCTTTTGCCTGTCATTAACTAGAAGATATGAACCCATACCATAAGAGGTCTTCTTGAGAATGATATTTTGTGGAAGCTTCTGAAATAACTCTTCGTTAGATGTAGCCTTTGAGAAGAATGTCAGGCCATGTAAGAGGTTGATGATATTTGTCTTTTAATTGGTCTTTCTTGAAAAGGTAAAGAGTTAGATCTATGAAATTTCATGATGTATGAAATACATTGCGTAATGATGTTCTCAAAATAAATGAGATTGTGCTATATGCATTTCGTATGCATATGCTATGATATCTTGTAAATGATGTGTGAATGTGGAACTTTTTTTAAGTGCATTTGTAAATTCAAGCAGCATCTTTTTCTGGGGAAAATAAATCCCTGATTGTCGTTGGGGATGAAGAATATGTGTATCTTCGATATTTTGGGTATTGTTTCCGCTGGGGACCCCTGCTTGTTGGTTTGAGGAAACTCCGCTGGGGAATATTGATTTTTTCTCTTTGTTTGAGGAAACTCGGTTAGAGAGTATTAATTCCTGCTTTGGGAGAAGAATTCAAGAACATTGGTTGTTCATTGCTCTATTGGGGAATTTATACCCTGACTGGGGATGGAAGAGGTGGATAACCTTCCGACTTATCTGGGGAAGATAAGGTTAACTGGTATTTTATTTGATTCCAGGTTCCATAGCAACTCTTTAGGGATAGTGGCAACTTCACTGGGGAGAGGATTTTATCCTGTGATTTATGGTAAAAGCATACTCAAGCTGGGGAGTGTTAGAATAAATCTATGCCTTGATTGTATCTGAAGATGTATTGAATGGGTATCAGAATGATATCCATATCTGGACTGTATCTGGAAGATGTACTGAATGAGTATCAGAATGAATCTGCATCTTGATCGTATCTGACTTGTATCTAGAAGAGAAATCTGGAATGAGTGCCATAATGAATTTGTATCTTGATTGTATCTGCACTGTATCTAGAAGTGGATCTGGAATGAGTGTCAGAATGAATATATATTTAGACTGTATCTGAACTGTATCTAGAAATGGATCTAGAATGAGTGTCACAATGAATCTATATCTTGATTGTATCTTCACTGTATCTAGAAGAGAGCCTGGAATGAGTGTCAGAACTAATCTGTATCTTGATTGTATCTGCACTATATCTAGAATAGAGCCTAGAATGAGTGTCAGAATGAATATATATCTAGATTGTATCCGAACTGTATCTAGAAGAGAATCTAGAATAAATGTCAGAATGAATCTATATCTAGATTGTGTTTGTTGTACCCCAAAATTTGCCCTCCCATTTCCCCAACATTTTCTCATCACAAAACCCTTGGAGCTCAAGATCCAATTAGGGTTTCCTCTGCTCAAGACTTCTCCTTACACTGTGGACCCAAATCAGGGTTTGTGTTTGCACAAAGATATTTTGACCTAACATGCCCAAGATGACTTTCATGCTTCATTTTGGACTCCCAAGTTTATCCATACCAAGTTTCAAGTCTTGATTCCAAAATTTGCCCAGTCAATTGGACAGTTGACCTAGAAATCAGTTGTATTGGAGAAAAAGTCAACTGTGGCCAATTGACAGTCAAATCTCATGAAAATTGACCCACATCAATATTATGAACTCATATGAACCATTTGGTCAAGTTTGGATCACAATTCCACAAGAAATTTGATCAGATCGCCAAAAGGGCAAAATGGTCATTTTTAGGGTTTTGACTGCACAAAGGCAATTTTTGACTGTTTGACCTAGCCAATGGCAAACCAAACCCACATATGGACTCAAGGACCCCATGGAATTGTCTTGACATACTCAACAAGTTCAAAAGATCCCAAATGCACAAGATTGACAGTTGAATTTCCCAGTCAATTGATCAATTTTGACTGTATACTGAAAAGTCAAACTTTGACTTTTTGGTCAAAATCAAGTGTCAAGATTCATTTTTCATCAAAACATGCCAAATCATGAAACTTGTTCATCAAGAAATCAAGAATTGCAAATTAGGGTTTGAAATGAAGATTTTTCATAACTTAGAATTTTTCTAAGTTATGAAAAACCCTAATTTTTTCCTAACTTTGTCCCACTTTCTCACCAAGATTCATTTGGATTCAAGCAAAAGTCAAAACATAAAAGTTGTAGCCTATTGCAAAATCTACAACTTTGATTCACAAAGTTATCCCAAAAGAAGCTTGTAGCTCAAGTTACAATTTTTGGAACAAGGGTACTAAACCATTCTTAACTTAGAGAAAATTTGACCTATTTTAGGCAAGGTTTTTACCTAACTTCAAGACCATTTTTCACATACTTCCACTTGGAATTTAAATTTTCATTTCAAAGATTGATTGTAGTACACATTCCAAGCTTTCCAAAATGTCTAAGAACTCATCAAACAACCTCATGGTTAGGGAGAATCGAATTTGGCAAGATGGGAAAAACTCACTTTTGATTTGGCCAAGTTACATGTTCATACATCTAGGCCATTTTGAAATAAGCTTGCACAACTTGATTACAGGTCCTATATCCCTTTTGCACTCATAAATTTAATGCAAACTCATTGTGCCAAGACCATATTTTATGTGTTCAAGCATTACATAAAGGTTTAGTCCCAAAATAGAAAAAGCATAATGTCCATTTTTGCAAAAGTAAGCTTTATGTCAATTAGCAATCCAAGCAAGTACAGGGCAAATCTCTTTGGCACAAGTTTATGAGCTAATTACACTGATCAAGACTAAGTGGTGCAGCACATTAGGGGGGCCTCTATCTGTCTAAAAACTCAAGTGGACATTGGTTGCTTAAAGTTGAAGAAAGCTAGCATAACATCTAACAACTCTCATCTCAGCCAAGACAAGCTTAAGAAAAGTTGTCAAACATATTCTAAACATCCATTCTGAGCTAGAACACGAGCCAACCATCTCCAACACCTCCCCATTCACAGAATCACCCTCAAACTGCCAAAACAGGGGACCTGCTGCAGATTGAGTTCCATAACTCATTCCATTCGTGCATTCTTGCTAAAAACACTTCAAACACATCCCACAACATCCATTGAAGCTATTCCAAACCTCAAACACGACCTGTAACACTCCCATTTAACATCACCATTTTCATTTTTCTGTTTTGCAGGTGGAGTTCTATAACTCGATTCAGCTAGTTTCAAAGCAAAGTAAAGCTTGGAATAGCATCCCTGGACATCAAGGAAGCTGTACCAATCATCACCTTGCATTGAAGACACCTCCATCACCAGATACAACTCCAACTGAACAGGTAAGTTCATGAACTCGTATCTCTCTATCCAGGCATTGTTATCTTTAGGTTTGTGAAGAAAATATGTCACATTCATAGCCCTGAACACGCCCATATAATTAGTTTTCATTTATATTATGTGTGCTGTGAGAATTTAATATCTGAACATGGAACAAAAACTAGGTCAGGAATTGGGGGAGAAGAAATTCTCTCTCATCTTAGAGAGTTAAGTCAAGTTCTTTATATGGCTGAATTCGTCTCTTAATGCTCTACATTTTTCATGTTGTGAGTTTTGCTTGAAAGTCCAGGAATTGGGAGATAGAAAATGCGCGTGGATGGTTATTCAAACATGTTCTGAGGTTGAAGATGAAGTCTTCTTGGGCTGGGCCTGAGTTGACTTTCTTTTTGCACCCTTTTGTTACTTTTGAACCCCCCTGGCCCATTATGCTTATTTTTATGATTTTTTGATCTTTTCTTTTTTTGTTCTGACTTATTTATTTTTATAATAATATTAAAAATATAAAAAATATTTTTCACACCATTTTTATATTTATTAGGCATTTATTTGTTTAGATTAATATTTTTACATAAATAAATACTTACATACTTTTATTTAAAAAATACTAAAATAATGCAAACACGTTTTATTTTTTATTTTTATTTTATTTTATCTTCTGAAAATATTTTATATAAAATATACTTTTTTTTATAAATATTAAATATTATTATTTTGTATATATTCAATATATTTAATAAATAATACAAATACATATATGTATATTAATATGCAAAATATATACATTTTTATTTTTTTATTAATATTTAATATTAAAAATACCTTTTTACAAATATACTTCATTTTTATTTTATTTTTGTACATAACTAATAAATATTGTACATATTAAATGATTAATACCTTTTATTTAATAAATTAGGGTTTTGCCCTAAATACATAAAAACTCCAAAAATAATACTTTTTATTTTGTTTATTTGACATACATAAAAACATTTTTTTTTCATACATATAAAAACATTTTTTGCATCTTGCATATTTATTCCATTTTATTTAATTATTGTATATTAAATAATTTGTATAATTCCAAATTGATGTAATAGTCTAGGTTTAAATTCTTTGTCAAAATACCCCCATTTGAACATTTGTACCCCCCTTCCCATATATTGTGTTGTAATAGTTTAGGACTTTATTTTTCGCACTTTAATGCTTTCTAATTATGCCATGCTAGAATTAGGGTTTGTATGCGAATCAAAAACAACAAAAATAGTTTGACCTAATTTCAAGATAATCAAGCATGAAAATGGACAACACTAATCACACTTGCACCCCTAGGGTATTCCACTTGTTGCCTTCAATAAATGGGCCATATTGCATGTTAGGTTTCTTTGGGCAAAACAAACAACCAAATGATCATAGTCCCTCGATGACGCTTTCGAAAGTTGCCTAAAAAATGATCAAGTCCCTTAAAGAAAACATTGCCCAAAGATACTTGGCACCATTGCAATTATGGTCTAAATGATGACCCGCGCCCGTCCCTTTCACATCCTAACACAAGATTGTCCACCAAATGCAATGGTGGAACAAAATTGTTAAAAGGGTTAAAAGCATAGGAGAAATCTTTGAGAAATTTAGGAGTAGATAACCTCTTAGTTACTTGAATCAAACTTGCAAAACAAAACACTTGCCTATTTTTAAACCACACATCACTACACTTTCAAAAACGACTTTCAAAAACAAATGAAAACCTTTTCAAAAGACATACACCTTTGTATACATCCCAACATGGATCATTACAAAGGTTGCCACCACATTGGCCTCTTTTCAAAACATTTTCAAACCCACACACACAAAGCACCATTTCAAACAATTGAAAATTAAGGCAAGTTGATCTAAGCAAGTAACTAAGAGCCCATGGATAACCATGGATAGAAAGGGTGCTAATACCTTCCCTTTCTATAATCTACTCCCCGAACCCAAGAAAACATCTCAAAGGTTTTTGCTGTGCTTTTTAACCTTTCCTTAGGATAAAATAAAAGGTCGGTGGTGACTCTTGCTCAACCGAAACATTTGCGAAAAAAACGAAAAACCATAGTCAGTTCTCCCACCGTATCACAGAACTGGCGACTCTGCTGGGGAAAACTTTTAAAGTGGAGTAACCTTAGGGCTTAGATCACTCTCTTGCATGATTAATTGTTTGTCTTGATTGCTTTACATTTTGGCTCTCTTGTTTGGGTTTGCAATCCTACACCCGGATTTGGGGAAACATTCATAGATAGCAATACATTGTGGAAACTGTGCGGGGTATACCGACACGGTCGAAGCAATAGCTATATTAGTGCGACATATTTGTGAGTACCGGTAACCCTTGAGTTCAATCAAGGAGAGTACGGGGCCGCTGAGTGATGTCACTAAGCACTAATGACCTAGAACCTTACTTGACCATCTTGGCCTTTTATTAGGGGTAGTGAGATGACCGGCTTTGGTGCAGTCCGAAGTTGGTAGATACTCGATACTACACTCATTGAGGGTTGTTTTCTTGGAATATTTCGGTCGCTAGTTAAGTGGCTAAACCAAAACAATGAACAATGAAAACAATCCAGTGATATTGAGCTCCTTAGAACCAGGTTACTATTTATAGGACAGGTTTTTAAGCCAACTACACTCAAGAGGGTACTTACCTATGAAACCCCATGCAAGCCTGAAACTAGGGTTTGGTGTGATTTGCTTGTACATATGTTTGTGCATACATCATGAACATCATAAAGCATCATATGCATTTACTAACCACTTCAAGGGTTTAGATCTTCATCTTTGTTCTTGTTTTGTAGGTCATGGAAATTCCTCGCAGAAAAACCATCCAAGTTAACCTTGTGAGAATCTCTCCTCAACTCAATGAGCTCACCTCAAGAATTCCGGAAAGCTCATCCTTCAGTGAAAGACATGGTAGACTGCTCAGCTTAGTCAACGCCAACATTGAAGAAGACATGATGAAAGTGCTATTCCAGTTCTTTGACCCTCTTCACCACTGTTTCACTTTCCCTGACTATCAGTTGGTACCCACTTTGGAGGAATTTTCTCAACTCCTGAGAATTCCTATCCTCAATCAACTACCTTTCAACGGTATGGAAAAGGAACCAAAGCCTGAAGATGTTACATCTACAGCCTTCTGACATCAAGGGGCATTAGGAAACTAGAAGCAGTGTCAAAGGCTTCTTAGCAAAATTCTTGTTTGAGAAGGCACAAGAGTGTTGGAATTCATTGGACCTACAAGCCTTTGAAGAGATTGTGGCACTCCTTATCTATGGGTTGGTCTTGTTCCCAAATTCTGACCAATTGGTAGATGTCAACGCCGTCAAAATCTTCTTGTCCAGAAATCCAATACCAACATTGCTTGGGGACATTCTTCACTCATTTTACACACGAACAATGAGAAAGAGGGGTGTTCTCATGTGCTGTACTCCTCTCCTTGCAAGGTGGTTTATTTCGCACCTTCCACAATCTATCTTAAAGAATGACCAAGGCTCAAGGTGGTCCCAACGGTTGATGACTCTTACTCACTCTGATGTACATTGGTGTTCTCGGTCCAGAGAAAATGTCATCATCGTCGACCGTTGTGGAGAGTTTCCTAATGTTCCTTTACTTGGGATCAGAGGGGGCATTACCTACAACCCTTGCCTAGCTTTGAGGAAATTTGGATATGCACGAAGAGATGGCCCTCACGACATGTTGATTCCTGACCTAGTTTTTGACTTCGACAACGATGCGCAAGGACTTCGCCAAAGATTCATCAGAGCTTGGGGGAGGCCCAACAAGGTTGATAGCAAGACTTTGGGACACAAGAACTCCATCCCTCTTGAACCTTACCTCAAGTGGGTACGAGCCCGAGCCCAGAGTCTAATGATGCCTTATCCTCATGTTCTCCCTGTGATTAAAGAGCCCGTCAAGGAAGGAGAGGTTCCCTACACCATCCTACATCCTGACATGCCTACATCATGGGAGGAGATGCAGAAGAGTTGGATCCAACTCAAGGAGGAGCGGAACACTTTTGAAGCCAGCTTCTATGCCAGTGAGAAGAAGGTTTTAGAGCTCACCTGCCGACTCCATGAGCAAGAGGCCCTCAACACCTACATTGCGCCAAAGAGGATGCGCAACGTCTTTTTACCTTGAGAAGTTGTTTTTGTAATATTTGGCCCATGGGGCATTTATGTACTAACAAATTTCTTCTTATTAATATGACGTGCGTTCTTTTTGTCTGCAACAATTGTGAATTTCTAAAAATCCTTGAATGCATTGCATAGATAGCATCTCATGTATCATGTGCATAACAGGTACCCCTTTTTTTCTACAGGTTGCTTAATCTTCTTCGCTGTTTATTTTGAACAGTCATCATGAATCCAGAATCCTCCAGTGAGCAAGCAATCAAGGCCCTTCAGGCCCAAAGTGCCCAGTTTCAAGAGATGGTCATGAGCCTGGCCCAAGGTCAGCAAGAGTTGAAGGCTCTGCTCCTAAAGAAGAAGAAGAAGAATAGAACTGCGTTATTCAACACTGGACGCAGGTTTGGGAACACACTCCATAACGAGGCTGATCCAACTACTTCCTCTGCAGAGAAAGACAGTCCCCAAAGGGGATGAGCTTCTAGTCCTGCAGTCTCTGACAACGAGACGGACTACAATGACGAACAATACCCACCTGCTACTGACAGATACAAGCAATTAGAGGACCGCTTGAGTGCCATGGAGATTCAAAATGTGCCGGGGCTGGATTTCGGAGATTTGGGGTTATCTTCTGGGGTGGTAATCCCACACAAGTTTAAGGCGCCTGCCTTTGCCAAATACGACGGGGCTTCCTGTCCAAAGCTGCATCTAAGGTCGTACGTAAGGAAGATCCAACCTTACACGGCAGACAAAAATCTTTGGATCCACTTCTTCCAAGATAGCCTTTCGGAGTCGCAGCTTGAGTGGTTTTATCAGCTAGATGGAACCAGTATCCGACATTGTGAAGATTTGGCTACCGCATTCTATAGGCAATATCAATACAATTCTGACCTCGCTCCTACGCGTACCCAACTTCAGGGTATGTCTCTAGGAACGGGCGAAGGGTTCAAAGAATATGCACAAAAATGGAGAGATTTGGCTGGCAGGGTGCAGCCTCCTTTGACTGATCGTGAGCTGGTTGATATGTTTCTAGGGACCTTGTCTGGTCCATTTTTCAATCATCTGGTTGGCAATTCCTCAGCTGGGTTTACGGGTTTGATTCTGACGGGTGAAAGGATAGAAGCCGACATCAGGTCAGGAAAGATACAAAAAGCTGCCTCCGCAAGTACTGAGAAGAGGCCTTTCAAGAAAGAAGTGAGTGCCGTCTATGGTCCTAGAAGACAAGTCAAGCCAGAAAGCCGTCAAGCCGTCAATGCTTTGGTCATTTCAAAGCCTGTTGCTGCTCCTCAGCAGTACAATCTACAAAGAGGTGAAAGGCCCAAGAGGCAGTATACTCGGCTGAGTATGACCTTGTCACAAATCTTACCACAGCTGTTATCAACCAACTTGGTGACCATCAAAGAGGCTCTGAAGGTCGTGAATACTGCATCTCCTAAGTATAACCCAAATGCCCGTTGTGCTTATCATTCTGATAGCCCCGGGCATACTACTGACGATTGCTGGGCCCTGAGAAATAAAGTGCAAGACCTTATCGACGCGAAGGAAATTCAGTTTGAGGCGCCTGAGAGGCCAAATGTTGTAACTGCTCCTATGCCCCAGCATATAGTAAATGCCATTGAGGAAGATTTGTATGTTGTTTCGGTAAATGATGTTGCTACCCCTCTTTTGATTGTTAAGAGGAACTTACTACTAGCCGGTTTATTTCTGGGTTGTAGCAAGGGTTGCCTCCTGTGTGTTGTTATCCCTACCGGTTGTCCGCTGCTGAAATCAAGCATCCAAAGCCTGATGGATAGCAAAGAAATTCTGTTCAAGAAAACCGTTGTTCCGTTTGTTTCCGCTGAAGAAGTATCTGTCGTCACAATTTTCAACAATCCTACCAAGGCTCTCCCAAGGAAGCCAGTCCAAATTATGTCTGTTGCACCCATTACCATTACTGTTCTGGGGCCTCTCCCTTATGAATCTAACAAGGCTGTCCCATGGCACTATGGGGCAGACGTGTATGTGCTTGGAGTGAAGCAGGAGTTCAACACCAGTACCAGTATCGGTAACATCACTGGTCCCGCCAAGATTACTCGCAGTGGCAGGCTCTTCTCGCCTGACATTGCACCACCAGTTATCCGAAAACCTCTTATCATCACACCCGCAAGTGTGCATGTTTCAAATCAAGTTCCTGTGCCTACTACTGCCGCCGAGTCCTCTGATGCTCAGGGCAAAGAAGTTGCTACCGGTTTGCCTGCCCGGACGGAGGCACCAAAAAAGACTGCTATCGAAGCCTCCCAACAAGAGATGGAGGAAATCCTTAAAATCATTAAAAAGAGTGACTTCAATGTCGTTGAACAGCTGGGGCATACCCCCTCCAAAATCTCTATGCTATCATTGCTGCTGTGCTCAGAGGCCCACGCCAAGGCCCTGATTTCATTTCTGAAAATGGCCCATGTGCCGCAAGAGACATCTGCAGATCAATTCACTGACTGTGTGGCTAATTTGACAGCTGACAATGGCTTGGGGTGCTCGGATGCTGACCTTACCGCCAAAGGGAAAAATCACAATGATGCCTTGCATGTCTCTATAGAATGCAGGGGCACTACTCTCGCACACGTGTTGGTGGATACCGGTTCTTCCCTGAATGTTTTGCCCAAGAAGGCCTTGGATCGATTGGATTGTGAGGGCCTGGAATTGAAACCTAGTAACATCATTGTTAGGGCCTTCGACGGTTCTAAGAGGATGGTGCACGGTGAGGTAGACATTCCTATTCGTGTGGGTTCCCAAGTCTTCGACTCAATGTTCTATGTAATGGATATTCGTCCATCTTATTCCTGCTTGATGGGTCGACCCTGGATTCACAAGGCTGGGGCAGTAACATCCACTCTACACCAAAAGCTCAAATACCCTATCAAAGGGAAGATTGTTACTGTGCAGGGTGAGGAGGAATACATGGTAAGTCACTTGAATTCATTCTGGTATATCGAGATGGATGGGGAGTTTATTGAAACCCCCTTTCAGCATTTTGAGGAGGTACCTCCAACGTTGCCGTCGGCTGAGACAATGGTTGAAGAAGACTTCCCTCTGAAGATGGCTTCCTTGAAGGATTCCCGGGCAGTGATTGAGAAAGGCAAATGTGCAAACTGGGGTCAGCTTCCTGACTTCACTCAAAAGACCGACAAGTTTGGGCTGGGCTTCACTGCAGAGGCACAGAGGGCTGTTCGCAAAGAAAGGATCAGAAAGGCTCCGGTGTTTATCACCAACTCAAGGGTGAATGCTATCGAGGAGGACGTAGAGGAAGCAGAGTTTTACAGTTGGATCTATCCAACCACCAACAACGGACCAAGCAACTGGACGACAAAGGATTTTACACCTATTACATTTGTCACGCAGTAATTAACTCTTTTATTTTCAATTTATAACAAACAATATGTTGAAACTTTTATTGGCTCGGTGTCCTACCCGGGGCACCGTAGCTCCATTTATGAGGGCTTTTTGTATGACATTTCCATATATCATTAATCAAAACATTGGACGTTTGTTGCATTTCAAATCTTGTGCTCCTTTTCTTTCTGTGTTATATATTGCAAAACAGCTATATTTACACACACTCACTTATACAGGTTTCAATCCACTCTGGATCTCACTGGTAACGGCTCTGCTACCACCAGTTATGACTTCGAGAATCCGATCAACTTGGCCGAAGACGAAGGTGAAGATGATTGCGAAGTGCCTGGTGAACTTGCAAGACTGCTACTCCAGGAAGAGAGGGCCATTCAGCCGCATGGAGAGCCGGTGGAAACGATTAACCTGGGTACTGAGACAGATAGAAAAGAAGTCAAGATTGGTGCCAATCTAGAGCTCAGCGTGAAGCAACGATTGATCCAGATGCTGCATGACTACATGGAGATCTTTGCTTGGTCTTACGAAGACATGCCTGGTTTAGATGCCGACATTGTGGTTCATCACCTGCCTACCAAGGAAGACTGCCCTCCGGTAAAGCAAAAGGTCCGCCGTATGCGTCCAGAGATGTCCGAAAAGATCAAAGATGAGGTTATGAAGCAATTCGATGCCGGGTTTCTAGCAGTGACTTCTTACCCTCAGTGGGTGGCCAATGTGGTGCCAGTGCCGAAGAAGAACGGTAAGGTCAGAATGTGTGTCGACTACAGGGATTTGAACAGGGCCAGCCCCAAAGATGATTTCCCTCTGCCTCACATCGACGTTCTTGTTGACAATACTGCTCAACACAAGGTGTTCTCCTTCATGGATGGTTTTTCAGGGTATAATCAGATCAAGATGGCTCCGGAAGATAGGGAAAAGACTACCTTTGTGACTCAGTGGGGCACTTTCTGCTACAAGGTCATGCCATTCGGGTTGAAAAATGCTGGGGCAACCTACCAACGTGCCATGGTTGCTTTATTTCATGATATGATCCATCATGAGATTGAGGTATATGTTTATGACATGATTGCAAGGTCTCAAACTGAGGAGGAACACCTTGACCATCTGCGGAAGCTGTTCGACCGATTAAAGTTATACAAGCTGAGGTTGAATCCCAACAAATGGACCTTTGGGGTGAGGTCCGGAAAATTGCTAGGTTTCATTGTAAGCAATAAAGGTATTCAGGTGGACCCTGCCAAGGTGAAAGCCATACAAGAGATGCCGACTCCCAAGACAGAGAAAGAAGTCAGAGGCTTTCTGGGACGACTGAATTACATTGCCCGATTCATCTCACATCTAACTGCTACCTGTGAGCCAATCTTCAAATTACTGAAGAAAGATCAAGTAGTACGTTGGAACGATGAATGTCAGGCCGCTTTTGAAAAGATAAAGGAGTATCTCCAAGAACCGCCCATTCTTATGCCACCAGTGGAAGGGAGACCTCTAATACTATACTTGACAGTACTTGACAACTCAATGGGGTGTGTGCTGGGGCAGCATGACGAGTCTGGCCGAAAAGAGCATGCTATTTATTACCTGAGCAAAAAGTTTACCGACTGTGAGTCTCGGTACTCAATGCTCGAGAAAACTTGCTGCGCTCTGGTATGGGCTTCTCGCCGGCTGAGACAGTATATGTTGACTCACACCACTTTGTTAATTTCAAAGATGGATCCCATCAAGTACATATTCGAAAAGCCTGCTCTGTCTGGAAGAATAGCAAGATGGCAAATGATCTTGACAGAATATGATATCCAATACACAACGCAAAAAGCAATCAAAGGAAGTGTATTGGCAGATCATTTGGCACACCAACCTGTGGACGATTACCAATCATTGAACTTTGAATTTCCGGACGAAGATATCATGGTCGTAACAGATTGTGAAGTGCCTGGACCGGATGAAGGACCTGAGGAAGGATCCCGATGGTCTATGCATTTTGACGGAGCCTCCAACGCTTTGGGTAATGGTATCGGCGCTGTGATCATATCCTCCAAAGGTACTCATACTCCACTCACCGCCCGGCTATGTTTCAACTGCACCAACAACATGGCAGAATATGAGGCATGTATCATGGGTCTTCAAGCCGCAATCGACTTAAGGATCAAGTTTCTGAGTGTCTTCGGAGATTCCGCTCTCGTGATCAATCAGATCAAAGGCGAGTGGGATACGAAACACCCAAATCTTATTCCTTACAAGGAGTATGTGCTGACTTTGCTTCCCCACTTTGAAGAGATAACTTTTGAACACTTCCCAAGAGAGGAGAATCAGTTAGAGGACGCACTAGCTACGATGTCTTCAATATTCAAAGTCAAATGGGACAATGAGGCTCCCTAGATCATTATCTGGAAGTTGGACGAACCTGCATACTGCTGCGATCTTGAGGCCGAAAAGGTGACTGAAAAACCGTGGTATCATGAGGTGAAGAGATACTTGGAAGCTCAGGAATACCCTGAAGGTGCATCTGTCAACGACAAGAAGTTCATGAGAAGGTTTGAGGCAAAATTCTTCCTCAGCAACGACATTCTCTACAAACGGAATCATGATTCAACTCTACTGTGTTGTGTGGATAAGGCTGAAGCAGAGAAGATCATGATAGAACTGCATGAGGGTACATTTGGAACACATTCCAGTGGACATACCATGGCAAAGAAAATCCTTCGGGCAGGATATTTCTGGTCCACAATGGAAGCCGACTGTTACCAACATTCTCGAACTTGTCATAAATGCCAGATCTATGCTGATAAGGTGCACATCCCTCCGGTTCCTCTGAACATCCTGACGGCACCTTAGCCTTTTGCAATGTGGGGCATTGATATGATCGGCGAGATCCGACCGACGGCATCCAATGGGCATCGCTTCATCTTGGTAGCAATTGATTACTTCACGAAGTGGGTTGAGGCAGCTTCCTACGCCACGGTAACCAAGAGTGTCGTTGCACGTTTCATTCGGCACAACCTGATCTGTCGATACGGTGTACCTGAGAGGATCATTACAGATAATGGTACCAATCTTAACAACAAGATGATCACTGAGCTCTGCGAGCAATTTAAGATACAGCACCACAACTCTTCTCCTTACCGGCCGAAGATGAATGGGGCTGTAGAAGCAGCCAATAAGAATATCAAGAAAATTGTGCAGAAGATGACAGTGACCTACAAAGATTGGCACGAAATGTTACCGTTCGCTCTTCATGGGTACCGTACCTCAGCAAGAACGTCAACCGGGGCAACTCCTTTTTCCTTGGTCTACGGCATGGAGGCAGTCTTGCCGATTGAAGTCCAGATACCCTCTCTCCGGATAATGAAGGATGTAGACTTGAGTGAAGATGATTGGATCCAGACTCGACTTGATCAATCAAATCTAATTGACGAAAAGAGACTCACTGCTATTTGTCATGGTCAGACGTATCAAAAACGGATGATCAGGGCATTTAACAAGAAAGTCAGACCACAAGAGTATCAAGTTGGGGACCTGGTAATCAAACGCATCATCCTTCCTCAAAGTGATCCCAGGGGCAAATGGACCCCTACATACAAAGGGCCATTTGTGGTTAAGCATGTGTTCTCAGGAGGAGCCATGATTCTAACCACCATGGATGGTGACGACCTTCCTCACCCCGCCAATGCAGACATAGTAAAAAGATACTACGCATGAATAAAAGACCCGCTAGGTTGACATACCTAGGCAAAAATAAGGGCTTCCCGGCGAACCGAAAGGGTTCGGGCAAAAATAAGGGATGAAATGAAAAACAATCTGTACACCCGGCAAGTCAAAAACCTGAAAAGGCGGCTTGGGCAAAAATGGGTATCCCGGTGGACTGAAAACCCGAAAGGGTAGTCCAGGCAAAAGTTAGAGATAAAGCGTAACACTATGTCTCATTGGATCACCTTGCATCCAGAATTCGGCATCAACTATCTGGCTCAGACTTCAGCATCGATCAATCAGCTTCATCTTCAACTAAGCAGCAAAGTGATGAGACGCTTGAAGACATAAAGGCGATAGCAGAGTTGGAACCCAGTGGGAATATTGTGCACATAGCTGTTTTGTTTCCTTTTCAAAATTGTATAAACTTTATGTTATTCGGCGGCGTTCTCTTACTAGGACGTCGGCCTCTTGTACAAAAAACGCCTATTTTCAGGCAAACTTCAAAATCAATACAAATTCACTTTTTCAAACAAATTGCCAATTGTTTTTTCCCTTTTCTGTTTTGTCTTGCGAAGAACGTCCAATGTTCATTTTTGATATATGCATTTGACATTAAATTGCTAATTCACAAGTGCTTGCATACGAAACAAAAGACCAATTACAGGTGACATCAGAAATAGGGGCAATGTAGAGTTGTCCAGGCAGTCTAGTTGCTCCATCCGCCAAGGTATCAAGGTAGATTTAACTGAAGAATGTGATCAAGTTATCTCAACTCCTCACAGAGTAAGACAAGATAGCAACATTCCCCAGCGGAGTATAGGCATTCATCAGCAAGCATCCCCGGCAGTCTTGATCTAAGATTGTTCCCCGGCGGAATACGGACACTCCAGTGGAATCATTTTCCAGTACAGTCTGAAGGTTTCCCCCCAGGAATTTGGAATCCATACCCCCAGCAGGTCTTGATTCTTATCCCCGGCAGGTCTTGAAGCTTATCCCCTGCAGAGTACGGACGCCTCTCCCGAGTTTTATTCAAAGTTATTCCTCACAAGGGCTTATAACTGGGTTATCCTCAGCTAATTTCCACGGAAGATCGTCCTCGGCGAAATTCTTTCAATCCCCAGCGGAGTTCATCAAGGTTCCCCAACATGACTTATCGACACAATCCCCAAAGGAGTTTATCATTGTTATCCCCAGCGGAGTCCATCATTGAAATCCTCAGTGAAGCTCTCGTCAAACTTCAGCAAAGTATCCCTTCCACAGAGCAATTCCCCGCAGAGTAATCTCTCCAACAAGTTTATTCCTCAATGGAGTCATCTTCTCCTACCGGTGTATTCTTGCAACCGTCATCCCCAGCGGAAACAAAGAGCTCTACTCTTCAAACGTCAGCCTAGGATTTAATTCCCCGGCCGGTCGTCAAGGATTTATTTTCCTAGACGAAAATACATTCATAAACATTTCGCATTTCATACATCTTGCTTACATACATGATAAAGTGCATACGACACTATCTCATTTTGAACGTCATGACATCATGCATGTCATACATCATGACATTGCATACAACTGATGTTTTGCCTTTTCAGGAAAAAGACAACTACCTTCAACTGTCACAGTTTCCAAATTCGATTCCTGTATCCAGCCAGGGCATATCTATCAACTACCACAATTCCAGATTCGATTCCTGTATCCAGCCAGGGCATATCTGTTGACAACAATTCCAGATTCGATTCCTGTATCCAGCCATGGCATATCTGTTGACAACAATTCCAGATTCGATTCCTGTATCTAGCCAGGGCACATCTGAAGAGTTTGAAGATTCGATTCCTGTATCCAGCCAGGGCATATCTGTTGACGACTATTTTTAGATTCGATTCCTGTATCCAGCCAGGGCATGTCTGTTGACGACAATTCCATATTCGATTCTTGTATCTAGCCAGGGCACATCTGAAGAGTTTGAAGATTCGATTCCTGTATCCAGCCAGGGCATATCTGTTGACGACTATTTCCAGATTCGATTCCTGTATCTAGCCAGGGCACATCTGAAGAGTTTGAAGATTCGATTCCTGTATCCAGCCAGGGCATATCTGTTGACGACTATTTCCAGATTCAATTCCTGTATCCAACCAGGGCATATCTGTGAGCAACCGATTGTAGATTCGACACCTGTATCTAGCCAGGGCACGTCTGCATGAAGAGATTGAAGATCAACACTTGTAACAAGCCAGGAAAACATCTGTCTTTCTCAAAATACACCAATTATCGCTAAGGAATCTCTTATGCGATCAACACTTCCAAATGGCATCTATAAGCCCATTCCCGACAAGGTTCTGTCACGTCTCCAGGTGGCATCTATAAGCCCATCTCCCTATCCACCATCTCTCCAAATGGCATCTATAAGCCCATTCCCGACATCACATTGCTGATACTCCAACATGCGAGTGCAAATTTCCGGGCACTCTAGTGTCCAATCTCCTTTTACCCTCGAGTCGCGAAAGGCAAACTTGTCAATCTAACTCTTCAGGTTCAAGAAGATTTAACAGGGGCAACTGTTGTACCCCAAAATTTTCCCTCCCATTTCCCCAACATTTTCTCATCACAAAACCCTTGGAGCTCAAGATCCAATTAGGGTTTCCTCTACTCAAGACTTCTCCTTACACTGTGGACCCAAATCAGGGTTTGTGTTTGCACAAAGATATTTTGACCTAACATGCCCAAGATGACTTTCATGCTTCATGTTGGACTCCCAATTTTATCCATACCAAGTTTCAAGTCTTGATTCCAAATTTTGCCCAGTCAATTAGACAGTTGACCTAGAAATCAGCTGTATTGGGGAAAAAGTCAACTGTGGCCAATTGACAGTCAAATCTCATGAAAATTGACCCACATCAACATTATGAACTCATATGAACCATTTTCTCAAGTTTGGATCACAATTCCACAAGAAATTTGATCAGATCACCAAAAGGGCAAAATGGTCATTTTTAGGGTTTTGACTGCACAAAGGCAATTTTTGACTGTTTAACCTAGCCAATGGCAAACAAAACTCACATATGGACTCAAGGACCCCATGGAATTGTCTTGACATACTCAACAAGTTCAAAAGATCCCAAATGCACAAGATTGACAGTTGAATTTCCCAGTCAATTGATCAATTTTGACTGTATACTGAAAAGTCAAACTTTGACTTTTTGGTCAAAATCAAGTGTCAAGATTCATTTTTCATCAAAACATGCCAAATCGTGAAACTTGTTCATCAAGAAATCAAGAATTGCAAATTAGGATTTGAAATGAAGATTTTTCATAACTTAGAATTTTTCTAAGTTATGAAAAACCCTAATTTTTTCCTAACTTTGTCCCACTTTCTCACCAAGATTCATTTGGATTCAAGCAAAAGTCAAAATATGAAAGTTGTAGCCTATTGCAAAATCTACAACTTTGATTCACAAAGTTTTCCCAAAAGAAGCTTGTAGCTCAAGTTACAAATTTTGGAACAAGGGTACCAAACCATTCTTAACTTAGAGAAAATTTGACCTATTTTAGGCAAGGTTTTTACCTAACTTCAAGACCATTTTTCACATACTTCCACTTGGAATTTCAATTTGCATTTAAAAGATGGATTGTTGTACACATTCCAAGCTTTCCAAAATGTCCAAGAACTCATCAAACAACCTCATGGTTAGGGAGAATCGAATTTGGCAAGATGGGAAAAACTCACTTTTGATTTGGCCAAGTTACATGTTCATACATCTAGGCCATTTTGAAATTAGCTTGCACAACTTGATTACAGGTCCTATATCCCTTTTGCACTCATAAATTTAATGCAAACTCATTGTTCCAAGACCATATTTTATGTGTTCAAGCATTACATAAAGGTTTAGTCCCAAAATAGAAAAAGCATAATGTCCATTTTTGCAAAAGTAAGCTTTATGTCAATTAGCAATCCAAGCAAGTACATGGCAAATCTCTTTGGCACAAGTTTATGAGGTAATTACACTGATCAAGACTAAGTGGTGCAGCACATTAGGGGGGCCTCTATCTGTCTAAAAACTCAAGTGGACATTGGTTGCTTAAAGTTGAAGAAAGCTAGCATAACATCTAACAACTCTCATCTCAGCCAAGACAAGCTTAAGCAAACTTGTCAAACATATTCTAAACATCCATTATGAGCTAGAACACGAGCCAACCATCTCCAACACCTCCCCATTCACAGAATCACCCTCAAACTGCCAAAACATGGGACCTGCTGCAGATTGAGTTCCATAACTCATTCCATTCGTGCATTCTTGCTAAAAACACTTCAAACACATCCCACAACATCCCTTGAAGCTATTCCAAACCTCAAACACGACCTGTAACACTCCCATTCAACATCACCATTTTCATTTTTCTGTTTTGCAGGTGGAGTTCTATAACTCGATTCAGCTAGTTTCAAAGCAAAGTAAAGCTTGGAATAGCATCCCTGGACATCAAGGAAGCTGTACCAATCATCACCTTGCATTGAAGACACCTCCATCACTAGATACAACTCCAACTGAACAGGTAAGTTCATGAACTCGTATCTCTCTATCCAGGCATTGTTAGCTTTAGGTTTGTGAAGAAAATATGTCACATTCATAGCCCTGAACACGCCCATATAATTAGTTTTCATTTATATTATGTGTGCTGTGAGAATTTAATGTCTGAACATGGAACAAAAACTAGTTCAGGAATTGGGGGAGAAGAAATTCTCTCTCATCTTAGAGAGTTAAGTCAAGTTCTTTATATGGCTGGATTCGTCTCTTAATGCTCTACATTTTTCATGTTGTGAGTTTTGCTTGAAAGTCCAGGAATTGGGAGATAGAAAACGCGCGTGGATGGTTATTCAAACATGTTCTGAGGTTGAAGATGAAGTCTTCTTGGGCTGGGCCTGAGTTGACTTTCTTTTTGCACCCTTTTGTTACTTTTGAACCCCCCTGGCCCATTATGCTTATTTTTATGATTTTTTTATCTTTTCTTTTTTTGTTCTGACTTATTTATTTTATAATAATATTAAAAATATAAAAAATATTTTTCACACCATTTTTATATTTATTAGGCATTTATTTGTTTAGATTAATATTTGTACATAAATAAATACTTACATACTTTTATTTAAAAAATACTAAAATAATGCAAACACGTTTTATTTTTCATTTTTATTTTATTTTATCTTCTGAAAATATTTTATATAAAATATACTTTTTTTTTATAAATATTAAATATTATTATTTTGTATATATTCAATATATTTAATAAATAATACAAATACATATATGTATATTAATATATTTAGGTTAAAATGCAAAATATATACATTTTTATTTTTTTATTAATATTTAATATTAAAAATACCTTTTTAAAAATATACTTCATTTTTATTTTATTTTTGTACATAACTAATAAATATTGTACATATTAAATGATTAATACCTTTTATTTAATAAATTAGGGTTTTGCCCTAAATACATAAAAACTCCAAAAATAATACTTTTTATTTTGTTTATTTGACATACATAAAAACACTTTTTTTTTCATACATATAAAAACATTTTTTGCATCTTGCATATTTATTCCATTTTATTTAATTATTGTATATTAAATAATTTGTATAATTCCAAATTGATGTAATAGTCTAGGTTTAAATTCCTTGTCAAAATACCCCCATTTGAACATTTGTACCCCCCTTCCCATATATTGTGTTGTAATAGTTTAGGACTTTATTTTTCGCACTTTAATGCTTTCTAATTATGCCATGCTAGAATTAGGGTTTGTATGCGAATCAAAAACAACAAAAATAGTTTGACCTAATTTCAAGATAATCAAGCATGAAAATGGACAACACTAATCACACTTGCACCCCTAGGGTATTCCACTTGTTGCCTTCAATAAATGGGCCATATTGCATGTTAGGTCTCTTTGGGCAAAACAAACAACCAAATGATCATAGTCCCTCAATGACGCTTTCGAAAGTTGCCTAAAAAATGATCAAGTCCCTTAAAGAAAACATTGCCCAAAGATACTTGGCACCATTGCAATTATGGTCTAAACGATGACCCGCGCCCGTCCCTTTCACATCCTAACACAAGATTGTCCACCAAATGCAATGGTGGAACAAAATTGTTAAAAGGGTTAAAAGCATAGGAGAAATCTTTGAGAAATTTAGGAGTAGATAACCTCTTAGTTACTTGAATCAAACTTGCAAAACAAAATACTTGCCTATTTTTAAACCACACATCACTACACTTTCAAAAACGACTTTCAAAAACAAATGAAAACCTTTTCAAAAGACATACACCTTTGTATACATCTCAACATGGATCATTACAAAGGTTGCCACCACATTGGCCTCTTTTCAAAACATTTTCAAACCCACACACACAAAGCACCATTTCAAACAATTGAAAATTAAGGCAAGTTGATCTAAGCAAGTAACTAAGAGCCCATGGATAACCATGGATAGAAAGGGTGCTAATACCTTCCCTTTCTATAATCTACTCCCCTAACCCAAGAAAACATCTCAAAGGTTTTTGCTGTGCTTTTTAACCTTTCCTTAGGATAAAATAAAAGGTCGGTGGAGACTCTTGCTCAACCGAAACATTTGCGAAAACAAACGCAAAACCATAGTCAGTTCTCCCACCGTATCACAGTGTTTGAACTGTATCTAGAAGATGATAAACTGTTGGATAAATAAACCCTGTTGGGGAAATACTCTTGTTGAGGAACCACCCTTGTTAAGGAAATGAACTCTGCTGGAGAACAGAAGTCTGAAAGGGGTTTTTACAACCTTGGAGGAACAAGCTCAGTTGGAGAAGAGAAACTCCATGAACTGTATTAATTGGAACTCCATAGGTTGGTGATATTTCTAGAGAGAAAATCATACTCCTTTATCATCTATAGTGATCTGTCATGGCAATTGCAGGGAATGTATGAACTTATGAAGATTACTCTGTGGGTATAATCTCATGAAAGTGGCTCTGTGGGGATCCGTGGAGACTTGTACATACCTCTACTTCTAGAGCCCTTGGTGAATGCTGATCAGGGTTATAAGTCTTCTACTCATAGAAAGTGATGAGATGACAGGACATAGTCGTACACTTTAATCCCTAAATTTTGCCTGGACTGTCCTTTCAGATTTTCAGTCCACTACGATACCCTTTTTTGCCCAAGCCGCCTTTTCAGGTTTTTGACTTGCCGGGTGTACAGTTTTATTATATATCCCTAATTTTCCCTGAACTCTTTTGGTTCACCGGGATGCCT
The DNA here is from genome assembly GCA_948472305.1 of Vicia faba. Classification (NCBI taxonomy): domain Eukaryota; kingdom Viridiplantae; phylum Streptophyta; class Magnoliopsida; order Fabales; family Fabaceae; genus Vicia; species Vicia faba. The sequence goes on from OX451739.1 coordinate 280,445,338, forward strand.
TTATTTTTTCCTAGGTCAATCAACCTAGCGGGTCTTATTTCACGCGTAGTATTTTTTGACTATGTTCGTGTTCACAGGGTGCGGAGAATTGTCACTGTCCATAGTAGTAAGTGTTATAGCACTGCCAGAAAATGTTTGCTTGATTGTATGTGGCCCTTTGTTGGAACTCATGTTCATTGCCCTAAGTGATTCAGATGTTTGCTTGATTGTATGTGGCCCTTTGACAGATTCCTTGAATCTTGACTTGACTGCCACCAGATCAGTTAGACACCATGTCATACCCCTTGATTATGAAAGGCCTGTTACTGGAAATTTCTTTCCATCTGAGGTGATTCTGTTCATTGATAGGATTTTTCGTTCATTGAATATCCGTCGTGCGAATTTCTCTGCTGTCGAGCAATTAGTCATATGCAAACAATGGTATTTAAAAATGCAAAGCTTATGTCTATTTTGAAGTTTTGAAAACAAACTTTTAGTAAACAGATATAATTTTGTAAGAATATGAATTCAACTCAGGATTTCTAAAGCCTTATAGGAGTCAGGATACCTTTTGTAACAGTATGCTTTCGAACTAACCCATGCTTCAGCTAGGACTTTTAAGGGTTGTAGCGTGGCCTGGTTCACGGTTTAAGAAGCAAAGGAAAAAAAAGCTCAAAATTTATTTGTACCCACCCGTTCTCCGTGATGTTCTTCTGTTCTATACTCAGTTAATTGTGTGTTTGGATTCCCATTGAGTCTAGAATTATAAAAATGACATTCTGATGATGGTTCGGATATTGGGAGTTTACTTGAGAAGACAGTCATTTTTTGTGACATTTTTCTATTGTCGAGGATTCGTAACAACCTCTTTTTTTTTTATTTTATTACTCCTACCTTTTGCCTGAACTGTTTCTTTTGTGATTACAGTAAGTGGGATACCCCAGTTTTTTCTTAAGTCTCCTTCATAGGTTTTAACTTAACGGGCTTTTCTTTTGAGAGATGATGATTGCCTGCTTTACGGGGAACCATCACCGTCTTTTGATTTGGAAGGACATTTTTGATACTATGAATTGAAAGCTTGCAACTGAATATGCTTTTGAATTAACTGAGAAACTACCCTGCCCCAGGTTAGGATTAAAGGTTTCAATTTGCATGGCAAAGAAAACTCCTACTTCTTAGGCTCAAAGGAGTTCACTAGGGATTATCTTCCTTATAACTCCACTATTTAAGATTGAAACAACACATGTACATTATCAACAAGGTCTGTTCAAAAGCATATTGTATGAGATTATGGTATTGTTTTCGTCATCCTCCGTCTAAAGGCTTATAACTTTTAATCAAGAGTTGAATATCATAAAAAGGAGTAAAAGCATAATTTCAGTATAGTGAAAACGAATGGATTAAATCAAGATAAACATATGCAATGCATTAATGAGAACAACCAAAGTTTGACATAAATATAAGTGTTTAAACAAACAAAGAAACTACAACTGGAGATTCAAATGAACAAAAAGCTTCTCCGCATATATTTGTCACTTCAGATGGTGTGCTTTTGAGGGATAACAAAAAAACTCAAATTGACCATTTTGTGTAAATTCCAATGTTCCTTCGTCGATCAGGTCTTGAGCCTTGTTCTTTAACATCCAATAGATGTTTGTGTCGTGTCCAGTACTGTTAGAGTGGTATGCGCACCTTTCTTTATGATTGTAATGGGGAGAAGAAGTATTGGGTTTTTGAGGAGGATCCTTCAATGTCACCAGCTTGGCCTTCAACATGTGTTGTAATGCTTGAGCCAATGACATGTTGATTTTGGTAAATCGTCTTTTGGGTGCATCCTGCTTACACTGATTCCCTTATTGTTGTTGAACTTGCGATGTAGTAGCAATCCGAAAATACCTACTTTTAACCAAGCCAACTTCCTGTCTCATCAGAGATTAATTAATGATTTGATCCCCAATTCCAGCCGTTCGTCACACACGGTTGTATTTGTCTTGATGAAGTTTGCTGATGAGAGTTCTCAACTCTTCTTGTCCCCGAGCAAAGTTTTGGATAAGATCCACCTGTCCCATCATCTAGATTATCATTGTTGCCATCTCAGATTGCAATTGTTCCAATTGATCATCCTTGTTGTCTTCAGGATTCTTCTTGGTCATGCTCTCAGTGAGGAGTGCTTTAAATTCCTATTTCCCCTTGGATAGGAACATTTCTTTGAACTGAGCATCTTGAACTTGGAGATTTCTGACAGTCTGTTCGAGAGCCATCTTTACTGAAATAAACAGTAAGCAGATGAGAAAACCTGTATGGGGAAAACCTGTTATGACATGATGCATGATAGGTAGATGCAATGTTTTCAAGGATCTCACGAGGTAAGAAAAATGTTAGAAGTTGAATCTGACTGCAGTTTTGGTTGAAGAACTTTGTATCGTTGAATGTCCTTCTACGAGAATCAAGCTCACCGTATTGAGTGGGTCATAGACTTTGAGTCAAGATAACGTGCTTTGGTATTTGACATCATTGGCTAGAGGAAAATAAATCCCTTTTCCCCTGGCTAGGCGTCTGGTTCATGATACCTTGACAGAATTTGGTTAGAGGAAAATAAATCCTCCTGCCCCTTGCTAGGCGCCTGGTTCATGATAACCTGCATCACTTCCCCTTGAGATCCTTGAGATGGTTAGTGATAATGATATGGTATGATGTTGTGAGGTGCATGTTATGCACCAAGTAAAAGTGTAAGATGATGTAAACAAGTAAATTGATCGCGACTTTATGAGTCTATTAGGTGTAGTGGCTGCAAGTGCACAGTCTATCGTGTAGTTTTAAAATATATCGAACTCACAAGGACTAATGGTCAAAACTACTGTTATCTAAGAGTTACTATGTAAAACTAAGGCTAATTATAAAATTTTGGAGTTTGGGTTTGTGATCGGTGGATCTAGAACTGACTGTTTAACGCTGGTTCGCGAAATGTCGCGGAAGCAAGAGTCGCCACCGTCTTTTATTTTCTCCAAATGGAAAGGACAAAAGCACAGAAAAATTCCTTAAAGAGATTGCTCTCGGTTCGAGAGGTAGATTATAGAAAGGGAAGGTGTTAGCACCCTTTCTATCCATGGTTATCCATGGGCTCTTAGATACTTGCTCACTTGTGTTTTCAAAAATGGTTTGTTTGCTTTTCAACTGTGGGTTTAAAAGTTTCTTTGAAAAATTTCAGATCGACTCGTACGTCAGAGTGTTTGAAAAGTTTGCTTTGAAAGCTTTTGAAAAGTGTCGGTGTGAAAAGTCTTTTGTTTGTTTTGAGATTAGAGCAAGTATCCTTGAGAACCTACCTACCCTAAGGAATTCGTCTGTGTAAATGTCCTTTAAAGTAGTGCCATCCCACCATTGAGAGGTAGGCAGCACCACCGTTGGAGGTGTTCGGGTCAATTCGATATTCGGGACGTGGTGATCACCAGAGCAATGGGAAGACACCTTAGAAGCTACCCTCATGCCAGGTTCCCGGATCATGAGGACTTACTAAGACATCCTCTACTCGACGATCACCTTTCGAAAGGCAAGGCAACAGTGAGGCGTACCCTAGGGGTGGTGTGTGATTTGTGTGTCATGTTTCAGTTTATTTATCTTGTCATGTTTGTCGTGTTCTACGCTTGATTTTATTTTAAGTCCATTCATTCTTGCATGCATATTTAACAGTTATAAATTGCGAGGAAATAAAGCTAAACTATTACAAATGGCGCGGGTCCACATCGCCAAAATTAAACCGGACCCGATTTAGCAGAAGAATAAATAATGCGAAGATAATAAAGTGCGAAAAGTAAATTACATGGCTTAGGGACAATTACATGATTATAATGAGCGACAATAAAATAAACGCGAGAAATAATGAAATTAACAAAATTAGGGCGTTGGACCCTTTTGCAAATAATTAATGATTAATGAGAATTAAAAATTAAATGATTAAATGCTTTTTTTTTTGGTATTTTGTATTTTTTAGATTTAATGAAAAAAAAGAAATTAATTAAAATTAAATTAAGAAGCAAACCCTAATTCTAATATTTTTTAATTATTAAGAAAGAATTAAAATAAGATCTAAATTAACCTAAAATTTATGTACAATTTAAATAGGAAAATAAATAATAAATGAATAGTATTGTGAGAAATCAAAATTAAAAAGACATTAAAACTATTAATTAACCTAATTCTACATGTTTTGGATTTTTTATTAAAAAAAGAATTAAAATTAAAACCTAATTAAACTAAACATTTTATATTCTAATTTATTCATGAAAATAATTAGTGTAAAATAAATATTATATTTTTGTGTATTTTCTGATTTTTGTAATGTTTTTAGATTTTTGTTAAAATAATTAATTAATTAATTAAAGCAATACAAATAAATAATACAATAATTTAAATAATTTAAATAATAAAAGAAAAGAAAAATGAACCAGAGTGGGGTGTTGCCCCAAATAAGGAGGTTCAAATCTGAAAAAGCCTGGCCCACTAAGGGTTGATTCGTTGACTTTCTTGGATCAGCTGTCAGCGCTTTGACCTAGTGCATGGTATTCTTTGAATCCTGGCCCTTGATCTGGATGAGATGGACGCGTGGGCGATGGATTATTGAGCGTGTATGGTGAACGTTCACGTTAGGCCTGCATGGAATCAGCTATAGAAAAATAATATGGAATTTATGCAAGACCTGGGACTTGAACCCAGGTCTGTGAGGTCACAAGCGTAGTGCGTTGCCAGCTGAGCCATTCACTTTCAATTAACATAATATAGCAATTAAATAATAAATATCAAAATTGGTCAATGGTCCTAAAAGCGCGCGCGACATTTAAATGAGCCAGTCCCATTATGCCACGACATTATCATCTTCATCCCTGTAAACGTAAGACTCAGAGGCCACGGTTTTTGCAGTGTGGCTTTAGAGAGGCTATGAGAAAATAGCGACTAGCCCCTCGTCGCTCATAAATTGAGCGCGAGGGTGCCATCTTTTCCGTCTGGATGAGCTGAGTGTGATGATGGTACTGGCATGGTCCAATTTTTCCCCTAGTGAGAACCCCCAATTTGAAGCAACCTGTAACCCTAACTTCCATCCATGGCATTATCGTATATGGTCAGCGAAAACACAATTAAACGTGATGGTTAGTTTAGAAACATTGCACTGAATAATAATCCACAAATAAAAATGCAAGGAGATGCGTTAATTATGATCTATGATTTCAAAAAATTAGTGGTACAGTTTGAATCCTAACCAACGATTCCTTGTGCTTTTCTTGATGTTAATGATTGAGAAAGGTTCAGGAAGGTCTCAGAATGCTATTGAAACAAAAATCAGAGCTTGAATCGTCCAAGAACCTTGAATTCAGTATTGAGTTTTTATGAGAAAATTCAAGAATGCTATGCTTGTTTATGCGCAGCTTTTTAGTCCTTCAGCATCAGGGTTATGATGTAGTATTTGTATGGAATGGTTTTAGGTCAAAAGGTTGAACAAAATCCATGTCCATAATGATTTCACATATTTGATTCTTGAAAATCTTTTTCAATCTTTTTCATGTGCAACTTGGTTCAAATCTGATCAAATCCTATCAAAACTTGCCATAATCCATTAAGCACGAAATATTGACATTATAATGTGCATAAAAAGATTTTTTAGGTTAAGGTTTATATTTTTCATGAATAAAAATCATTTAAATGAATATAAATCAATATTAATTCAAATAAATAATTAAAAAATATGAGAATACTTCCCTTTGGGCCTAGTGGTCGTGCATAGGCTTGGCATGAAGAAATTTGGAAGAAAATTGGGCCCATTTGCATTTTTAGGCCTTTTGCATCAATGTTGACTTTCAAAAATTTCCAAAAATTTCCCAACTTCCACAAGGCATAACTTGGTCAATTTTTAAGCTTTTCACATGTTCTTGGACATTTTGGAAAGGTCTTTGAGTCCTTTAACCAATGCCTTTGGTCCCATGTCATTTTGATTCACCAATCTCAAGTTATGGCCTTTGACTTAAAGTCACTTTTTGTTGACTTTTGAAAATGACCTATAATGTTGAAATTGATAACTTTTTGTGAGAGCATTTCTTGGACTTGGAACATGAAGATGAATTGTAGGAAATGTCTTTCTCTTCAAAATGAGCTTTGGATGGAATTTTTCTGATAATCCATGTGAAAGTTATGCCCTGGTCAATTTCAGTTGACTTTTTCAGCTGTCCAAATATAGCAACTTTTGCATCTTTGATGATTTCTGAGCCAAATTTTGAGAATCATGATCAAGCATTGATCAAATGATGTTTGTGGCTTCAAAATGATATATTGACCAAAAATTTGAACTTTTGACTGCCAAATGACCATTTTGCCCCTACAGTTGACTGTAGTGCAATCTAGGGTTCTGACTGTGCAATTTTGAGCTGAATGCCTTGAAACTTGATATGAGGGTACTTGACCATCTTTGTAGGCATGTGAGACTTGATTGGGCCTTTGAAAAGTTCATTTGCTTGACCAGAACTCAAACCCTAGTTTTGACTGTCTAGGAGACAGTTGAGCTGTATAGTCCTTGGGGAATTTTGTGACCTTGACTTTGACAATTCTTGATGAATATGGGAGGGCAAATTTTGGGGTACAACAGTTGCCCCTGTTCAATCTTCTTAGACCTGAGGATGCAGATTGACTGACGTGTCTTTCGTAATCCGAGGGTAGAAGATGATTGGACACTAGAGTGCCCAGAAATTTGCGCTCGCATAGTGACAATGATGATGAGGGAATGGGCTTATAGATGCCATTTGGATGTTGCTTGGATGGGATGATGGGCTTATAGATGCCATCTGGATGTTGATCGCATAGGAGATTCCTTAGCGAGAACCTGCATACCTGCAAAACAAAAAATGAATACCTGACACGTCGCAGGAGCTGATTTTAGATGCTTGATATAGATATGTCCTGATTGGTTACAGGAGCTGAGTCTGGAGCTTCAAACGCTGATGAATGAACCAGGAATGGTTACTGCCTTAACCATGAATGGTAAGAGAACCTTGGGTGATTTTAACTTCAACAACGCTCGTTGGGAAAAATCTTGGTGAGAATTACCATCTTTGTAGTGTCAGGAAGAGAACCAAAGGATATTATAGTCTCAAAGGGAGTCACCTCATTCACCGTTGGAGAGGGAACTATAGGAAATTATAATCTGGAAGGAAATGTCATCTCACGCTCATGCCGGAGAGGGAAACATTTGAAGAAGGAATCACCACCTCACACGCCGTTGGAGAGGGTACCATGGGAGAATATTACCTCACGCTCATGCCGGAGAGGGGAACATCTGAAGAAGGAATTACCACCTCACACGCCGTTGGAGAGGGAACCATAGGGAATATCACCTCACGCTCATGCCGGAGAGGGGAACATCTGAAGAAGGAATTACCACCTCACACGCCGTTGGAGAGGGGACCATAAGAGAGTATCACCTCACGCTCATGCCGGAGAGGGGAACATCAAAAAGGCTTCTGGAAGCAGTATCAGAATGTCACCATATCTGGTTTACATCTGAAACTATATCTGGAAGAGAATCTGGAAGCAGTATCGGAACATCACCATATCTGGATCATATCCGAAGCTATATCGAGAAGGAATTCTGGAAGCAGTATCAGAACGTCACCATCGCTGGGCTTACATCTGAAACTATATCGAGAAGGATATCTGGAAGCAGTATCAGAACGTCACCATCGCTGGGCTTACATCTGAAACTATATCGAGAAGGAATTCTGGAAGCAGCATCAGAACGTCACCATCGCTGGGCTTACATCTGAAACTATATCGAGAAGGAATTCTGGAAGCAGTATCAGAACGTCACCATCGCTGGGCTTACATCTGAAACTATATCGAGAAGGATATCTGGAAGCAGTATCAGAACGTCACCATCGCTGGGCTTACATCTGAAACTATATCGAGAAGGATATCTGGAAGCAGTATCAGAACGTCACCATCGCTGGGCTTACATCTGAAACTATATCGAGAAGGAATTCTGGAAGCAGCATCAGAACGTCACCATCGCTGGGCTTACATCTGAAACTATATCGAGAAGGAATTCTGGAAGCAGCATCAGAACGTCACCATCGCTGGGCTTACATCTGAAACTATATCGAGAAGGATATCTGGAAGCAGTATCAGAACGTCACCATCGCTGGGCTTACATCTGAAACTATATCGAGAAGGAATTCTGGAAGCAGCATCAGAACGTCACCATCGCTGGGCTTACATCTGAAACTATATCGAGAGAGAATTGCGTTAGTTGATAGTAGTCATTTTTGCATTGATCTTTTTCCTGGAAAGGTAGAACATAATTGTATGCAAAATCATAATGCATGAACCGTATGTCTTCAAAATCAATGAGATTCGTGTAGTATGATGCATATGCATGCTATAATGATGTATGTGACGTTTTATGAATGTATGTTTGTCTAAGAAAATAAATCCTTGACGGGTGCCGGGAAGTCGCATCCTGGGCTGATGCGGGAGAATAACTTTTGCTTCCGCTGGGGTTGATAGTGGCAAGTATACCGGCAGGAGAAGATGGCTCCGTCGAGGAATAAACTTGGCGAATGAATAATTCTGCGGGGAGAAAAAGATATTCTAGCGACCATGTTGGGAAGAAATACTCTGTGGGGAGATGCTTTTGCCGATTTGTTGAGGATGACTCACTGAGGATACCTTGCTGTATTGGAAGTATGAATGGACTTCGCTGGGGATAAGAAGATGCTGTCGACGACGCTCTTTCCGTGGCTTTTGGCTGAGGATAACCCAGTTATATCCTGTTAAGGGAATAACTCTTTAAATCAAGCCGGACGACGCGCTCGTATTCTGCGAGGGGTAAGCTTCCAGAATCTACTGGGGATAAGCTTACTGCTTGGGGAGATATGAATTCCAACTTTGTTGGTGAAGCTGGATTGGACTCTTCTGGGGAGTTTGATATGCTGGGGAAGTGATTCCTTTGAATATTGAGATACCGCCGGGGAACAATCTTTAGACCAAGACTGCCGAGGATGCTTGTTAAGAATGCGTGCTGCTGGGGAGGTATTGAGATCTACAGGAGGATTCTCAATTTCCTTGATATTTGATGATTTGCTTGGAGAAGAATGTATTGTTTTGTTGAACCACTCTCTGGGGAATTAAGATACACTTGGCCGTGTTCTTTAGCTGAACCTACCTTGGTACCTTGGAAGATAGAACAATTAGACTGCTCAGACAACTCTTTATTGCCCCTGTTTCCAATGTTACCCGTGGAGGTGCTTGGTGATTGCCGATTGACAAATCTTCTTTTGGTAGGCGAGTGACAAGATGCTGGGACATAGTCGTACGCTTTGATCCCTGATTTTTGCCTGGACCGCCCTTTCGGGTTTTCAGTCCACCGGGATACCCATTTTTGCCCAAGCCGCCTTTTCAGGTTTTCGACTTGCCGGGTGTACAGATTTTTCATTTTCATCCCTTATTTTTGCCCGAACCCTTTTGGTTCGCCGGGAAGCCCGGATTTTTGCTTAGGTATGTCAACCTAGCGGGTCTTTGATTTTGCGTAGTATTTTTCCGACTATGTCCATGCTCTCAGAATGTAGGGAGTTGCCCCTGTTAGAAGGGTTTTGTCATGCCACCAGAAGGTGTTTGATCAGGCAAGATTCTGTTGCTGGAATTCCCAAAATGATTCAGGCGGAGATTTGCCCCAAGCTGGTTGGCCTTTTGAGAGATTCTCCGAATCTTGACTTAACTGCCCCAGATGATGGACAATAGTCATGTCATGCCCCTTGATTGGAAGTGCTTTTGTTCACTAGGTATTCTTTGTGCGAAGTTTCCTGTTGTTCAAACAAAAAGTCATATGCAAACAAAGTTATGTTAAAAATGCAAAGCTTATGTCTGTCTTGAAGATTTTGAAAATGCATTCTTTTTTCATGAACAAGTGATGGTTTGTAAAACGTGATGTCAACTCTGTATTTACCATAAGCCTTAAGGAGTCAGGATACCTTTCGTAACAGTATGCTTTTGAACTAACCCATGCTTCAGCTAGGACTTTTAAGGGTTATAACGTGGCTTGGTTAACGGTTTAAGAAACAAAGGATAAAGGCTCAAATTATTTGTACCCACCCGCTCTTCGTGATGTTCTCCAAACCTAAACTCAGTTGATCATACGTTAGACCTTGTTTGAGTCTTTGCTCTGATTTTCCGGTGATGATTCGGATGTTGATAACTTATTTTGAATAGGCAGTCATTCCTTTTTTGTTGAGGGTTTGTAAGACCTCTTTCTTGATTTTTGTTATCCCTTTCTTTTTTGCCTGAACTGTTTCCTTTTTTGGAATTACAGTCAGCGGGATGCCCCAGTTTTGTAAGTCTCCTTCATGGGTTTTGACTTAATGGGTTTTTTTTTTTTTTTTTTTTTTTTTTTTTGAGATAATGACTGCCTTTCTTTATTGATTATTCGGAACCATCACTGTCTTTCTTTGTTTTGCAAGGACCTCCTTGGTGCCATTTGTTATGCACTTGGATCAACTGAGAGAACTACCCTGCCCCAGGTTATGATTAAGGGTTTTGATTTTCGAAAATAAAAACTCCTACTTCTTTGACTCTGATGGGTTGACGAGGGATTATCATCCTTATAACTCCAGTGTTTAGGGGTTGAAACAATGCCTGTACCTCATTAGCGGGGTCTGTTCAAAAGCATACTGTAGATCATGGTATCGTTTTCGTCATCCTCCCTCGAGAGGCTCAGAATTATTATCCAAGAGTTGACATTAGAAAAATATGAAAAGAATATAACAAAAATAATTGTATTAATTCCCAAAACAGACATATGCGATGCATTAATAGAATAAAAGAGTTTGCTATGACATTAATCGTTTGTATAAGCAAAGAAAAGTACAAATCAAAATATTCAAATAAACAAAAGGCTTCAATGATTGGGCAACGGAGCAGTGATTATGTTCGGAGTCTCAGACACTTCAAACTGAATCTCCCCGGCGTCGATCATATCTTGAATCTTATTCTTGAGAGGCCAGCAATTGTCTGTAGTATGCCCCGGGCTATCTGAATGATATGCGCACCTATCGTTGGGATGATAGTTGGGTGCAGAAGTGTTCGGATTCCGGAGAGGAGCCCTTAAGGTGATCAACCCTGCCTTCAACATTTGTTGCAGTGCTTGATCCAACGACATGTTGAGTTTGGTATACTGCCGTTTCTCCTTACGCTGCTGCCCCTGTCCTTGTTGAGCAGGTCCGGGATTGGAAATCTGGATTGCCCCTGCCTCATGACGGCTCTTTTTACCGTGCACAGCATTGGATTCTTTCTTTCCATGATGAGGCTTTTTATCAGCAGGTGCAGCCTCTTGAATTTTCCCAGACCGGATACCAGCTTCTATTCGCTCTCCAGTCAAGATGAGATCCGTGAATCCAGCAGACGAATTCCCAATCAGGTGGTTATAAAATGGACCAGACAAGGTCCCCAAGAACATGTCCACAAGTTCCCGATCAGTCAGAGGTGGTTGTACCCTTCCAGCAAGATCCCTCCATTTCTGCGCATACTCTTTGAAACCTTCACTTGATCCTAACGACATACCCTGGAGTTGGGTACGCGTAGGGGCAAGGTCGGCATTGTACTGGTACTGCTTATAGAAAGCAGTTGCCAACTCCTCCCAGTTACGAACTTTGGTCCCATCCAGCTGATAGAACCATTCGAGGTGAGTCCCTGAAAGACTTTCCTGGAAGAAGTGGATCCACAAGTTTTTGTCCACCGTGTATGGTTGGATCTTCCGAACATAGGACCTTAGATGCAGCTTGGGACAAGACGCCCCGTCATACTTAGAGAAGGATGGTGCTTTGAACTTATGGGGGATAACCACACCAGTTGACAAACCCAGATCTCCGAGATCCAGCCCAGGTACCTGTTGAACCTCCATAGCTTTCATTCTGTCCTCCAGTTGCTTATATCTGTCATCAGCAGGAGGGTACTGCTCTTCATCAAAATCTGTCTCGTTGTCGGAGACCACTGGACTGGGAACCTCTCTCTCATGATGACTGCTTTTTCCCACAGATGGGGTTGTCCTCTCAGTTTCAACTTGCGGTGTATTCCCAGATCTGCGTCTAGGGCTGAATAGAACAGTCCTCTTCTTTTTCTTGTCCTTCTTCAAAAGGAGAGCCTTCAGGTCTTGTTGCCCCTGGGTCAGATTCATAATCAGCTCTTGGAACTGGGCGTTCTGAGCCTGGAGGTCCTTGATAGTCTGCTCGGCTGATGGTTCAGGATTCATGACGAGCGGCTGAAATGAACAGCGGAGAAGGGTAAGCAACCTGTCAAGGGATACCTGCAATGCAATGAGATGTATGATATGCATGTAATGTTTTCAAGGACCTCGCGGGGTAAACAGAGAAACTTTGTTAGCATTTGGAACCGGTAGCTTGACTGAAGGCACTGCATATTGTTGAGAGTCCTTCATCAAGGGTCAAAGGCTCACCATATCCAGTGGGTCATAGCCCCTGACAACCTTGGCTAGAGGAAAATAAATCCTCTTTGCCCCTTGCTGGGATAGTTGTTCATCATGACCTGCATCACAAGCCCTTGAGACCCTTGAAATGGGTTAGGATGTATGCAGGGTGCATGCAATGGTATGATGTTATGCTATGCATGGGGTAATGTGAGTAACTCTGTTATGAGTCCCGATTAAGGACTATAAACAGACCCTGCAAGGAATTCAGTATCCTGTTATGAGTCCCAATTAAGGACTATAAACAACACCTGCAAGAAATTTGATAAACCCTGTCATGAGTCCTAGTTAAGGACTATAAACAAAACCTGCAAGAAACTTAGTAAACCTGTCATGAGTCCCAATTAAGGACTATAAACAGAACCTGCAAGTGGTTAGTACACCCTATTATAAGTCCTAATTAAGGACTATGAACAAAACCTGCAAGAAATTTAGTGCACCCTGTCATGAGTCCTAGTTAAGGACTATAAACAGGACCTGCAAGAAACAAGTGTCAGGTAACAAGTACGCAAGTAGGCAAGTACGAAGGCACACAAGTCACACAAAAGAGCCCTTAGGGTTTAGGCCAGCATGAGGTCTGGGTAGTACCCTCTTTCAGTTTGTTGGTTAAGACCTGTCCTATCAAAGTAACCGGGTTCCTAGAGGATCCCAATATCATTGACTACCCTCAATCGGTCATAACTCCAGCATCGCAATCTTTTCTTGCGGCCAGAACCATCACGAGAGTTTAGCCTCAATGGGCGTAGCATACTGCTACAATTCTAAAGGCCAAGTTGTGTCAATTAAGGTTCTAAGGTTGTTGGTGCTTAATGACTCCTTAGAAGACCCATATTCTCCTCGTTGCGACACAAGGGATATCGGTACAGACCAAGGTGCCACACCAACGTAGCCACTGTTTCACCTGTGTCGGTCTACGCCGGACAGGTCCCTCACAGCTTATGCTACCTAAACAGGGTATCCCCAGATCCGGGTTAGGATCTATGTAACTCCGATACAACCCACAATAATAAAGCAAGCAAAGAAGACAATTGAAAACACAGTGATCTTAATCCTAAGGTACACCCCACTTTATAAGATAGTCCCCAGCAGAGTCGCCAGTTCTGTGATCGGTGGATCTAGAACTGACTGTTTAACGCTGGTTCGCGAAATGTCGCGGAAGCAAGAGTCGCCACCGTCTTTTATTTTCTCCAAATGGAAAGGACAAAAGCACAGAAAAATTCCTTAAAGAGATTGCTCTCGGTTCGAGAGGTAGATTATAGAAAGGGAAGGTGTTAGCACCCTTTCTATCCATGGTTATCCATGGGCTCTTAGATACTTGCTCACTTGTGTTTTCAAAAATGGTTTGTTTGCTTTTCAACTGTGGGTTTAAAAGTTTCTTTGAAAAATTTCAGATCGACTCGTACGTCAGAGTGTTTGAAAAGTTTGCTTTGAAAGCTTTTGAAAAGTGTCGGTGTGAAAAGTCTTTTGTTTGTTTTGAGATTAGAGCAAGTATCCTTGAGAACCTACCTACCCTAAGGAATTCGTCTGTGTAAATGTCCTTTAAAGTAGTGCCATCCCACCATTGAGAGGTAGGCAGCACCACCGTTGGAGGTGTTCGGGTCAATTCGATATTCGGGACGTGGTGATCACCAGAGCAATGGGAAGACACCTTAGAAGCTACCCTCATGCCAGGTTCCCGGATCATGAGGACTTACTAAGACATCCTCTACTCGACGATCACCTTTCGAAAGGCAAGGCAACAGTGAGGCGTACCCTAGGGGTGGTGTGTGATTTGTGTGTCATGTTTCAGTTTATTTATCTTGTCATGTTTGTCGTGTTCTACGCTTGATTTTATTTTAAGTCCATTCATTCTTGCATGCATATTTAACAGTTATAAATTGCGAGGAAATAAAGCTAAACTATTACAAATGGCGCGGGTCCACATCGCCAAAATTAAACCGGACCCGATTTAGCAGAAGAATAAATAATGCGAAGATAATAAAGTGCGAAAAGTAAATTACATGGCTTAGGGACAATTACATGATTATAATGAGCGACAATAAAATAAACGCGAGAAATAATGAAATTAACAAAATTAGGGCGTTGGACCCTTTTGCAAATAATTAATGATTAATGAGAATTAAAAATTAAATGATTAAATGCTTTTTTTTTTGGTATTTTGTATTTTTTAGATTTAATGAAAAAAAAGAAATTAATTAAAATTAAATTAAGAAGCAAACCCTAATTCTAATATTTTTTAATTATTAAGAAAGAATTAAAATAAGATCTAAATTAACCTAAAATTTATGTACAATTTAAATAGGAAAATAAATAATAAATGAATAGTATTGTGAGAAATCAAAATTAAAAAGACATTAAAACTATTAATTAACCTAATTCTACATGTTTTGGATTTTTTATTAAAAAAAGAATTAAAATTAAAACCTAATTAAACTAAACATTTTATATTCTAATTTATTCATGAAAATAATTAGTGTAAAATAAATATTATATTTTTGTGTATTTTCTGATTTTTGTAATGTTTTTAGATTTTTGTTAAAATAATTAATTAATTAATTAAAGCAATACAAATAAATAATACAATAATTTAAATAATTTAAATAATAAAAGAAAAGAAAAATGAACCAGAGTGGGGTGTTGCCCCAAATAAGGAGGTTCAAATCTGAAAAAGCCTGGCCCACTAAGGGTTGATTCGTTGACTTTCTTGGATCAGCTGTCAGCGCTTTGACCTAGTGCATGGTATTCTTTGAATCCTGGCCCTTGATCTGGATGAGATGGACGCGTGGGCGATGGATTATTGAGCGTGTATGGTGAACGTTCACGTTAGGCCTGCATGGAATCAGCTATAGAAAAATAATATGGAATTTATGCAAGACCTGGGACTTGAACCCAGGTCTGTGAGGTCACAAACGTAGTGCGTTGCCAGCTGAGCCATTCACTTTCAATTAACATAATATAGCAATTAAATAATAAATATCAAAATTGGTCAATGGTCCTAAAAGCGCGCGCGACATTTAAATGAGCCAGTCCCATTATGCCACGACATTATCATCTTCATCCCTGTAAACGTAAGACTCAGAGGCCACGGTTTTTGCAGTGTGGCTTTAGAGAGGCTATGAGAAAATAGCGACTAGCCCCTCGTCGCTCATAAATTGAGCGCGAGGGTGCCATCTTTTCCGTCTGGATGAGCTGAGTGTGATGATGGTACTGGCATGGTCCAATTTTTCCCCTAGTGAGAACCCCCAATTTGAAGCAACCTGTAACCCTAACTTCCATCCATGGCATTATCGTATATGGTCAGCGAAAACACAATTAAACGTGATGGTTAGTTTAGAAACATTGCACTGAATAATAATCCACAAATAAAAATGCAAGGAGATGCGTTAATTATGATCTATGATTTCAAAAAATTAGTGGTACAGTTTGAATCCTAACCAACGATTCCTTGTGCTTTTCTTGATGTTAATGATTGAGAAAGGTTCAGGAAGGTCTCAGAATGCTATTGAAACAAAAATCAGAGCTTGAATCGTCCAAGAACCTTGAATTCAGTATTGAGTTTTTATGAGAAAATTCAAGAATGCTATGCTTGTTTATGCGCAGCTTTTTAGTCCTTCAGCATCAGGGTTATGATGTAGTATTTGTATGGAATGGTTTTAGGTCAAAAGGTTGAACAAAATCCATGTCCATAATGATTTCACATATTTGATTCTTGAAAATCTTTTTCAATCTTTTTCATGTGCAACTTGGTTCAAATCTGATCAAATCCTATCAAAACTTGCCATAATCCATTAAGCACGAAATATTGACATTATAATGTGCATAAAAAGATTTTTTAGGTTAAGGTTTATATTTTTCATGAATAAAAATCATTTAAATGAATATAAATCAATATTAATTCAAATAAATAATTAAAAAATATGAGAATACTTCCCTTTGGGCCTAGTGGTCGTGCATAGGCTTGGCATGAAGAAATTTGGAAGAAAATTGGGCCCATTTGCATTTTTAGGCCTTTTGCATCAATGTTGACTTTCAAAAATTTCCAAAAATTTCCCAACTTCCACAAGGCATAACTTGGTCAATTTTTAAGCTTTTCACATGTTCTTGGACATTTTGGAAAGGTCTTTGAGTCCTTTAACCAATGCCTTTGGTCCCATGTCATTTTGATTCACCAATCTCAAGTTATGGCCTTTGACTTAAAGTCACTTTTTGTTGACTTTTGAAAATGACCTATAATGTTGAAATTGATAACTTTTTGTGAGAGCATTTCTTGGACTTGGAACATGAAGATGAATTGTAGGAAATGTCTTTCTCTTCAAAATGAGCTTTGGATGGAATTTTTCTGATAATCCATGTGAAAGTTATGCCCTGGTCAATTTCAGTTGACTTTTTCAGCTGTCCAAATATAGCAACTTTTGCATCTTTGATGATTTCTGAGCCAAATTTTGAGAATCATGATCAAGCATTGATCAAATGATGTTTGTGGCTTCAAAATGATATATTGACCAAAAATTTGAACTTTTGACTGCCAAATGACCATTTTGCCCCTACAGTTGACTGTAGTGCAATCTAGGGTTCTGACTGTGCAATTTTGAGCTGAATGCCTTGAAACTTGATATGAGGGTACTTGACCATCTTTGTAGGCATGTGAGACTTGATTGGGCCTTTGAAAAGTTCATTTGCTTGACCAGAACTCAAACCCTAGTTTTGACTGTCTAGGAGACAGTTGAGCTGTATAGTCCTTGGGGAATTTTGTGACCTTGACTTTGACAATTCTTGATGAATATGGGAGGGCAAATTTTGGGGTACAACAGGGTTTAATCGGGGATTAACTAAAATTTAATAATTAATAACGGAGCACCGGTATTTATTTTGTTAACTTAAGGGATTCAATAAGTCATTGGCATTTGTTTTTAGTATTAAAACACAGTTTTGGTGAAACTATTCGTTTAAAAACCCTCGTCTCAAACTTCCGTTCTATTGAATCAGATCATATCAGTTAAGCTCGAAATGAGCGCTTTCGCTGTTTCATTTAAAACTCAAAAGTACTTTTTGAAAACGAACAAGGTCCAATTAACTTTAAAGCGCTTCCGCTTTTTTTAAAATCAATGTTTTAATAACCACTATCTGGTTAAAACCTCAAACTTTCGCTTTGTTGATTTTAACCTTAGACGGCCTCTTGTTTCCGTACAAAAACAATTAAGTATTCAATTGGAAATCAAAACCAGAAAAGTATTTTTTTGTAAAAATAATAATGCCAATTAATTACCAAATCCTTTCCGTCAAGTTTTACATACCGATATAGGGAATCTAGCCAGACATAATATTATTGCAGAATATCATAAAATTAAAGTGTAAACTCGACAACGCATGCATAGTAGGAAATAAATAAATTATGCTATTAAAATAAGAACCTGAAAGTGAATAGCAAAGCGATTAATTCCAATAATGTGTGTCCTCCACAAACTGGCAGGATTAACTTGAAGTAAAAATAGCTCGAATAAAATTAAAGTAATCCTAAACAAATTCTGGAAGTCTGGAAACAAACTAGTGTTGCAGTATATCTCTGATGAGGAAAAATACTGCTCTGATGGTGGGTTTTTTTATTGCTTACAGAATACTATGAAAGGTGGAAAAGTATTGCTGGAAATCTAACTGGAAAATATCAAACGAAATACAATAAAAATAATGCTGAACGGGGAAGGTAAAATTGAAAATAACAATACTGCTTAATTGTTCGAAGTTCCAGAGATGTGTTTCAAAACGAGAGAGAGTGGAGAGATTCAATGTTTGGTAACTGCCTCTATATATAGAGTCCACTTTGTTGAGGAAAAATAGGTAACGTTGCATGATTCACGTTCTTCATGCACGGAGAAAATCCAGGTGAACATGCGCTTAGTACGCTCCAGTGGCAAAGGCTTCATAACTGCTTGGATTGTAGCGAGTGTGGTGTGTATCGTGACGTGGGGCATATAATGAACATTTGTCCCGATCATAACGTGAGACGTGCCGAGGGGCACAAAAATTAAACTTGTCCCGGTCGTAACAACTTGTGGCGGACGACACGCTTCTATTTACAGAAATGGGCGTTTTGCTGTTTTATAGCCATTTCTTCTTCATTTTTACATTCTTTTTCTTCCTTTTCTTATTTATGCCTTGCAAATGTTAAGTACCAGCAATATGTTTCAAAAACTACAAAAGGGATAAAATGCGACATAATAATCGAAGAATCAAAAATTTAATCTATGTAATTCGGGCGAAAAATGCTATATCTTTTCGTGTTATCATAAATCTTGCAAGAAGTCCAGGTTATCGGATAATGACTACAAACAAGTCCTACAAGGAATTTACGTCGTTAGATAATGAATACAAATAAAGCCCTACAAGGAGTTCAAGTTGTCAAACAAAGAAAGCAAACAAGTCACACAAGTAGCCTTAGGTTTTGGCTTGGATGGAGTTTATATGTAAATACCCTCTTGAAGTTTAAATGGTTCATCCTGTCCTAAAAGAAGTAACTGGGTTCTAGGAGTCTCAATATCACTGATCTTTCTCTCGGGCATTGTTTTAGCACAAGCTTCTTTATTAGCGACCGAAATATCCCGAAAGTCTGATCTCAATGAGTGTAGTATCAAGTATCAACAAACTTTAGTCTTGCACCAAAGCCGGTTATCTCACTACTTTCTAATGGCCAAGTTGTTCAAATAAGGTTCTACGGTCAATTAGTGCTTTATGACACCACACATCGGCTCTGTATTCTCCTTGATTCAACACAAGGGACACTGGTACCAAAAAATGTGTCACACTAACGTAGCCATCGCTTCAACCATGTCGGTATACGCTGCATAATCCCCACGATCTATTACTACTTACCTAATATACCCCAGATCCAGGTATAGGATATTTACAAGTAATAAACCCAAGCATTACCCACAAATGTAAAGAAAACAAATCAAGCAAGTAAAGTAAAAAAGGTGATATAGATCTTAAAGTAACCCCACTTTTAGTTTTATGGTCCCCAGTAGAGTCGCCAGTTCTGTAATATGGTGAGAGACTGACTTTACTGGTTTTGAGTTTTATTGCAAATGTTGCAGTTAGCAAGAGTCGCCACCAACTTTTCTTTTATCCAGCAAAGGAAAGGGTGAAAAGATCAGGAAACACCTTTTTAAAGAATTTGAGTTCGGGGGGTAGATTATGAAAAGGGAAGGTGTTAGCACCTTTTTCATATGTAGTTATTTATGATCTCTTATTTGCTAGCTCACTTTGAAAATGCTTTTTTTTGTGTAAGTGTATTTGAAAATATTTTTGAAAAGATGTCTTAGTGCGGGAAACTTTGTAATGATTCTCGTATCATTGAGAACGCACACAAAGTGTTTTTGTCTTTGAAAATATTTAGAAAAGAGTTTGTGTATGTGTGAAAAATTGTTTTGTTTATTTTTATGAGCAAGTAACTATAAGCAGTCTACCCACTCGAACGGTCTTTGTTCTTTTCCTCTTTTCCTTTAGACAGTGTTATCCTACTATTAGTCAGTAGGTAGCCCTATCATTAGATGTTTGAGGGACAAGTGCAGGTCATCATACAGTCATAGAGGTAACTCATAGGGAACTTTAGCAATTTTATCGTAAGGGACTAGATCGTTTACTGAAGTCAACATCGGAGGGTCATCGAGGGACTACGATCTTTTTGTATTGGAGGGACTTTGCTAAAGTGTCCCCACATTCGAGGGACATGACTATTTTTCCGAAGGCAACAAGTGGAAGTACCTTAGAGGTACGTGTGTGCGAAGTGTGTTACTTTTCAGTTATGTTTATCTTGAGTGTTAGATTTTCTAGCATTTTTTTAAGTCTTATCATGCAATCCTATTAAGCATACATCTAGCAGTTAAATATATACATAGGACAGAAAAATAAAAATGCGGAAATTAAAGTCTAAGCTATTACATCGCTTCAGGATGGAGGGAATACAAACCAAAATGGGGAAAGAAAAATGTAAAGAGTCCTAATTTTAACTATTACATTCCTTCAACAGTTACATAATTGTTTATGAAAATAAAAATGCGAAAGAAATAAATAACGCACGAAGATGAAACGGGAAAGGATGAAAAACCCTAAAAGATTCTAAGATTAGAAAAATGTTTTTGTTGTTTTTGTTTAAGAAAAATAATAATTAAATTAATGGAAACCTAATTCTAATTAGTTTAAAAAATGATTAAATAATTAATTAAAATTAACAAAATTAATTTAATTAATAACAAAAAAACTTAAAATGTATTTTTGTAGTTTTCTGATTTTTATTGATTAAAGGGAACTGATTAAAAAATGTTGATTAAGCAAAACAAATAATACTAAAAAAATGTAAACGGTCCTCGCTGCAAAAAGGGGTTAGAAGGGTCCAAAAAAAATCCTTAGGCTCATAACTAATGAGCTCATGAGACTGCGTTGGCTCGGATGAGAGAGGCTCCTTGAAGGTGCACAGTGGGGTGTGCGCTTGAGGCATTCAGATCATGCTTGATGAGATTTGATGGTCAGGAATTTGAGGTGTATGATGCGCGTACGAATCTTCTTAGCATTGGATCTGAAAAGATAAAAACAAGAAAAATACAAACTGCCTTGTACCTGGATCAAACCCGCTAGATTTACTCAAAACATTAATAATAATATGAATGCATGCATAAAACTGATTTAAATCACATATTCAGAGAGTTTGAAAATATAAATTTTACCAATACCGTAGGAGGGTCATGAGGAGGATCTGGGACGTGTGAGGCTTGAACCTGGGCTCTGGAGGACTCCTGGGAAACTCGGGGTTGATGTTTGATCACAGGTTTGGACTGTTATGGGCTGGAAAGTGAGACACGATTTTCACCAACTTTTTGATTTTTTAGAGAATTTTGAGAAGGCTGTTGTGTGCAAGCATTTCGTGTCCCTTTATGATCTTAAGCTTGTGTATTTATAGATAGGGAAGAGAGGAGTGAACATATATGGCAAAGAACAAAGCATTCATGGCCTTTGAGACAAGAATAAAACACATTAAGAATTTTCCATTTTTGAGTGATTCTTGCCCTTTTTGAATGTGAAATGAACCTGGACCATTTGTGTGTGTCTTTCAGGAATTAATGGGCTTCAAAATTGATCAAATCCAGCCCATATGCATAGCCCGTGATTTTTGTGATTTTGTTTAATTTATTTTGCATTTGTTTGAATAAAAAAATATATAAATAAAATAATAAGAAAATGCAAGACAATTTAAGAGTGAGTTTAGGAGTCTTTTTCAAGGTCATGGACATGTTTGAATTCCAAAAAGTTAGGTCACAAGTCCAAAATTTCAAGTTTGCACATTTAGCGTTTCATGCATTTCATAAAAATTGCCCAACTTGTGCAACTCATAACTTGCTCAACTTTCATATTTTGAAGGTTATATTTGACTTTTTGAAAAGCTCAAGATATCCTATACACTTTCTATTTTAATCATATTTTCATTGCAGACATTATCTTGATGTAAGTTGCCTTGACAAAAAGTGTCTTTTACCGACTTTTGAAAATGACTTATAATGTATTACCTTATATCTTTCAAATGAAGCCCTTTTTGGACTTGAGCATAAAAGAAAAGTTGTAGATAATTTAGTTTTCTTCAAAATGGGCTTTGGTTGGGGTAAATTTTATGAAGTACGTGAAAGTTATGCTTGGTAAAAGTTCAGTTGACTTCTCCTAAGGAAACCCTAATTTGACAATTCTTGACTTTTAATGATCTGAGGACTTTCCTTGAGGAATCATGATCAAACCTTGATAAAATGATGAATATAACTTCAAAATGTTAATTTTGGCCAAAATTATTGAAGTTTTACTGTATGTTGACCACAATTGACTTTTTGACCAATACAGTTGATTTTCAAACATTTGAGCCATTAACTGGGCAAACTTGTGATGTAGGCCTTGAAACTTGACATGAACCTTGTTGAGGACCTATTAAGAACCATGGAAACTACTTGAGACCTTTGCAAACCAAATTTTCTTGAGAAACTCCAAACCCTAGTTGTTGGCCTTTGGTTTAGGAGGAGCATCTTGACTAGTCAACCCTTGAGTGTCTTGAGTGTCTGAGAAGCCTTGGAAGAATGCCTTAAGAAAAATGTGAGGGAAAATTTTAGGGTACAACACCGTCAAAATATCATGAACCATTGTCTAGAAAGAGGTAAGAGGATTTATTTTCCTCTAACCAATATCGTCAAAGACCGAAGCGTATTATCTTGATTCAAAGGCTAGGACCAATGTCAAAGCATGACAAAGGAATAAATGGTATTGATGATGTTCTCTATGTTTCTACCATGAATGATTTGGATACTCCCCTCCCAGTCATCAAAAAGAATCTGTTGCAGGCCGGTTTTATTTCTGGGTTGTATAGAAAGATGTTACTGTTGTGCAGCCCGACCTAATGGCTGCAAGTTACTCAAAGAAGGCATTCAATGCCTAGAGGACAATCACATGATTCTGATTGAGAAGATTTCGTCTACCGAGAATCTATTTCAAGACTTATCTGTAATTTCTGGCACTCCTATCAGGATCACTTCCAAAGGTCCTTTAAGGATTACTGACAATCTGAAAGCTGCTCATCTAATCATCACTACACCTGAACCTATTCCATATTTCTCGGATAAAGATATTCCTTGGAACTATGGATCCGACGTCTACTACCATGGAATCAAGCAAGAACTGCCGACTAATGAAGATGAAGTTACTGAAGCTACTAATTCCAACATCGACAATATTGCTGGAACCGGTAAGGTTACTAGAAGTGGAAGGGTTTTCTCCCCGGAAATCTCCCCGAAGACTGTTTCTACACATGTTAAAGTTACCGCTACCGAGTCAACTGCTGAGGCTCGGAGCAAAGAGCAAATAATGGAGCCTTCCTAGACTAAGACGCCTAAAGAAGTTACAGTTGAAGACACCTCTAGGAAAGAGTTGGAAGATGTATTAAAGATTATTCGTAAGAGCGACTACAAGATCGTTAAACAGCTGGGGCATACCCCATCCAAGATCTCTATGTTATCCCTATTACCGTTTTCTGAAGCCCATGCACAAGCTTTAGTGAAATTTTTGAAGACTGCTCACGTGCCACAAGAGATTTTTGTCGATCAACTTAAGAACTATGTTGCTAGCTTAACGATTGACAATGGATTAGGTTTTTTTGATGTTGACCTGACTCCGGAAGGGAGAAAATACAACAAGGCCTTGTATGTCTCCATTGAATACAGGGGCACTACTCTATCTCATGTATTGATTGATACTGGTTCTTCGCTGAATGTTCTACCGAAAGGTGCTCTTGACAGACTTGATTATGAAGGGGTTACACTGAAGCCTAGTGATATTATAGTCTGAGCCTTTGATGGATCAAAGAGGATGGTACACAGAGAGGTAGATATTCTGATCAAGGTAGGTTCGCATGTCTTCGAATCTACCTTCTACATAATGGATATCTGGCCAGCTTATTCTTGCTTACTGGGATGGCCCTGGATCCATGGGGAAGGTGTTGTTACCTCAACCCTGCACCAGAAACTGAAGTATCCCGTACAAGGAAAGGTTGTTACTGTTTGTGGTGAAGAAGAATACATGGTTAGCCACCTGAACTCATTCTGGTATGTAGAGATGGACAATGAATTTATCGAGACTCCCTGTCAGACTTTTGAAGTCATTCCTTCGGCCGCCACTGAAGACGTATCTACTGTTCCCAAAGTTACCATGGCTCCACCCAGGATGGATTCGCTAAAAGATCCTAAAGCTATTGTAGAGGAAGGTGGTTGTACTACTTGGGGTCAGCTTCCTGACATTCCATATAAATCTAATAAATTTGGTTTGGGTTTCACAACAGAGGGTTAGAGGATTATTCGTCATGATCATGCTAGAAGACCTCCATTCCGCATCAGCAACAATGGAGTCAACGCTATAGAAGATGCTGACAATGATTATGACCTTGACAGATGGATCTTTCCAACCCTCAGCGACGGACCCAGCAACTTGAAGACTCAAGAAATTATCTCTATCTCCTTTAGTCAGGAGTAATGGCTACATTTTTGTTTTTATTGCTTTCCAAGTTTTGGTTATGTAATTTTTAAACAATGACTTTAAGCTTTGTGCCTTACCCGGGGCACAATGGACCATTTGTTAGGGTTGTCATTTCATAAACATATTTTCATTTAATAAAGCATTGGACATTTTGCATTCAAATGTTGTGATCTTTTTCTTTATTTTTACTTTTATCACTTTCAAATAGCTATGCATTCTTACACACACCCACACAATAAATTGCAGATCCACATCCACCTCCACTCTGGATCCCGTTGATAACGACTCTGCTATTACCACTTATGACTTTGAAAATCCAATCTACCAAGCCGAGGACGAGGGTGAGGAAGATTGTGAAATACCGGGAGAACTTTCCATAATGTTAGTACAAGAGGAAAAGGTTATTCAACCGCATGAAGAGCCAGTTGAAGTTGTAAACTTGGGTGCTGAAACATATAGGAAAGAAGTCAAGATAGGCGCCAACTTAGAGGGCAGTGTTAAGAGAAGGTTAATCTAGATGTTGCCTGATTATGTTAAGATCTTTGCTTGGTCGTACAAAGACATGCCAGGGCTCAACACTGATATTATGGTTCATTATCTTCCAATGAAAGAGGGTTATTCCCGATAAAGCAGAAGGTTTGTCGCATGCATCCTGAGATGTCAGAGAAGATCAAGGTCGAGGTTATGAAGCAATTAAACGCATGCTTCTTAGCAGTGACATCATATCCTCAATGGGTTACTAATGTTGTTCTGGTACCAAAGAAATACGACAAAGTAAGAATATCTGTAGATTACAGGGATCTGAACAGGGCAAGCCCCAAATATGACTTCCCTCTTCCATATATTGATGTTCTGGTCGACAACACCGCTCAACACAAGGTATTCTCCTTAATGGACAGTTTCTCAGGTTATAATTAGATCAAGATGGCACCTGAAGACATGGAGGAAACTACCTTCGTCACACAGTGGGGCACTTTTTGCTACAAGGTTATGCCTTTTGGGTTGAAGAACATCGGCGCCACATATTAGCGCGCCATGGTAGCTTTATTCCACGACATGATTCACCATGAGATAGAGGTCTACGTCGATGATATGATAGCCAGATCTCATACTGAAAAGGAACATCTTGACCATCTACACAAGTTGTTTGAGAGGCTGAAGAAGTACAAACTAAGGTTGAATCCGAACAAGTGCACCTTTGGGGTGAGATCCAGTAAACTCCTCGGTTTCGTCGTCAGTGGTAAAGGCATTGAAGTTGATCCCACCAAAGTCAAAGCTACTCAAGAAATGATGGCTCCCCGTACTGATAATGAAGTCAGAGGTTTCTTAGGACGACTAAATTATATTGTCAGGTTTATTTCTCATTTAACCGCTACTTGTGAGCCGATCTTCAAGCTGTTGTAGAAATATCAGGTAGTAAAGTGGAATGATGATTGTCAGGTGGACTTTGACAAAATCAAGGAGTACCTTTAAGAACCTCTGATTCTGATGCCACCAGTTTAAGGAATACCTCTAATCATGTACCTAACAGTGCTAGAGAATTCAATAGGGTGTGTATTAGGCCAGCATGACGAGTTTGGTCGAAAAGAGCATGCAATATACTACCTTAGCAAAACGTTTACTGACTATGAAATAAGATACTCACTGATCAAGAAAACTTGTTGCGCTTTGGCATGGGCTTCTCGCCGACTAAGATAGCATATGTTGACCCATACTACTTTATTGATATCTAAAATGGATCCCATCAAGTATATATTCGAGAAACCAACCCTCTTCGAAAGAATAGCCAGATGGTAAATGGTCTTAACAAAATACATATTTAATATACCACTCAGAAAGCAATCAAAAGAAGTGTACTGGCAGATCATTTGGCTCATCAAGCTGTAGACGACTACCTGTCTATGAATTTTGAGTACCCAGACGAGAACATTATGCTAGTTACAGATTGTGAAGAACCTGGACCATATAAAGGACCTAAGTCAGGATCTCGATGGACTATGGTTTTTGACGGAGCTTCTGACGCACTTGAAAACGGAATTAGTGTTGTAATTATCTCTCTCCAGGGTTACCATACGCCCTTCACCGCCAGATTATGCTTTGACTGTACCAACAACATAGATGAATATGAAGCGTGTATCATGGGTATTAAAGCTTCTATTGACCTGGGAATCAAGTTCTTGAGCATATATAGGGACTCAGCCCTAGTAATCAGTCAGATTAAGGGAGAATGGGATATGAAGCATCTGAATCTCATTCCATACCAAGAGCATGTGCTGACCTTAATCTCGTACTTCAAGGAAATCACCTTTGAGCATATCTCACGAGAATAGAATCAGATGGCAGATGCATTAGCAACCATGTCATCTATGTTCAAAGTCTGATGGGACAACGAGGATCCTCGAATTACTATTGAAAGGCTAGACGAACTGACACATTACTACGAAGTTGACACTGACGGAGAACCAAAAAGGTTTGAGAAAAATTTAGGGATATAAATAAAAATATTGTACACCCGGCAAGTCGAAAACCTGAAAAGGCGGCATGGGCAAAAAAGGTATCCCAGTGGGCTGAAAACCCGAAAGGGAGGTCCAAGCAAAAGTTATGGATTAAAGCGTATGACTATGTCTCGTTAGATCACCTACTTACAACGAGCTTTATTACCAACGTCAAGTTTGAATGGTGCAAATCAATTCAGTTAAATTCTTCTGACAATGAGGTATGAGATGCTCGAAGACATAAGGGCAATAGCAGAGTTGAAACTCAATAAGATCATTTGCACATAGCTGTATGATTTGTTTTACTTTGTACTCCTTTCATTTCACGACAATTTCCTCTTACTATGAATTTTGTCTCTTTGTACAAAAACCGCCTGTTTATAGGCAAACTCTCAATATAAATATAATTTCAAAAGTCAAATTCCATTTTACTTTTTCTGTTTTGTTTGCAAAAACGTCCAATGACTAAATTGAATGAACATATGCATATGAATATGATTACTAGTAACAAATATATGCATAAAAACAAGAATAAGCATTCACTCAAGGCTTTAGGAGTTAGGAAAACGTTCAAGTCGTCCATAAATTTCCACGGAGAAATCCCCATAGAGTCATCTTCACAAGCTCATTCACGACAAAGACACGTTCCCCGCAAGCCTGAAGTGCCTTAAGACGGGAATTGGAGCATCTTCCAGCAATTAACCTAATCACACTCTCCAGCAGATACCCTTAGTGGATAAAGGAGTATGATCTTTCCCCGACAATATCTCCAAACTACGGATTCCCAATCCTCATCAGAGATTATGTCATCAACATAATTCAAAGAAATTCTCTTCCCCAACGGAGTTTATTTATCCAGCACCATAAAATCCCCTGCAGAATTCTCTTCTCCAGCATGGCTCATTTCCTCAGTAGATTATTTTTCCAGCAGGGTTTATATCCCCAATAGAATTCAATCTCCCTAGTTTGAGTCTATATCTTTGACTACTAAAAATCAACTGCAAAATTCCTCTCTCCAAGCAAAGGGAAGTCTGTGCTACTATCCCCAGAGAGTTTCTACAGAACCTAAAACCGGACCAGATATCGTCTAACCTTATCCTCCCCGGACAAGCCGGCATCCATATCAGAAAATCGATCAGGAAGTACCTCAGAAGGTTATCCATCTCTTTTATCCTCATTTAGGGTATACAAGAATTAAATTCCCCAGTAGAGAAATGAACGGCCAATATTCTGGGACTCTTATCCCCAAGCAGAAATCAACATTCCCCAGCGGAGTTTCCTCAAATAGCAAGTAGGAATCTCCAATGGAGACATTCTAAACAAGATTGAAGAAATTATTTCTTCATCCCTAGCAACAGTCAGGGATTTAGTTTCCCCAATCAAAGATGTTACACGAAGCTACCGATACAACATCTTGCATCCATACATCATGTACAAGTATCATAGCATATGCATACGAAATGCATATAGCATACTCTCATTTACTTTGAGAACATCATTAAGCAATGCATCACATACAATATGGAATTGCATACAACTAACTCTTTATCTTTTCAGGTAAAAGTCTACATACAGATGAATATCATCAACAATTCTCAAACAGGTCGCCGATTAATTCCCGAAACAAGATAGGGCAACTATCTATACGACCAGACGGTATGAATTCTCGAAATAGGACAGGTTTACCAACAGAAAACAGGTCACAAAGTAACTCCCAAAACAGGATGGGAAAACTATCTATACGATCGAGCAAAGATTAACTCCCGAAACAGGATGAGGAAACTATCTTTTTATCTTTATGACCAGGTGGAGATCAATTCCTGAAATAGGACGGGGCAACTATCTTTATCACCGGGTGGTATGAATTCCCGAAACAGGACGGGTTTACCAATAAAATCAGATTGTAGATCAATTCCCAAAATAGGACGGGGCGACTATCTATATGACAAGCATTTCCCTCAGAGACTAAATCTAATAAGCAGCTACTTAAGCACCTTCCCCAGAGGTTCATTCTAGAAAGCATTCTTCAGATACAGTCGAGCATAGACTCATTCTGATACTTCTATCGAAAGTTACTTTGGATGACATCTATAAGCCCATATCCAACGATATTCTGTCACCTCTCCGAATGGAATCTTTAAGCCCATTCAAGCAATATTATCAATCAACAATGTTACCTCTTGCACATGCGAGTCTAAATTTTTGGGCACTTAAGTGTTCAATCCTCTTCTACCTTCAGATCACAAATGGAGAGCATGACAATATAACTCTTAAGGTTTAAGAATATTTAACAGGGGAAGTTGTTGTATCTCAAAATTTTCCCTCCCATTTTATTCAAAACATTCTCCTAGGATTCTCAAATTCTCAAGGATGCTCAAGAATTGATCAGACAAATTCTCCTCCTAAGCAATGGGTTCATAACTAGGGTTTCACTTTTCATAAGGAAGTTTGGGTTTCAAAGGACTCAAGAGGTTTCCATGGTCTCTCATATGTCTTCAAATTACCCCCGTGCCAAATTCCAAGCCTTGCATCACAATTTTGCTCAGTCAATTGCTCAGATGACTAAGAATCAACTATATTAGGTAAAAGTCAATTATGGTCAACATACAGTTAAACTTCAATATTTTTGGTCAACATCAATATTTTGAAGTCATATTAATCATTTGATCAAGGTTTGATCATGATTCCTCAAGAAAAGCCCTCAAATCATCCAAAGTCAAAAGTTTCCAAATTAGGGTTTCCTTAAGAGAAGTCAACTAAACTTTGACCAAGCATAAATTTCACATGCTTCATCAGTTTTTCCCCAACCAAATCTCATTTTGAAGTAAATTAAATTCTATAAAACTTAATAAATCTAAGCTCAAGTCCAAAAAATGCTTCATTTGAGAGATATGAGCCAATACATTACATGCAACTTACATCATTTCAAAAGTCAATAAAAGGACATTTTTTGTCAAGGCAACTTACATCAAGATAAAGTATCTAAATGAAAAAATTATAAAAGGAGATTTTGTAGATGACATCTTGATCTTTCCAAAAAGTCCAAGATCACCTTCAAAAGATGTAAATTGAAAGAGTTATGGCCAGTGCAAGTTGGGAAATTTTGAGCAAATACATGAAGTTCTAATTGAGCAAACTTGGATTTTTGGGCTATTGGACTAATGTTTCAAGGTCCAAACGTGTATTACATTCCTTATGCACCTCACCTCTTGTTCATGCACCCCTTGACCTATTTTTATTTTAATTATTTTGATTTATTCATTAATATTTCAAAAATAAATAAGATAAAACATAAGCCTTTTTTACAAATACCAAGCCCATAGCTTTGACCTAATTCCACATTATATATTATTCCCATTCATTCTCATACAGAGGGAGATGAAAAACCCTTGCCTTAAAATTTATCAAAAAGTTTAAAAAAATTCAAGAACCCTAAAATCTTGAAACCCTTGTTATAAACCCTTTCACTATAAAACAACCCTCTAATTCACTCTTAACAATCATATAGATTAAGGTTTGATCGGTTTTGGATGTTCCAAAACACATGAAACCCTATCACATGGCATATCTGATTTCACATTCTTGTAAAATTCATATTTTTAATTTTGTTTTGTTTTAAGCCATATTGATGTTACTAACATACTTCTGAGATGTCTCTGAACAGGTTTGGATCATCATAGTGATCCCATGCATGCTAAATCGTAGAACACCATCGTTGCACCGATCCATATGTTTTTCTTCATAACTCAAAAACCATTGATTTTTAGGACAAAAGAATCATTTCGTTGAACTCGCAACCCTCGATTTAGGGGGGTAGGACGTTTTTAGATTATTAATGCTTTGTATTTTGCAGGTTTGATAGAAGAAGGCAGCCGGTGAAGACGACCGGAGCTAGGGCTCTGGTGCCTCTCCAACAAAAACTTTATGGCCAAAAGGACCACAACTGTTTGAAACTTAAACAAAACGGGCTAGGACCCAAAGAACAAGATTACATCAATACGAAATGTTGGCCAGAAAAATGAAATAACAAAAAGTAATCAAGTATCTAGTTGGGGCTCCTCCTTGGTAACGGGTTCTTCACACGATGACTCTTTACCGAGGACATCCCCGACACCTCTAAGATACTCAAGGATTACGATCTAGCCATCTGCCACGTGATAATGGCGACCCATCCGAGTCACATTCAACTCGACCGTATGGTTCAGAACCCGAAGCAGCTTCACTGAATTATCAAAGCTCCCATTGAAAGCATCCAGAGCATCATCCAATGCCAGTTGTAGGCGAGCAACCAGATCAGCTCGGGTCTGTTGTACCCCAAAATTCGCCCTCTCATGTTTCCCAAGGTTTTTTCTCTTATATGGGTGGTTACAAACACTTGCCTAAAGAAATTTTTTTTTTGAATGTTAGCAAAGTGTCTTTCGATTGGAAGTTAAATAATGCCCTTCGATTGATATAACCACAAGCTTCGACTGGACTCTTAAAACCCTTCGACCAAGCATTGGCCCATCAACTTTGATTGTGCATTAGTTCCCATTCGAACAAGCCTTGGTCAAAGCTTCACAAGCAAGAATCCCCTACAAGTTTTCTTCGATTCACCAACAGTGAAATCTTGCATACAAGCTTCGATTGGGCGTTGAATCTCCTTCAATCAAGATTAATTCACAAAGCTTCCTCATGCTTGCCTTGGTTTCACAAGGCAAAGACCTATCAGCTTGCCTTTGATCTACAAGGCAAAAGGCCCATTTCACTGGTCTTCGATTCACAAGACAAAGGGGTGCTTCAGACATGCCTTCGATTCACAAGGTAAATGCCCCCTCTTCAGCTTGCCTTCAGCATACAAGGCCAACACTCCTTCATATTTGCCTTCAATCCACTAGGCAAAAAGCTTCCTTCGACCCACAAGGCATTGGCTGCCTTTATGCCAGCTTCGAATGCACAATGGTCCCCTTTGAAACAGTTTTCCACACTTCGAAAAACGCATAATAGTCCATTCGAAAGCGCATTCATGTGGTCCTTTTAAAGAAGCATTCATTGTTCCATTCTAAGGACACATGACTATTGAAAACAAGTTTGTTTTGTGATGAGTCTTGGTCCAAGATTCTTTCTGGCTAAAATCATGTACGATGCCAAGCCCAACCCCCCTGCACAAGCACATTCCTGCCAAAGGAAGCTTCGACTGACCATAATAAAGTCTTTTGATCGGGCTAGTTGAGTAGTGTTAGAGAAAACGAAGACAATGAACTTAGGGGCTGACTGAAGAAGCCATAATGTTGAGACTTTGTACAAATCGAATCAAGATCCAGAGTTAATCGAAAAACAAATATATGAGGGGCTTTTGAAGAAGCCCTAATGAAGGAAACTCTGAACATATTCGAATCCAGAGTCATCAAAAAGGACAAATGTTATGACGAAGAGAATTATGGGCAATTCGAATTGATGTAGATATTGACTTAATTAAAGAAACTCTGATAAGGGAAAACTCTGAATTCAGAGTCATCGAAGATCTGAGCAATTAGAATTGATGTGGATGGACTCCATCAAAGGAGCTAAATCAGAGCCGTTCGAATGAGGCAATCATAGTCATTCGAAGGAGGGCATTCAAAATTCAAATGTGTCCAGGTTCATAGAAAATTCAAAAAGGGACAAGAAACCATGCATTTGGCAAAGTTTCAAAGTGATATTTATGGCCTTAAAACACTAACTTAATGGTTGTTTAATCCTTTGCCCTCTTGTCCCCTCTATCCCCTCTGTATAAGGAACACACTAGCAAGCTTCAAAAAAGAGGGGGGGGGACACAAAAGAAAAAAGAGGAGACCACATACACACGCACATGCTGCCTCATAAGCCATATTAAAACTATCAAAATCCTCATAAGTAGTCCCAATCAAAGGAGTCTTCAGCAACACTCTACCCACTCCCTAAAGTCTGCACGAAGTGTTCCCAATCATCAACCCCTAAGCAAGCATCTCTATGTCCAGAAGTGCCAAATCGAAGCTTCCAACTATTGGTAAGAATGGGAAAGAGATCATACTTTACATTTGCATGATATATTAACATTTGTAATGCATTCAATTTGTATTCAAGATTAAGGATCTGGGTTTGACATGCAGGTCTTCATTTTGCTTTGTTTCTAACACTTGCTGTAGATCTAGCCTGAATAGACCAAACGCACACATGATTGAAGGACCTGGGTTCGAAACCCAGGTCATTGCATCTTTGTTTTTCTAACATATCTTTGCAGATTCAGAGCCCTCACAGGTGATCCATCAGGCCCTTTCAACAATGCCCTCTGGATCGAAAGCCACATCCTTTCACTGGATTGAAGGGTAACATCCTCTCATTGGATCGAAGGATAGCCATCTTCTCCTAGATCGAAGAAGACAGCTCCTTCTCTGGATCGAAGGAGACATTTCCTTCTCTGGATTGAAGCCTCCCATTTTTCCCCTGGATCAAAAGACACCTTCTCTGGATCGAAGCCTCCCATTTTTCTCCATGGATCGAAGGATTCCCCTTTGTATCTTTATTTTTGTTTTCGTTATTTCTTTATTGACTTTATCATTTGAATCAACTTTAAATCAAAAAATAAAAAAAAAATTAGATTAGTTTTTATTAATCAAATTAATTTGTAAACAAATTAATTAATCATTTTAACATTTTCTTGAAATTAAAATTAAATAGACTTAGGTTGTATTTTCTTAAAATAAACAAAACAAAAAAAAGATTTTCTTGTTTACTTAGAAATTTTCAGGGTTTTAGACGTATTTTTCCCAATTCGTGCGCGTTCATATATTTCTTTTTCTATTATTCTTTTTCATATTTTTGTATCTGCTGATGAAATGTAATAGATTAAAATAGATTTTTATCGCTTTCTTTATTTTTTTTTCATTTGGACATGTAAATACCCTCCCCCGGAGCATTGTAATAGCGTAGGATTTAACTCTCCGCACTTTAAATTCTTGTATATATATTAACTGCTAGTAACTAGGATTGCATGGCAAGACTGAAAGAAAACGTTAGCAAACCCTAAATGCACAAGATAAATAGTTGAACTAAACACAATTGAACATGCGCACCTCTAGGGTACTCCCACTTCAGTTGCCTTCGAAAAACAATCACAATTCTCGAAACGTGAGAAGTTTTAGTGACTAACCGCCAATTTAAAGATCACTAGTCCCTCAATAACCCTCTCGATGTTGCCTCGGTTAAAAGTGATCTCAAAACTTTAGGGTGGTTACTAAAGCTCCTTGCCAAGTTACCTTCGTGATTGTAAAGTCCCTCTGAATGTCCCTCAAACATCCAACGATAGGGCTACCTATTCACTAATAGTAGGATAGCACTGTCTAAAGGATAGGAGGAAAAGAATAACCTTTTCGAGTATAAGTAGATAGTTCTTAGATGCTATGCTCCAAACAAATTTTTTTCAAAAACATTTGCTTTGTCAACACTCTTGAGGACTAATACAAGAGTTATCACAAAGCGAATCTCCGCACTAAGGCATTTTCAAACTAATTTTTCAAAACACAAAGCACAAGGTACTTTTAAAATGAGCTAAGCATCTAAGAGCCCGTAGAAAACTACGGATGGAAAGGGTGATAACACCTTCTCTTTCCATAATCTACCCCCCTTACTCAGAAAATTCTCGAAAAGGTCTTTTTCTATTCTTTTCACCCTTTCTTTTGTTGGATAAAAGAAAAGCCGGTGAAGACTCTTGCTTACCGCAAAATTTTCAAACACAAACACAAAACTAGTATTAACAGTCAGTTCTGCCACCGTATCACAGAATTGTCGACTCCGCTGGGGATCTTAAAAAGTGGGGTTACCTTAGAGTTAGTTCATTTTTAAAACTGTTTTAATTGCTTGCTTTGTATGCTTTATCCTTGGAGGGTTTGTTTGGGTTGTTACTGTAGATCTTACACCCGGATCTGGGGCACCTTATTAGGTAAGTAGCAATAAATCATAGAGGTTGTACGGTGTAGACCGATATAGACGAAGTGATAGCTACGTTAGCATGATACTCTGGTTTGTACTAATGTTCCTTGAGTCAGTTAAGGATAACATTAGGCTTCCTTAGTGTCATTAAGCACTAAATGACCTTTAGAACCTTTAATTGACTCATCCTAAGCGATTAGAAAGTAGTGAGATGGCCGACTTTGGTTCCAACCGAAGATTGGTTGATACTCGATGCTACACTCATTGAGATTGGACTTTTGGGATATTCTGGCCACAATACTTCGGTGCTTGAGCTAGAACAATTCCTAAAAGAAAGGTCAGTGATATAAGGCTCCTTAGAACCCGATTACTATTAATAGGACAGGTTGAGCCAACTAAACTTCAAGAGGGTACTTACCTATGGAATCCATGCAAGCCTGAACCTAAGGCTACTTGTGTGATTTGTTTGCTTTCATTATCTAACGACTTGAACTCTTTGCAGGGTTTTATTTATTATCTGATAATATGAGTCATTGCCCAATAATTCGGATTTCCTGCAAGACATACTTGTCTTCACACCCCTACATTTTTGCTTGATGCATAACATACACATCATAACATCATACCATAGCATTTCCACCATTTCAAGGATCTCAAGGGCTTGTGTTGCAAGTTATGATAAAGCAGACGTCTAACAAGGGGAAAGGGGATTTATTTTCCTCCAACCAAATGCCTTTAAAAGACCAAAACACGACAACTTGAGTCAGAGGCTATGAGCCACTCGATATGGTGAGCTTGATTCTCATAGAAGGACATTCAACAATTATAAAGTTCTTCAATCAAAGTTGCAGTCAACTCCTAACATTTTCTTGTGTTTACCTCGCGAGATCCTTGAAAACATTTACACATCATACATGTCATTACATAACAGGTCTTCCAGTACAGGTCTCTCATGTTCTCGCTGTTTATTTCAGCAAGGAAGATGGCTTTCAAACAGAACAATAGAGATCTCCAAACTCAAGAGTCTCAGTTCATGGAAATGTTCCTCAACCTATCCAAGGGTCAAGAAGAGTTGAAAGCACTCCTCAACGGGAATCTGTCCAAGAAACATCCTAACAATAACAAGGATGACCAGTTGGAACAACTGCAAGCTGAAATGGAACGGATGAGAATCCAGATGAGTAATCAAGGGGCTCTTATCCAAAGTTTAGCTCAGGAACAAGAAGAGTTGAGGTTTCTCATTATCAAGCTTCATCGAGACGGATGCAGCCGTATGAAGCAAACAGTTGAGACTGGGGATTAGGTTATTAATCAGCCTCTGATGAGACAAGAAGTTGGTTGGGTGGAGAGTAGACCTTTCTAAAATGTTGCTACGTCACAACCTCGCCAACAAAGACAGGTTAATCAGCGTAAGAAGGACACACCCAAAAGGCAATTCACCAAAATCAACATGTCCTTGGTTCAGGTATTGCAACACATGTTAAAGATGGAGTTGATTATGTTAAGGGATCCTCCTCGAAATCCTAATGTCTCTGCTCCTAGCTATCGTCCTGATGCAATGTGCGCATACCGTTCCAATAATCCTGGACACGATACGAATGACTGTTGGGCATTGAAAAATAAGATTCAGGACTTGAATTCTTCTGCCATCCCTCAAAGGCAGATCATCTAAAGTGACAAGTTTAGACAAAGAGGCTTTTATTCATTAGAATTTTCAAGTTGTAATTTTCTTTTGATTGTTTGAACATTTGTTTCATGTCAAACTTTGTTATTTTATCAATGCATTGCATATATTTGTCTTGGATTATTTCATTCGTATTCACTATATTCAAATTGTGTTTTACTTCCTTTTTGTGATATTCAACTCTCGATTAAAATCTCTAAGACTTTAGAGGGAGGATGACGAAAATGATATCATAATCTCGTACAATATGCTTTTGAACAGACCCCGTTGATGATGTACATGCATTGTTTCAAATCCTAAATAGTAGAGTTATAAGGAAGATAATCCCTAGTCATCCCCTTTGAGCCTAAGAAGTGGGATTTTTTCTTTTCACACAAATTAAAACCCTTAATCATAACCTGGGGCAGGGTAGTTTTCTCAGTTAATTCAGATGTGCATTTAATCGCAAACTTTCCCCTTCATGCACGATAAATAGTGTAGAAGATTCTCTCCAAAAGACGGCGATGGTTCTACATAATCATCAAGAAGGAAGTCATTATCTCTCAAAATAAAAACCCGTTAAGTCAAAAACTTATGAAGGAGACCTAAGAAAAGTTGGGGCATCCTGCTGACTGTAAACACAAAAGAAACAGCTCAGGCAAAAGTAGGGATAACGAAGAAAAAAAGAGGTCCTACAAATCCTCAACAAAAAAAGAAAAGGTTACAAAAATGACCGCCTTCTCAAATGAACGGTCAAGTCCTGAACCATCACCAGGTACCAGAGCAAATATCACATACTCAATTGGGATCTAAACGCACAATTAACTGAGTTTAGGACTGAAGAACATCATGAAGAAAGGGTTGGGTACAAATAAAATTTGAGCATTTATCCTTTGTTTCTTAAACCAGAACTGTTGTACCCCAAAATTTGCCCTCCCGTATTCTTCAAGATTTGCCAAGCCAAGCTTCAAAATCTCCCCAAGGGTTGCACAGTCAAGGGCCTCCTAAGCAGTCAAAATTAGGGTTTTGGTTTTGATCAAGAAAATGAAGTTTCCAAGGGTCCAATCAAGTCCCACATGCCTATAAATATGGTCAAGCATCCTCATACAAAGTTTCAAGACTTTCAGCACAAGATTGCACAGTCAAAAACCCTAATTGCACTACATTCAACTGTAGGGGCAAAATGGTCATTTGACAGTCAAAAGTTCAAATTTTTGGTCAACATCTCATTTTGAAGCCACAAACATCATTTGATCAATGCTTGATCATGATTCTCAAAGCTTGGCTCAAAAATCATCAAGATGCAAAAGTTTCTATTTTTGGACAGTTGAAAAGTCAACTGTAACTTGACCAAGGCATAACTTTTTCATGGTTCATCAGAAAAATTCCATCCAAAGCTCATTTTGAAGAGAAAGACATTTCCTACAACTCATATTCATACTTCAAGTCCAAGAAATGCTCTCACAAAAAGTTATCAATTTCAACATTATAGGTCATTTTCAAAAGTCAACAAAAAGGGACTTTAAGTCAAAGGCCATAACTTGAGATTGGTAAATCAAAATGACATGGGACCAAAGGCATTGGTTAGAGGACTCAAAGTCCTTTCCAAAATGTCCAAGAACATGATCAAAGCTTAAAAATTGAGCAAGATATGCATTGGAGAAGTTGGGAAATTTTTGTGAAATGGCCAAAATCATTTATCCTTGAAATTTCATTTTTGACAAAAGGGCCCCACTTTTTTCACTTGAATTAACTTGGCCATGCTTCCCACGTGTCCCACCTTTTATTTCATATTTTTTAATTAATTTTTTCATTTTTAATTGATTTTATTGGATTTAATTAAGTTTAAATCTTTTAAAATCAAGAGAAAATCAAAAAGTTTGATTAAATGGAATATTTGGCCTTAACTAGCCTTGAACTACCATTAAGTCTAGACCATTTTCGTGCCAAGGCTCAAATAAGGCAAGAATTCAAAAATAAGGCAAAAATAGAAGGTGTGGTAATGGAGGTTTATGTCAAAATCCTAAACATCAATGCAAGGCATTATTGGCCATAACTCTCATCCAAACACATTGCCTAGGGTATATACAAATGATACACAACAAAATTGGACAAGAAGCTGCGCCCTACTACTCAAAAACAAATTCACACTTTTAGC
This sequence comes from Vicia faba, assembly GCA_948472305.1. Classification (NCBI taxonomy): domain Eukaryota; kingdom Viridiplantae; phylum Streptophyta; class Magnoliopsida; order Fabales; family Fabaceae; genus Vicia; species Vicia faba. Next base: position 280,484,124 of record OX451739.1, read on the forward strand.
AAAAAATCTAAAATCTGAAAACAAGGCTAGAGGTATTTTCAAGGCAAAAGAATTGTTCAAACACCTTCCTCAAGGATCACAGAACATTTCCCAATCAGATTCAACACTCCATACGCCAAGAACAGGTATAACTAAGTCAGGTTTCCTCCAAATTTTTTGACATTCGTATTGCATTATTCATGTAATATTTTCCAGTTTTCATCATGGATTTGGACTAATATGGATGTTGTGAAGCTGATAGTATGATTTGATTGAATTTTCCAAGCCTGTACACGATTTCGCCATTGTCGTTGCTTAGGGTTTCAGAGTTTTGATTTAGGGCTTTGCATACCAGGAACAATTGGAGCTTAAGATTGCTACCATTAAAATCAGGGCCTTCCACTGAGTGGATTTGAACCATCGCGCCATATTTCTTTCCCACCATGGCCTAATCGCTATTTCCTGTAAAGTCACTTTTGGGAACGGTCAAAAAACCGTTGCCTCTTCTTTTTATGTTTCAGGAAATAAGACAACGAAGAAGATGACCCCGGTGGCACAAGCTGATTGGCCTATTTTGAATTTCGCGCTAATTTTCCACTAACGCGTTATTTTGTTTTATAAATTTTGTTTGTTATTTAACTTACAAAGAATCAAAGTGGCACAGTTGGTAGGCGTGTAAGTGGATAACCAAGAGGACCTGGGTTCGATCCCAGGTCCCTCACTCTTTCATATTATTTTGTTATTAATGCTTGTATACAGGTTCAACGTTGAAGTCCACCATATGCCCCTCCATCCAACACACCACGTGGCCACTGAAGATCATCCAAGGGACCAGATCTGAAGAGCGTGGTAAACCCTAGTCAAAGACCCCACATGCATCCTGGAAAAGTCAACAAAGCCTCCAATAATGGGCCATAATTACTTGGGCTGCACCCCTTGGTTTGCTATTCCTTATCTTTTTTATTATTTATTTTTATTTGATTACTTAATTTCCATTTAATTTTTCAAATCAATATTTCATAATAAATATAAAAACACATAAAAAATCAGATAACATAAAAAAATAATAAATATTTTATTTTAGCATTCTTGTAAATAAATCCCATAATAAATTTAGTTTTTATTTTAAGTTGTTAAATTTAATTCTTTTTTCAATAACCAAAAATAATAAAAATAGACCTTTAGTACTTTTTATCTTTTTTTAATTAATTAAATATTTTTATCATTAACCATTAATTTTTGTAAATAAATTTTATAATTAATTAGTTTTAATTCTAGGTTTTAACTTTAATGCATTTTCTTTAATAAATTAAAAACAATTAGAATTAGAATTAATTATTTGACTTTTAATTAATTTAATTTTCTTTAATGTCATAAATACAAAAAACATAAAAAATAAATTCTTTCTTTTATTTAACTTAATTATTTTAATAATCTTATTTTAATTCCTTCAAAGGGTTCAACGCCCTCGCATTCGATTATATTCTCTTTTCGCGCGTTTTATTTATTTCTTTGATGTAAATATAATGTACTTGTTCCAAAGCCCTGTAATAGTTAATTAGGATTTTATTTTCTGCATTTTATTTTAAATCGGGTCTAGATTAATTTGGCGTTGTAGACCCGCGCCTTTGTAATAGCGTAGGATCTTTTATCTTTTCCGCACTTTAAATTCCCGCACCTTTAACTGTTAAACAATAACATGAAAGAATGAATGCCCAAAAATAAAATCAAAATGTAGATCACCAATGCATGACAAGACAAACAATAAATTGAAAATGACACACAATTCACACACCACCCCTAGGGTACGCCTCACTGTTGCCTTGCCCCTCGAAAGGTGATCGTCGAGTAGAGGATGTCTTAGTAAGTCCCCATGATCCGGGAACCTGGCATGAGGGTAGCTTCTAAGGTGTCTTCCCATTGCTCTGGTGATCACCATGTCTCGAACCTCGAATTGACCCGAACACCTCCAACGGTGGTGCTACCTACCTCTCAATGGTGGGATGGCACTACCTTAAGGACATTTACACAACCTAATTCCTTAGGGTAGGTAGATGACTCGTAGATACTTGCTCTAAAACAAATTCAAAAATACTTTTCACACCGACACATTTTCAAAAAGCTTTCGAAAGCAATTTTTCAAACACTCTTGAGGACTGATACAAGAGTCGAACTGAAATTTTCAAAGAAACTTTTTTTAAAACCCACAGTTGAAAAGCAAACAAACCCTTTTTGAAAACACAATGAGAAAGTATCTAAGAGCCCATGGATAACCATGGATAGAAAGGGTGCTAACACCTTCCCTTTCTATAATCTACCTCCCGAACCGAGAGCAATCTCTATAAGGAATTTTTCTGTGCTTTTGTCCTTTCCATTTGGAGAAAATAAAAGACGGTGGCGACTCTTGCTTACCGCGACATTTCGCGAAACCAGCTAAAAAACAGTCAGTTCCAGATCCACCGATCACAGAACTGGCGACTCTGCTGTGGATACTTTTGAAGTGAGGTGTACCTTAGGACTAAGATCACTGTGTTTTCAATTGCTTTGACTTGTTTGCTTTAAAATTATGGGACTGTCTTGGGAGTTCTATAGATCCTAACTCGGATCTGGGGATACCTTCTTAGAAAGTAGCAACAAGGATGTGAGGGAACTGTGTGGGGTATACCGACATGGTTGAAGCAGTCTGCTACGTTGATGTGGCACTTTGGTGTGTACCGGTAACCCTTGAGTCAATCAAGGAGAGTACGGGGCCTCCATGTGGTGTCGTGAAGCATCAACAGACCTTAGGAACCTCAATTGAACCATCTTGGCCTCTTTAGGGTAGTGAGATAACTACTTTGGTGTATTCCGAAGTCGGTTGATACTCGATACTACACTCAATTGAGGGTTGTTTTCTTGGGATATTTTGATCGCCAGTCAGTGGCTAAATCGAAACGATGAACAATGAAAGCAATCCAATGATATTGAGATCCTTAGAACCCGGTTACTTTGATAGGACAGGTTTGAGCCCACCAACTTCAAGAGGGTAATACCCAGACCCCATGCTGGCCTAAACTCTAAGGGCTTGTCTTGTGTGACTTGTGTGCCTTACATGTTTGCCTTTGTAAATATTTGTGGTGTGTTTAATCATAGCATCATAACATCATGCAGCATCATATGCATCCACTAACCATTTCAGGGGTTCGAATCTTCATCTTTGTTCTTGTTTTGTAGGACATGGAAACTATCCGCAGAAAGACAATTCAGATCAACCTTATAAGGGTCCCTCCTCAGCTCAAGGAGCTTACATCCAGGATTCCTGAGAACTCGTCATTCAGTGAAAGGCATGGTAGACTCATCAGCCTGGTCAATACCAATATTGAGGAAGAGATGGTAAAGGTCCTTTTCCAATTCTTTGACCCTCTGCATCACTATTTTACTTTCCCGGATTATCAGCTGGTGCCTACTCTAGAAGAGTTTTCCCAGCTTCTGAAGATTCCCATTCTCAATCAATTACCCTACAACGGTACGGAAAAGGAACCAAAACTTGAAGAAGTGGCTAAAGCATTATGCCTACAACCATCTGACGTCAAGGGGCATTGGGAAGCCAGAAATGGTATCAAAGGATTCTTGGCAAAGTTTCTGTTTGAGAAGGCCCAAGAGTGTTGGAATTTCCTTGACCTACAAGCCTTTGAAGAAGTTGTAGCCCTCCTTGTCTATGGGTTGGTGTTGTTCCCTAAACCAGATCAGCTTATAGATATCAGTACTGTCAAGGTCTTCATGTCCAGGAATCCTATACCTACGTTGCTGGGGGACATCCTTCACTCATGTTACACTCGAACCATGAGAAAAAGGGGTGTTCTTATGTGCTGCAATCCCCTCCTGGGAAGGTGGTTTATTTCGCACCTTCCACAATCAGTTTTGAAGAACGAGCGAGGTTTGAGGTGGTCACAACGGTTGATGACTCTTACACATGCAGATATACATTAGTGTTCTCGGTCTAGAGAGGATGTCACTATCATTGATCGTTGTGGGGAGTACCCTAATGTTCCTTTACTTGGAATCAGAGGAGGTATTACCTACAACCCGTGCCTGGCTTGGAGACAGTTTGGTTATGCTCGGAAAGATGGCCCTCATGAGATGTTAATTCCTGACATAGTTTTTGACTTCGACAAGGATGCGCAAGGACTTCGCCAGAAATTTATCAAAGCTTGGAGGATGCCCAACAAAATAGACAGCAAGACTGTGGGGCACAGGAACTCCATCCCATTGGAGCCTTATCTCAAATGGGTACGAGCCCGTTCCCAGAAGCTGGTAATGCCATATCCTCATGTTCTCCCCGTGATCAAAGAGCCAGACTTGGAAGGAGAGGTGTCCTACACCATTCAACATCCTGACATGCCCACGTCCTGGGAAGAGATGCAGAAGAGTTGGATCCAGCTTAAGGAAGAACGGAATTCTCTGGAAACCAATCTACGTGCTAGTGAGAAGAAGGTCCTGGAGCTCACCCGCCTACTGCACGAGGAAAGGAATCTCAATACCTATATTGCTCCGAAGAGGATGCGTAGTGTCTTTTGGGACTGATCTGCTTTGTAATGTTTTTCCTATGAGGCTTTAATGTACTGAACAATTATTTTCTTAATAATAACGTGTGTTCCTTTTTGTCTACAACAAATTTGAATTTTCGAACTCTTGAATGCATTGCATAAACACATATCATTCATCATATGCATCACAGGTACTCTTCTTTTCAGGCTGCTGACTGTTCTTCGCTATTTATTACAGCATCATGAACCCTGAATCATCAACCGAGGCATCTATCAAGGCTCTTCAGGCGCAGAACGCCCAATTTCAGGAGCTGATCAAGGGTTTGGTTCAGGGTCAACAAGAGTTGAAGACCATGCTTCTGAAGAAGAATAAGAAGAAGAGGAGGACTGTGCTATTTAACACTGGGTGCAGACTCGGGAACACCTTACAGATTGAGGCTGAGAGGACTACTCCATCTGTGGGGGAAGGTAGTCACCAAGAAAGGGAGGTCCCTACTCCTGTGGTCTCTGATACTGAAACAGACTTCAACGATGAACAATACCCTCCTGCTGAAGACCGGTACAAGCAGTTGGAGGACAGATTAAAAGCTATGGAAATTCAGCGTGTGCCTGGACTGGATTTCGGAGACTTGGGGTTATCTACTGGAGTGGTGATTCCACACAAGTTCAAGGCACCCGCCTTTGTGAAGTATGACGGGGCTTCCTGTCCCAAGATGCACCTCCGTTCTTATGTAAGGAAGATCCAGCCTTACACAGCAGACAGGAACTTATGGATCCACTTCTTCCAGGAGAGTCTTTCAGGGACCCACCTCGAATGGTTCTACCAGCTGGATGGAATCAACATTCGTAACTGGGAGGATCTGGCCACTGCTTTTTACAAGCAGTGTCAATATAATTCTGACCTCGCTCCTATGCGTACCCAACTCCAGGGTATGTCGCTAGGGTCGGGTGAAGGTTTTAAGGAGTACGCACAGAAATGGAGAGATCTGGCTGGCAGGGTGCAACCACCATTGACAGACCGGGAGCTGGTGGATATGTTTTTGGGGACCCTATCTGGTCCATTTTTCAATCATCTCATTGGTAATTCCTCTGCTGGGTTTACTGATCTGATCCTGACTGGTGAAAGGATTGAGGCCGGTATAAAATCGGGGAAGATACAGAAGGTTGCCTCCTCCAATGCTGAAAAGAAACCCTTCAAAAAGGAGGCTAGTGCTGTATATAGCTCCCGGAGACCAGAGCGACCTGAGCGCCGCCAATCTGTCAGTGCGGTAATGATTGCCAAGCCTGCTGCCGCTCCTCGGCCGACCAATCCTCAAAAGGCTGAAAGACCCCGGAGAGAGTTTACCCGCTTGAGCATGACCTTATCACAGATCCTGCCACAGTTGCTATCCACCAATTTAGTGACTGTCAGGGAGGCTCCGAAGTTTCCCAATACTACATCTCCTAAGTACAATCCGAATGCTCGTTGTGCTTATCATTCTGATAGCCCGGGGCATAACACATATGACTGTTGGGCCCTAAAGAATAAGGTTCAGGACCTTATTGATGCAAAGGAGATACAGTTTGAGGCGCCCGAGAGGCCGAATGTTGTAACCGCTCCCATGCCCCAGCATGGAGTGAATGCTATTGAGGAGGATTTGTATGTAGCTTCGGTGGATGATGTTGCTACTCCGCTGCTGACGGTCAAGAGGAACCTGTTGCTAGCCGGTTTATTTCCGGGATGTAGCAAAGGTTGCCCTCTATGTGTTGCTTCCCCTACTGGTTGTTCTTTGCTGAAGTCAGGCGTCCAAAACCTGATGGATAGTAGAGAGATTTTGTTCAGAAAGACTGCTGTTCCTGCTGCCCCTGTTGAAGAAGTTTCAATTGTTACCATCTTCAACAACCCTTCCAAGGCTCCTTCAAAGAAGCCTGTCCAAATTTTGCCGGTTCACAAGATTGCTCCCATCACCATTACTGTTCCGGGGCCCATCCCCTACAAGTCTGATAAGGCTGTCCCATGGCACTATGGGGCAGATGTTTACGTTCTGGGTGTGAAACAAGAGTTCAACATTGATGCTGGTGTCTCCAACATCACTGGGCCTGCTAAGGTCACTCGTAGTGGAAGACTGTTCTCACCAGACATTGCTCCTCCGGTAATTCAGAGGCCTTTGGTCATCACACCTGTCAGTGTGCCTGTTTCTCCCCCTGACCAAGTGTCCACCCCTGCTGCCGAGTCATCTGATACTCGGGGCAAGGGGATTGCTGCTGATGTGCCTGCCCGGACGGAGGCACCGAAGACCATTGTTGAGGCTTCCAGGCAGGAAATGGAAGAAATCCTCAAGATAATAAAGAAAAGTGATTTCAACGTCGTAGAACAGCTGGGGCACACCCCCTCCAAAATCTCCATGTTGTCACTGCTGCTGTGTTCAGAGGCCCATGCCAAGGCTCTGATTGCTTTCTTAAAGACAGCCCACGTACCCCAAGAGACGTCTGCTGACCAGTTCACCGACTGTGTGGCCAACCTAACCGCTGATAATGGCCTGGGTTTCTCTGATGCCGATCTGACAGCAAAAGGGAAGAACCATAATGATGCCCTGCATGTCTCCATTGAATGCAGGGGCACTACTCTTGCTCATGTGCTGGTTGACACTGGTTCTTCATTAAACGTGCTGCCCAAGAAGGCTCTGGATAGGCTGGACTGCGAGGGTCTAGAGCTCAAACCAAGTAACATTGTTGTCCGGGCCTTTGACGGGTCCAAAAGAATGGTACATGGTGAGGTGGACATCCCAATCAGGGTTGGGTCGCAGGTCTTCGATTCAAAATTCTACGTGATGGACATCCGTCCATCCTATTCTTGTTTGCTGGGTCGCCCGTGGATCCACAAGGCTGGAGCTGTGACCTCCACGTTGCATCAGAAGCTCAAGTACCCGGTCAGGGGGAAGATTGTAACAGTGCAAGGGGAAGAGGAATACATGGTCAGCCACCTCAACTCCTTCAGGTACGTGGAAATGGATGGGGAGTTCATTGAGACCCCCTTTCAACATTTTGAGGAGATGCCACAAACGTTGGCAGCGGCAGAAGCAGTGGTCGAAGAGGTTTCTCCTTTGAAGATGGCCTCCTTAAAGGACGCCCAGGCTGTGATTGAAAGGGGTGAATGTGCAAACTGGGGCAAGCTCCCTGACTTTACTCCTAAGACTAACAAGTTTGGGCTGGGTTTCACCACGGAAGCTCAGAAGGCAGTGCGCAAGGCGAGAATTGGAAGACCTCCTGTGCTCATCACCTACTCAGGAGTGAATGCTATTGGAGAGGAAGACGAAGTGGAGGAGTCAGAGTTCGATAGCTGGATCTACCCGACGACTGTTGGTGGATTGACCAATTGGACTGCTAAAGACTTTACACCCATAACTTTTGTTCCCCAGTAATGAACTTCTTTGTTTTGGATTTGTAATAAACAATAACTTGAAACTGTATGGCCCGGTGTCTTACCCGGGGCACCTTGGTCTTATTTATGAGGGCTTTTGTTTGTCACTGTCATATATCATAAATAAAAGCATTGGACGTTTTTCACATTTCAAATTTTGCGCTCCTTTTCTTTCCTTTCTTTACATATTGCAAAACAGCTGTATTTACACACACTCACTCATACAGGTTTCAATCCATTCTGGATCTCACTGGTAACGACTCTGCTACTGCCAGTTATGACTTCGAAAATCCGATCAACTTAGCTGAAGACGAAGGTGAAGATGACTGCGAAGTGCCTGGCGAGCTTGCAAGACTGTTACTTCAGGAAGAGAGGGCAATTCAACCCCATGAAGCGCCAGTGGAAACAATAAACTTGGGTACTGAGGAAGACAGGAAAGAGGTAAAGATTGGTGCCAACCTAGAGCTCAGCGTGAAGCAACGGTTGACTAAAATGCTGCATGATTATATGGAGATCTTTGCCTGGTCCTACGAAGACATGCCCGGATTGGATACCGATATTGTGGTCCATCACTTGTCAACTAAGGAAGACTGCCCTCCGGTTAAGCAAAAGGTTCGTCGTATGCGCCCAGAGATGTCTGAGAAGATTAAGGCCGAGGTTATGAAACAGTTTGACGCCGGGTTCCTTGCAGTGACTTCTTACCCTCAGTGGGTTGCTAATGTGGTGCCGGTACCTAAGAAGGACGGTAAGGTCAGAATGTGCGTCGACTACAGGGATCTGAACAGGGCCAGCCCTAAGGATGACTTCCCTTTACCTCACATTGATGTCCTTGTTGATAATACGGCTCAGCATAAAGTGTTCTCTTTCATGGATGGCTTTTCAGGTTACAATCAGATCAAGATGGCACCTGAAGACATGGAAAAGACTACATTTGTTACTCAGTGGGGCACCTTCTGTTACAAGGTCATGCCATTCGGGTTGAAGAACGCTGGGGCAACCTACCAACGTGCCATGGTTGCTTTATTTCATGATATGATCCACCATGAGATAGAGGTGTATGTTGACGACATGATCGCAAGGTCCCAAACTGAGGAAGAGCACCTAGATCACCTGCAGAAGTTGTTTGACCGGTTGAAACTGTACAAGCTGAGATTGAACCCGAACAAGTGTACCTTCGGGGTAAGATCCGGGAAGTTGCTAGGCTTTGTGGTAAGTGACAAAGGAATCCAAGTGGACCCTGCTAAGGTCAAAGCTATTCAAGAGATGCCAGTTCCTAAAACAGAGAAAGAGGTCAGAGGCTTTTTAGGACGCCTGAATTATATTGCTCGGTTCATCTCACACCTAACTGCTACCTGTGAGCCAATCTTCAAGCTACTGAAGAAAGATCAGGTAGTACGTTGGAATGATGAATGTCAGGCTGCTTTTGACAGAATCAAAGAGTATCTCCAAGAACCACCCATCCTTATGCCACCGGTTGAAGGGAGACCTCTGATACTATACCTGACAGTACTTGATAACTCAATGGGGTGTGTGCTGGGGCAGCATGACGAGTCTGACCGAAAAGAGCATGCCATTTATTACCTTAGCAAAAAGTTTACCGACTGTGAGACCCGATACTCACTGCTTGAGAAAACTTGCTGCGCTTTGGTATGGGCTGCTCGCCTGCTGAGACAGTATATGCTGACTCACACTACCTTGTTGATCTCAAAGATGGATCCTATAAAGTACATATTCGAAAAGCCTGCTCTGTCTGGGAGAATTGCAAGATGGCAAATGATCTTGACGGAATACGACATTCAGTACACGACCCAGAAAGCCATCAAGGGAAGTGTATTGGCAGACCACTTGGCACATCAGGCCGTAGATGACTATCAGTCAATGAACTTCGAGTTTCCAGATGAAAGCATCATGATAGTGACTGATTGTGAAGTACCTGGACCGGATGAAGGACCTGAGGAAGGGTCCCGATGGTCTATGCACTTTGACGGAGCCTCCAACGCTTTGGGTAACGGTATTGGCGCTATAATCATATCCCCTCAAGGCACTCATACTCCACTCACTGCCCGGCTATGTTTCAACTGCACCAACAACATGGCGGAGTATGAGGCGTGCATCATGGGACTCAAAGCTGCAATTGACTTAAGGATCAAGTTTCTGAGTGTCTTCGGAGATTCCGCTCTCGTGATCAACCAGATCAAAGGCGAGTGGGATACGAAACACCCGAATCTTATTCCTTACAAAGAATGTGTGTTGACAATGATCCCCCACTTCACAGAGATAACCTTTGAACATTTCCCGAGAGAGGAGAATCAGTTAGCGGACGCGTTAGCTACGATGTCTTCTATGTTCAAAGTCAAGTGGGATAATGAGGCTCCCCGGATCATCATCTGGAAACTGGATGAACCGGCATACTGTTGTGATCTCGAGACTGAATTGGTGACTGAGAAGCCTTGGTACCATGAGGTAAAGAGATATCTGGAAGCTCAGGAATACCCTGAGGGTGCCTCTGTCAATGATAAGAAGTTCCTGAGAAGGTTCGCAGCAAAGTTCTTCCTTAGCAACGGCATCTTGTACAAGCGAAACCATGATTCAACCCTACTGCGTTGTGTGGATAAGAATGAAGCAGAAAGGATCATGGAAGAGCTACATGAAGGGACCTTTGGTACGCATTCCAGTGGGCACACAATGGCGAAGAAGATCCTACGGGCAGGGTATTACTGGTCCACAATGGAAGCTGACTGCTACCAACATTCCAGGACATGCCATAAGTGTCAGATTTATGCAGACAAGGTGCATGTTCCTCCAGTTCCCCTGAATGTTTTGACCGCACCTTGGCCTTTTGCAATGTGGGGCATTGACATGATTGGTGAGATCAGACCTACGGCATCTAACGGGCATCGCTTCATCCTTGTAGCGATTGATTACTTTACAAAATGGGTCGAAGCAGCATCCTATGCTACGATAACCAAGACTGTTGTGGCACGGTTCATTCGGCATAACCTGATCTGTCGATACGACGTCCCTGAGAGAATTATTACAGATAATGGTACCAATCTGAATAACAAGATGATCACTGAGCTCTGCGAACAGTTCAAAATACAGCACCACAATTCTTCTCCTTACAGACCAAAGATGAATGGGGCTGTAGAAGCAGCAAATAAAAATATCAAGAAAATCGTGCAGAAGATGACAGTGACCTATAAAGATTGGCACGAGACGTTACCGTTCGCTCTACATGGGTACCGTACCTCAGCTAGGACGTCAACCGGGGCAACTCCTTTCTCTCTGGTTTATGGTATGGAGGCAGTCTTACCGATCGAAGTGCAAATACCATCTCTCCGGATAATGAAGGATGCAAATCTGAACGAGGATGATTGGATTCAGACACGACTTGATCAGCTCAACCTTATTGATGAAAAGAGACTTGCTGCTATCTACCATGGTCAGACGTACCAGAAACGGATGATCAGGGCTTTTAACAAAAAGGTCAGACCACAGGAATATCAAGTTGGGGATTTGGTAATCAAGCGAATCATCCTTCCTCAGAGTGATCCAAGGGGCAAATGGACCCCTACGTACGAAGGGCCATTTGTGGTTAAACATGTGTTCTCAGGAGGAGCCATGATTCTAACCAACATGGATGGTGACGACCTTCCTCACCCCGCCAATGCAGACATAGTAAAAAGATACTACGCATAAAAAGACCCGCTAGGCTGACATGCCTAGGCAAAAATTAGGGCTTCCCGTCGAACCAAAAGGGTTCGGGCAAAATGAAGGGATGAAATGAAAAATCTGTACACCCGGCAAGTCGAAAACCTGAAAAGGCGGCTTGGGTAAAAATGGGTATCCCGGTGGACTGAAAACCCGAAAGGGCGGTCCAGGCAAAAATTAGGGATAAAAGCGTAATACTATGTCTCATTGATCACTTTGCATCCAGAATCCGGTATCTACATCAAGTTCAGACGGTATCGATCAGTCAGCTTCATCTTCGTTTAGGTCATCAAGTGATGAGATGCTCGGAGATATAACGGCAATAGCAGAGTTGAAACCCAGTGGGATCATTCATTTCACACAGCTGTTTTATTTTCTCTTGTACAAAATTTGTATAAACTCTTTTGTTCGGCGGCGTTCTCTTACTAGGACGTCAGCCTCTTGTACACAAAACGCCTATTTTCGGGCCATTCAAAAAATCAATACAAATATACTCTTCAGTTAAAAGTACCAATTGTTTTTTCTTTTTCTGTTTTGTTTTGCGAAGAACGTCCAAGGTTCAATTTGTGATATATGCATTGACAATAATTTGCTAGCTCATAAATATTTACATACGAAACAAAGGATTAATTACAGGTAACATTAGAAACAGGGGCAATAAAGAGTTGTCTAAGCAATCTAATTGTTCTATCCTCCAAGGTATCAAGGTGAATTCAGCTAAAGAACATAACCAAATATCCCAATCCCCCAGAGAGTAAGTCAGCAAGTCAGTGCACTCTCCTCAAGCAAAGTTATCAAAACTTAAGGAAGTTGGGTATCCTCCAGCAGATGTCAACATTCCCCAGCAGCATATATTCTTAACAAGCATCCCCGACAGTCTTGGTCTAAAGATTGTTCCCCGGAGGTATATCAAACATTCAAGTGGTGTCACTTCCCCCGATACATCTCAAAACTTCCCCAGGAGAATCCAATCCAGTTTCCCCAAGAAGTTGGAATCCATCTCCCCAAACAGTAAGCTTATCCCCGGTAGATTCTGGAAGCTTATCCTCGCAAAGCACGAACGCGTCGTCCGGCTTTATTTAAAGAGTTATTTCCTTAACAGGATATAACTGGGTTATCCTCAGCCAAAAGCCATGGAAAGAGCGTCCTCGACGGAGTCTTCTTATCCCCAGCGAAGTCCATTAACACTTCCAATATAACGATGGTATCCCCAGCAAGTTACCATCAACAATTCAGCAAAAGCATCTCTCTCCCCACAGAGTATTGCCTCCCAGCATGGTCGCTAGAGTATTTTTCTCCCCGCAGAATCTTCCATTCGCCAGGTTTATTCCTCAACGGAGTCATCTTCTCCTACCGATATTCTTGCAATTATCATCCCCAACGGAAGCAAAATCTATTCTTCAACATCAGCCCAGGATATGACTTCCCGGCACCCGTCAAGGATTTACTTTCCTAGACGAAAAAACATACATTCCTAAACATCACATACATCATTATAGCATGCATAGACGCATCATACAAATTTCATTTATGTTGAGAACATCATCGCTTGATCCATATCATGCATTGCATATAACTGACCTCTATCTTTCAGGAAAGATTCAGTTAAATTCTCAATCATATTTCAAGACCTAGACCGGTTCAGTTAATCGACTCCAAATATTTCTTATCCAGTCCAAGGCCTTCTCTAGTCCAGCTAAATCGACCCCAAACAGATTTTTTCTGATGAAGACTCAGTAGAAGTTATCAAAGGTTTTTCTCAAACGTCCGCTGTTGAGATTATAATTTCCTTTGCTTCTCTCCCGACGTTGTGGAGGTGATAATTCCATTTTAGGTTTTTCTCAAATGCCCGCTTTTGAGATTATAATTTCCTTTGGTTCTCTCCCGACGTTGTGGAGGTGATAATTCCATTTTAGGTTTTTCTCAAACGCCCGCTTTTGAGATTATAATTTCCTTTGGTTCTCTCCCGACGTTGTGGAGGTGATAATTCCATTTTAGGTTTTTCTCAAACGCCCGCTTTTGAGATTATAATTTCCTTTGGTTCTCTCCCGACGTTGTGGAGGTGATAATTCCATTTTAGGTTTTTCTCAAACGCCCGCTTTTGAGATTATAATTTCCTTTGGTTCTCTCCCGACGTTGTGGAGGTGATAATTCCATTTTAGGCTTTTCTCAAACGCCCGCGTTTGAGATTATAATTTCCTTTGGTTCTCTCCCGACGTTGTGGAGGTGATAATTCCATTTTAGGTTTTTCTCAAACGTCCGCTGTTGAGATTATAATTTCCTTTGGTTCTCTCCCGACATTTTGGAGATGATAATTCCATTCCAGGATTTTCTCAGACGTCCGCTTTTGAGATTATAATTGCCTATTGGTTCTCTTCCCGATACTGCGAAGATGGTAATTCCCACCAAGATTTTCTCAACGAGCGTTGTTGAAGTTAAAGTCACCCAAGGTTCTCTCACCGTTCATGCTGAGGTAGTAACCATCCCTGGTTCATTCATCACCATTTGAAGCTCCAAGATCCAGCTCCTGTAACCAGTCAGGACACATCTATGCCAAGCATCTGAAAATAAGCTCCTGCAACATGTCAGGTACTCATTTTTTCCTTTTTCAGGTACGCAAGTTATCGCTAAGGAATCTTTTATGCGATCAACATCTAGATGGCATCTATAAGCCCAGCATCCTATTCATCAACCTCTAAATGGCATCTATAAGCCCATTCCATCATCACACTGCTACTATGTGAGCGCAAATTTCTGGGCACTCTAGTGTTCAATCATCTTCCACCCTCGGATAACGAAAGGCACGTCAGCCAATCTGCATCCTCAGGTCTAAGAAGATTGAACAGGGGCAACTGTTGTACCCCAAAATTTGCCCTCCCATATTCTTCAAGATTTGCCAAGTCAAGCTTCAAAATCTCCCCAAGGGTTGCACAGTCAAGGGCCTCCTAAGTAGTCAAAATTAGGGTTTTGGTTCTGATCAAGAAAATGAAGTTTCCAAGGGTCCAATCAAGTCCCACATGCCTATAAATATGGTCAAGCATCCTCATACAAAGTTTCAAGACTTTCAGCACAAGATTGCACAGTCAAAAACCCTAATTGCACTACATTCAACTGTAGGGGCAAAATGGTCATTTGACAGTCAAAAGTTCAAATTTTTGGTCAACATCTCATTTTGAAGCCACAAACATCATTTGATCAATGCTTGATCATGATTCTCAAAGCTTGGCTCAAAAATCATCAAGATGCAAAAGTTTCTATTTTTGGACAGTTGAAAAGTCAACTGTAACTTGACCAAGGCATAACTTTTTCATGGTTCATCAGAAAAATTCCATCCAAAGCTCATTTTGAAGAGAAAGACATTTCCTACAACTCATCTTCATACTTCAAGTCCAAGAAATGCTCTCACAAAAAGTTATCAATTTTAACATTATAGGTCATTTTCAAAAGTCAACAAAAAGGGACTTTAAGTCAAAGGCCATAACTTGAGATTGGTAAATCAAAATGACATGGGACCAAAGGCATTGGTTATAGGACTCAAAGACCTTTCCAAAATGTCCAAGAACATGATCAAAGCTTAAAAATTGAGCAAGATATGCATTGGAGAAGTTGGGAAATTTTTGTGAAATGGCCAAAATCATTTATCCTTGAAATTTCATTTTTGACAAAAGGGGCCCACTTTTTTCACTTGAATTAACTTGACCATGCTTCCCACGTGTCCCACCTTTTATTTCATATTTTTTAATTAATTTTTTCATTTTTAATTGATTTTATTGGATTTAATTAAGTTTAAATCTTTTAAAATCAAGAGAAAATCAAAAAGTTTGATTAAATGGAATATTTGGCCTTAACTAGCCTTGAACTACCATTAAGTCTAGACCATTTTCGTGCCAAGGCTCAAATAAGGCAAGAATTCAAAAATAAGGCAAAAATGGAAGGTGTGGTAATGGAGGTTTATGTCAAAATCCTAAACATCAATGCAAGGCATTATTGGCCATAACTCTCATCTAAACACATTGCCTAGGGTATATACAAATGATACACAACAAAATTGGACAAGAAGCTGCGCCCTACTGCTCAAAAACAAATTCACACTTTTAGCAAAAAATCTAAAATCTGAAAACAAGGCTAGAGGTATTTTCAAGGCAAAAGAATTGTTCAAACACCTTCCTCAAGGATCACAGAACATTTCCCAATCAGATTCAACACTCCATACGCCAAGAACAGGTATAACTAAGTCAGGTTTCCTCCAAATTTTTTGACATTCGTATTGCATTATTCATGTAATATTTTCCAGTTTTCATCATGGATTTGGACTAATATGGATGTTGTGAAGCTGATAGTATGATTTGATTGAATTTTCCAAGCCTGTACACGATTTCGCCATTGCCGTTGCTTAGGGTTTCAGAGTTTTGATTTAGGGCTTTGCATACCAGGAACAATTGGAGCTTAAGATTGCTACCATTAAAATCAGGGCCTTCCACTGAGTGGATTTGAACCATCGCGCCATATTTCTTTCCCACCATGGCCTAATCGCTATTTCCTGTAAAGTCACTTTTGGGAACGGTCAAAAAACCGTTGCCTCTTCTTTTTATGTTTCAGGAAATAAGACAACGAAGAAGATGACCCCGGTGGCACAAGCTGATTGGCCTATTTTGAATTTCGCGCTAATTTTCCACTAACGCGTTATTTTGTTTTATAAATTTTGTTTGTTATTTAACTTACAAAGAATCAAAGTGGCACAGTTGGTAGGCGTGTAAGTGGATAACCAAGAGGACCTGGGTTCGATCCCAGGTCCCTCACTCTTTCATATTATTTTGTTATTAATGCTTGTATACAGGTTCAGCGTTGAAGTCCACCATATGCCCCTCCATCCAACACACCACGTGGCCACTAAAGATCATCCAAGGGACCAGATCTGAAGAGCGTGGTAAACCCTAGTCAAAGACCCCACATGCATCCTGGAAAAGTCAACAAAGCCTCCAATAATGGGCCAGAATTACTTGGGCTGCACCCCTTGGTTTGCTATTCCTTATCTTTTTTATTATTTATTTTTATTTGATTACTTAATTTCCATTTAATTTTTCAAATCAATATTTTCATAATAAATATAAAAACACATAAAAAATCAGATAACATAAAAAAATAATAAATATTTTATTTTAGCATTCTTGTAAATAAATCCCATAATAAATTTAGTTTTTATTTTAAGTTGTTAAATTTAATTCTTTTTTCAATAACCAAAAATAATAAAAATAGACCTTTAGTACTTTTTATCTTTTTTTAATTAATTAAATATTTTTATCATTAACCATTAATTTTTGTAAATAAATTTTATAATTAATTAGTTTTAATTCTAGGTTTTAACTTTAATGCATTTTCTTTAATAAATTAAAAACAATTAGAATTAGAATTAATTATTTGACTTTTAATTAATTTAATTTTCTTTAATGTCATAAATACAAAAAACATAAAAAATAAATTCTTTCTTTTATTTAACTTAATTATTTTAATAATCTTATTTTAATTCCTTCAAAGGGTTCAACGCCCTCGCATTCGATTATATTCTCTTTTCGCGCGTTTTATTTATTTCTTTGATGTAAATATAATGTACTTGTTCCAAAGCCCTGTAATAGTTAATTAGGCTTTTATTTTCTGCATTTTATTTTAAATCGGGTCTGGATTAATTTGGCGTTGTAGACCCGCGCCTTTGTAATAGCGTAGGATCTTTTATCTTTTCCGCACTTTAAATTCCCGCACCTTTAACTGTTAAACAATAACATGAAAGAATGAATGCCCAAAAATAAAATCAAAACGTAGATCACCAATGCATGACAAGACAAACAATAAATTGAAAATGACACACAATTCACACACCACCCCTAGGGTACGCCTCACTGTTGCCTTGCCCCTCGAAAGGTGATCGTCGAGTAGAGGATGTCTTAGTAAGTCCTCATGATCCGGGAACCTGGCATGAGGGTAGCTTCTAAGGTGTCTTCCCATTGCTCTGGTGATCACCATGTCCCGAACCTCGAATTGACCCGAACACCTCCAACGGTGGTGCTACCTACCTCTCAATGGTGGGATGGCACTACCTTAAGGACATTTACACAGCCTAATTCCTTAGGGTAGGTAGATGACTCGTAGATACTTGCTCTAAAACAAATTCAAAAATACTTTTCACACCGACACATTTTCAAAAAGCTTTCGAAAGCAATTTTTCAAACACTCTTGAGGACTGATACAAGAGTCGAACTGAAATTTTCAAAGAAACTTTTTTTAAAACCCACAGTTGAAAAGCAAACAAACCCTTTTTGAAAACACAATGAGCAAGTATCTAAGAGCCCATGGATAACCATGGATAGAAAGGGTGCTAACACCTTCCCTTTCTATAATCTACCTCCCGAACCGAGAGCAATCTCTATAAGGAATTTTTCTGTGCTTTTGTCCTTTCCATTTGGAGAAAATAAAAGACGGTGGCGACTCTTGCTTACCGCGACATTTCGCGAAACCAGCTAAAAAACAGTCAGTTCCAGATCCACCGATCACAAGAACTAATCCACGTTATAAACCTTAAAAGTTCTAGCTGAAGCATAGGTTAGTTTGAAAGTATATTGTTACAAAAGGTATCTTGACTCTTGTAGGGTTCGCTATAAATCCTGAGCTGACTCCTATAAAATTTGTTTGTTTTACTAAAAATGAATTTTCAAACTTCAAGACAGACATAAGCTTTGCATTTTTAAAAACACCATTGCTTGCATATGACTATTTATTTAAACAGCAGAGAAATTCGTAGATGAATATTCAATGAACAAAAATCCTCTCAATGGACGGAATCGCCTTAGATGGAAAGACATTTCAGTGATAGGCCTTTCATAATCAAGGGGCATATCATGGTGTCCAGCTGATCTGGGGAAGTCAAGTCAAGGTTCAAGGAATCTCTCAAAAATGCCAAATAGCCAGGGGCAGATCTCCATCTTAATCACTTAGGGCATTAGACATGAATTCCAGCAACGAATCATGTACGATCAAACAAACACCTTTTGGAAGTGTGGCAACACTTACTACTATGGACAATGATAATTCTCCGTACCCGGTGAACATGGACATAGTCGGAAAATACTATGCATGAATAAAGATCCGCTAGGTTGACTGGCCTAGGCAAAAATAAGGGCATCCCGGCGAACCAAAAGGGTTCGGGGAAAAATTAGGGATATACATATGAAAAATCTGCACACCCGGTAATTCAAAAACCTAAAAAGGCAGCTTGGGCAAAAAAGGGTATCCCGATGGACTAAAAATCTGAAAGGACAGTCCAGGAAAAAGTTAGGGATTAAAGCGTATGACCACGTCCCGTCATCTCGTCACTTGTCTATTAGTAGAAGGTTTATTACCCTGATCTGCATTCACCAAGGACTCCAAGAGTTGGATAAAAGTCAAACCATCTATAAAATTCCAGCAGATACCTTCTCTAGCAGGTATAAAGGCATGGGCATCCTGCTACAAGGTCACCGCCATATTCTCAGCATGCAGCCTGATAGTGTCAGGTGTTCTCATATCCCCGACGGAGAAAGAATCTTCAAATTACTGCTCCAACATCTAAAAAAATTCCAGTGAAGTCACCAAGCTTCTCAGGATTCCCCAGCAGGATCTCACAAAATCCCCAAGCGGATTACTGAGTTTCCCTTCCCCAACAAATTTCTTCTCAAAACAACAAAACAGGAATCCCCAGCAGAAACATTCTAAATGAAGAGGACTCTCCTCTAGAAACAGTTCAGGTACGATCCAAATATGGATGTCATCCTGACACTTACTCCAAACTCTCATCTAGAAACGGTTTAGGTACGATCCAGAAACGGATGTCATCCTGACACTTACTCCAGATTCTCATCTAGAAACGGTTCAGGTACGATCCAGAAACGGATGTCATCCTAACACTTACTCCAAATTCTCATCTAGAAACAGTTCAGGTACAATCCAGAAATAGATGTCATCCTGACAATTACTCCAGATTCTCATCTATAAATAGTTTAGGTACGATCTAAATACGAATGTCATCCTGACACTTACTCCAAATTATCATCTAGAAACAGTTCAGGTACGATCCAAAGACGGATGTCATTCTGACACTTACTCTAGATTCTCATCTAGAAACAGTGCAGATACGATCTAAATACGGATGTCATCCTGACACTTACTCTGGATTCTCATCTAGAAACGATTCAGGTATGATCCAAAGACGGATGTCATCCTGACACTTATTCGAGATTCTCATCTAGAAACGGTTCGGGTACGATCCAGAGATGGTTGTCATCCTGATACTTATTCCAGACTATCTTCTATAAATAGTTCAGTTATGATCCAGAGACGGATGTCATCCTGATACTTATTCAGATCATCTTCTAGAAACGGTTCAGGTACGATCCAGAGACGAATGTCATCCTGATACTTATTCCAGACTATCTTCTAGCAACAGTTCAGTTCACAGAGTTTACCTTCCCCAACATAGTTTATTTCTATAACAACGGAAGTTTATCTCCCAGCGCTTTAACTTCAACATATTTGAAGACCTACATTCTTCACCCCTAGCAACAATCAGAGATTTATTTTCCCTGGTTCAATAATGCTGCAATAGGATAGCTGATACGTTCATACATTGCATTCGTGCATCATTCTACAAACGTCATAGCATATGCAACACAAATGCATATATCACAATCTCATTTATTTTAAGAGCATCATGAAATTCATATATCATGACATCGCATGAAACTGACTTTACCTTTCAGGTTAAATCAACAGACAAACAAACACTATCAACTATACAACAGGTCAAAGATTAATACCTGAAACCAGATGGGGAAACTATCTACATGACCAAGTGGTATGAACTCCCAGAACAAAACAGGTTTACCAACAAATACAACAGGCCACATATTAATGCCCGAAACCGGATGGGAAAACTATCTATATGACCAACTTTCAAGTTCCAGATTAATACCTGTAACTAGCCAGGAGAACTATTTGTGGATGACCGACTGTAGATTAATACTTGTAACAAGCCAGGAGAATTATCTACATGAAGAAACTGAATATTCATACCTGTAACAAGCCATTAAAACTATCTTCATTTTTCAGGTCAGAGATTAATACTTGTAACAAGCCAGGACAACTATCTCGACGACCGACAATTTTCAAGTTCCAGATTAATACCTGTAACAAGCCAAGAGAACTATTTGTGGACGAACGACTGTAGATTAATACCTGTAACAAGCCAGGAGAACTATCTACATGAAGAAATTGAAGATTAATACCTGTAACAAGCCAAGAAAACTATCTTTATTTTTCAGGTCAGAGATTAATACTTGTAACAAGCCATGACAACTATCTCGACGACCTACAATTTTCAAGTTCCAGATTAATACATGTAACAAGCCAAGAGAACTACCTGTGGATGACCGATTGTAGATTAATACTTGTAACAAGCCAGGAGAAGTATCTACATGAAGAGATTAAAGATTAATACATGTAACAAGCCAGGAAAACTATCTTTCTCTCTCAGGTCAGAGATTAATACATGTAACAAGCCAGGATAACTATCTCAGTGACCGACAATTTTCAAGTTCCAGATTAACACCTGTAACAAGCCAGGAGAACTATCTGTGGATGACCGACTGTAGATTAATACCTGTAACAAGCCAGGAGAACTATCTACATGAAGAGATAGAAGATTAATACCTGTAACAAGCTAGGAAAACTATCTTTCTTTCTCAGGCCAAAGATTAATACCCATAACAAGCCAGGACAACTATCTCGACAATCGATAATTTTCAAGTTCCAGATTAATACCTGAAACTAGATAGGACAACTATATTCGAACAACTGATTTAAAGATTAATACCTGTAACAAGCCAGGAAAACTATGTTTCTTTCTCAGGTTAGAGATTAATACCTGTAATAAGCCAGGACAACTATCTCAACGATCGACAATTTTCAGGTTCTAGATTAATATCTGAAACCACACAGGACAACTATCTGCGAATAGCTGATTTGTAGATTAATACCTGAAACCAGACAGGAAAACTATCTACATGACCAAACTAAGCAATCTTACACAGGCTCATTCTCATATATCTTTGGATGCATACTAACATAGACTCATTCCGAAACAGCCCTACACAGGCTCTTTTTATTACATCTTCAAGTAACAGTTAATTCCATTATCCCTAGCAAGTTACTATGAAGCCCAGATTTCAATCAAAAAATAGTAAAATTGCATCTCTCCAGTACAAAGATAACTCTTCAGCAGAGCCTTGGACAATTGAAGTTCCTAGACTCTATTCCCCACAAAGTTTTCCTCAAGCAAAAGAACAACAGAAACCCATATTCCCCAGCGGACTCCTCCTCAGACAGCGGGAATAGGAACCCCCAAAGGGACCATGTGTGAAATCAGCATCTACAATGGATGACATCTTTAAGCCCATCTCCGACGACTCTCTGTCATCTTCTCTAAATATAAACTGTAAGCCCATTCCCGACATCATCAACCATCAGTGTTACTTCATGCGAGTGCAAATTTCTGGGCACTCTAGTATTCAATCATCTTCCACCTTCAGATCACGAAAGGTAGACAAGCCAATCTACATCTTCAGGTTTAAGAAGATTTAACAAGGGAAGCTGTTGCACCCAAAAAATTTCCCTCTCATGTTTCCCAAGGTTTTTCCTCTTATATGGGTGGTTACAAACACTTGCCTAAAGAAAATAATTTTTTTGAATGTTAGCAAAGTGTCTTTTGATTGGCAGTTAAACAGTGCCCTTCGATTGACATAACAACAAGCTTCAAGTGGACTTCTAAAACCCTTTGACCAAGCATTGGCCCATCAGCTTCGACTGTGTGTTGGTTTCCCTTTGAACAAGCCTTGGTCCAAGCTTCACAAGAAAGAATCCCCTACAAGTTTGCTTCGATTCACCAATAGTGAAAGCATACAAGCTTCGATTGGGCGTTGAATCTCCTTCGATCAAGCTTAATTCACAAAGCTTTCTCATGCTTGCCTTGGTTTCACAAGGAAATTGAAGATGTGAAAAAACACAAGAAGGGGGGGGGGGGGGGGGGGTTGAATTGAAAAACTTAAATCAAAGCAGCTTAATAACGCAGTATTTTTATCCTGGTTTGTTTGATCTCAAACTACTCTAGTCCACCCGTCAAGGTGATTTCGCCTCTCTCCAACAAGGTCTTAATCCACTAATCTCAAAGGATTACAACAGCTACTTTAACAACTGTTAAAGTCTTCTTGAGTATAACCACAAACCGGTTTATCTTAAGGAAATTCTTTTACAAATAATTGAACAATAGTGTGTTATTGTTTTCTACCAAAACAGTATATCACAACTGTGATAGTTACACAAATTAAGCTTGGAATTAAAATGAATTTGCTAAAGCTTTGAATATGCGTGGTTTGGAAGGCTTGGCAAATTGTTGTGTGCGTACGTACGTGCTTCTTTTCACAAGCAGACTTGTTTATATAGGCAAGGCAAAGATACGTTGTCCATAAATCAAGTTTAATGATAATAACACACTTTCCTTTTGAAGAAGATCTTGTCTGAAGAAAGCCGTTAGCAATTAATTCTGTCTTGAATAACCAGTAACACTTCAGAGTCATCTTTGTTGTAACTGCTGATAATGCTTTAGAGTGTTGATGACTTGGTAAATATGTCTTTGATCAAAGTCAGAGTGTACTTGTTTAGGCGCAGATTCTGGTCATCAAGCTTCAGCGTATAATCTGGTAGCTTTAGCGTGTAGCACATATTGCTGATCTTCTGATGTTGATTCCATCAGAACTTCTGCATATACAAAACATAATTTTAAGGAGCATAATTGTTCTTTGTATATATATTTGAATTTAATTATTCTTTGTATTTTGTTATCATCAAAACTCTAATCAAGGGTTGTAGAATCAAACTATGTTCTAACAATCTCCCCCTTTTTGATGATGAGAAAAACCAGATTTTTAAATTAAAGAATAGAGAATAAAAAGTAGAATTAAGAAGAAAAACTCCCCCTGAGTTGATTACTTCCCTTAAATTCTTTGAGTTCTTGAGCATCAGAATTTGACTACGTCTTTCATCAGAGTTTTTTACCTATTCAAGCTTTTCAGAAGAAAGAAGTTAAGTAGATCAGAATGTTTGAGACTTATGTCTCAGTAATCCGTTATTGAAAATATCTTATTCTTTCTCCCCCTTTTTGTCAGTTATCAAAAACAACATATAATCAGAGCCAAAAAGGATTTATATTAAAATTAGAATGTCTCAGTAATCCGTTATTGAAAATATCTTATTCTTTCTCCCCCTTTTTGTCAGTTATCAAAAATAACATATAATCAGAGCCAAAAAGGATTTATATTAAAATTAGAAGCAACGATAAGAAGTTCAGAACAACAGCAATGTAGAAAATATTACAGATACACAAATTTAAAACAAAGGAAAATCTAAGATGGAGGAGGAAGGCGCGTGAACAAAGCTTCCAACAAGCCCTTGATCTGGGTGTTGGTTTCCTCTTATTTGGTTAACATGCTCTTGATTTCTGAAATTTTATCATCCTGTTTATCCATCCTTTCCTACATAATGATATATGCTCTCTTCAGTTCTTCCAGAGTCTGCCTTTCATAGGAGGAAGCTTGAGAATCTTCAGTAACTGGATGCTTCTCAGAGCATTCTGCAATGTCATCTTTTTGAACCAGCTCCTCTGCAGGAATCATCTCATCTTGAGCAGCAGTCAGAGTAAGATCTTCAGACTCTGGTTGAACTTTGTCTGCTGGATGATGTTATGACCAGGGAGCATTGTCCAGGGGGAGAATCTCTTCCTTGAGCAGTTGGCTCAGAACTTGATCTTCAATTAACTTTAGCAGATTACTGAAATTCTGTTGAACTTGTTAGTAGCTCTGTTCTTGCATCTTATGAGTTTCAGAACTTATCCATTTTCTGAAACTTGTCCAAAGATAATCTGAGGCAACAAGATTGATCATCTCAAGACTAGCTTGCTTCAGGGAAGTAATCCACTTCGGCATTTCTGTTTCAAACATCAATAAACTAGTACTAACATCTGGTGTGGGTTCAAATAGTTTTGGTTTTGGAATGGCTGTTTTGTGGGTTATGGCATCAAGACGTTCAAAAACAGTTAAATCAATGATAGTTTTGATGTTGTCATTTGGATTATTCTTTGGTGAGGGAGTGGGAGAGTCTGGTATAATTATTGGACTAGTTGGGGAGTTTAGTGGAGTTAATTCTAGTGAAGAGGGAATTTGGGGTCTGTCCAAAATGGTGAGGGGTATACGGATGGCCAGAGGTTCTGTGATACCTGGAATGGGAACAGTATCAGAATCTGAAGTGGGTTCTTCAGTTTGGTTGGATTGAGTGTTATGAGGTTCTAGTTCACAGGTCTCATAAGATTGGATCTCAGAAGTTTGAACTTCTGGTTGAAATAGTTTAGGTTGTGGAGATGGTGGATGAATATCTGGTTGAGGAGATGAAGGTAGTGGTATTTTTGGTTGTGGAGAGGGGAATTTCTGGTTGTGGTGCTTCTGTAGTGGTTTCAGAGTTTGGATTTACTGGTGTGGGAGCAGAAATATTCTGGTCAAAAGTTTCAATATCTGACAGAACTTTTGCAAGTTCTGGTTGAGTTGTTTCAGTATTTGGATTGATAGGTAGGGAGTGAGTTCCTCTAAGAGTTAAAGTTTCAGAGGTGTCAAAACCTATGTCAAAATCATCAAAGGTTTGAGGGGTAGGAATTTCTGATTGGGTAGGAATTGGTTCAGATGTTGATAAAGATATTGATTCTAAAACATTAACAGTAGAAGGATTACCTCTCTTTTTAGCAGCTTTAGGAGTCCGCTAGGATGATTCTTCTGCTGCTGCCTTCCTTTTCTTGTTCTTCTTCAGCATAACTTCTGGAGCTTTCTGTTGCAAGTCCTGAATATTTAACTCTGGTGCAGTACCATCTGCCTTGCATGCATCCAGATATCTGATGATAATCTAAGGCTTGGAATCAATTTCTGAGAACATAGGGAAATCATCCAGAGGAATCCTTCTGCTGGTGATTGTTGCAAAAGAAGTAACATTGGGTTCCTTCTTGATGTTCTCAATAATCTTCATCTTTTTCAGATTCTTTGCATTCAAAGGCTTTCCAACAGTTGCCTCTAAAGAGCTGATTTCTTGTGTTTCTGTTAGATGCTCTATCAGCCTATTCTCTGTCAGAATATATGATATGAGCCTTCCAAGGGGTATCCAGTCCCTTTTAGTGTGCTCATCTTATCTAGTCTCCTTAACACTGGTCCTCAGATGATTGAACAACAAGTGAGCCAGATTCACCTTAGTCTTCTGGGAGATGAAGTAGATCAGAAACTGCTGATCAATGTTTATGTAGTCAGGAGAGCTGGTTGGCATCCTGTGATTGATGCATCCCAGAATTATCTTGGCCCATATTCTGTGATGGTCCTTCAGATCCCTTATCTTGCTGGAGGGAAGACCCAGAGTGAATTTCTCTAGCAATTGAAGCGACATCAACACATCTTTCAGCCATGTTTATACACCTTACGCCACCACCACTGTAACCTATCAGTCTTGCAATAAGATCTTCAGTAATAACTATCTTCTTCCCCATTACATATGAAGTAACTTGATGGTTGGAGGATGAAGCATGAATCCAAAATTCCTTCACAAGGATTGGAAACGTTGGACCTAGAAGACGGTCAAAATACTTGTTTCATCCTTGAGCCTTTACCTCTTCAGAAAGATTGAATCCATTTTCTTGAAGACTTTCAAAATCCACAATCAATTCTGAAAGCACTTCTAAGTTGTCAATGGGCGTGAGGAGAGTTCTGAACGGTTCTTCATACTATTATGTGGATTCTGTTCTCTGAGAACTGGAATTTGGGATGCTTGAGGAAGCCATGTTCACACAGAAAATTTGAGAGGAAAATGAAAGGGTTTTGGAAGAATGCAAACTGAAAACAATTAGATTGAGAGAAAGTGAAAGTGAAAGAGTGTAAAGAGTGAGAAATGCGTTTAAATAGATTTTGAAAACAAAAACTGCAAGAGAGAGAAATAAATTGTAATGATTATAAGCATTAATGACAGCTGATTTTAGGGGATTCAGAAAGATATTGGAACGGTTACCCATGACATGTGTCTCAATGCATCCAATCAGCGCTTTTGACCTTTCAGAAAAATGAACGCATGTTCAGCCTCAGAAGGTAGCTGATGAATGGATAACAATTGTTTGCTTACGTGAACAGCACACTTCTATCCTTGAAATGAAATGCTCAGATCTTCATGGATAGATTTTGATACAATATGTACTTCTAAAATTCTGAAGGCAGGTTGATCAACAGTTCACAGAAAATAATAAAAATTCTGAAGATTAAGATATGTGAATAAAACAGTTTATTCTGGGCAAAGCTTCATGCTGAGATGTTTCAGAATGAAGTTAAATCTATCTTCAGAAAGAGGTTTTGTAAAGACATCATCCCATTGATGTTCTGTGTCAATGAATTTTAAATTGAGAATCCCTTTCTGAATATAGTCCCTAATAAAATGATGTTTTATTTCTATATGCTTAGCCCTAGAATGCAAAATAGGATTTTTACTGAGACAAATAACAGAAGTAGTGTCACAAAGGATTGGGATGTTACTCTCAAATATATTGAAGCCCTCAAGTTGACTTTTAATCCAGAGCATTTGTGTGTTGCATCCAGTTGCTGCTATGTATTCAGCTTCTGCTGTTGATAGAGCTATTGTGGATTGTCTTTTGCTGGACCATGAGATCAGATTTTCTCCCAGAAACTGGAAGCTTTCAGAAGTGCTTTTACGTTCTACTCTATCTCCAGCAAAATCAGCATCACAGTATCCTACTAGGCTGTAATCATTTGATTTTCTATAAAGCAAACCCAGATTAGCAGTACCTTTCAAATACTTGAAAATTCGCTTAACTGCTGTTAAGTGAGATTCTCTAGGATCTGATTGGAATCTAGCACAAATGCAAACACTGAATAGAATGTCAGGCCTTGAGGCCGTCAGATAGAGAAGAGAACCAATCATATCTCTGTAGACCTTCTGTTCTACCTTTTTACTTACCTCTTCTTTTTCCAGAATGCACGTGGGATGCATTGGAATCCTTGATGGCTTACATTCTGAGAGATCAAATTTCTTCAGAAGTTCTTTGACATATTTGCTCTGATGAATGTAAGTTTCTTCTGGGGTTTGATTAATCTGAATGCCCAGAAAGAATTTTAGTTCCCCCATTAGGCTCATTTCAAACTCTGCCTGCATACATTTAGCAAACTCTCTTCCCAGAGAGGGTTTAGTGGATCCAAATATGATGTCATCAACATAAATCTGACATACTAAAATGTCATTCTTAACTGTCTTACAGAACAAGGTTGTGTCCACTTTCCCTCTGGTGAATTCCTTTTCTAACAGGAAGTTACTTAGTCTTTCATACCAAGCTCTGGGAGCTTGTTTTAGACCATAGAGTGACTTCTTTAGTTTGAAAACATATTCTGGATTTTTGGAACTTTCAAAACCAGGGGGTTGGTGCACATATACCTCTTCTTCTATATATCCATTTAAGAATGCATTCTTGACATCCATCTGATACAGAGTGATGCCTTTATTAACAGCAAATGAAATTAAAAGTCTGATAGATTCTAACCTGGCGACTGGAGAAAAGGTTTTTGTATAGTCTATCCCCTCTTGCTGACTATAACCTTGTGCTACCAGTTGTGCTTTGTTTCTGATGACTTCACCTTGTTCGTTCAGTTTGTTTCTAAACACCCATTTTGTACCAATGACATTGAATCCTTTTGGTTTGGGAACCAGATCCCATACGTCATTTATGGTGAATTGATTTAGCTCCTCTTACATTGCCAAAATCCAGTCATTGTCCATAAGTGCTTCATTAATTGTTGTTGGTTCAATCATAGAAACTAGTCCAATGAGAGACTCTTCAGAATTTCTAAAAGTATATCTTGTTCTTATTAGATCTTCCTTCCTTCCTAAGATTGTTTCTTCTGGGTGATCAATGCTGCTTCTGGTTGGTCTTTTTTGGAGTTGATCAACAGAAGGTGCTGGGTTGCTTGCAGTGACTCTTTCTGACGTTGAGGGAGTGTCTCTATTGGGAGCCTTTGATGAGTTGTCATCAGTACCTATGAGTTCAACTTCCATACCTTCAAGGAATTCATTCTGCTTTGACTTTTGAGAGTCAAGCTTATCATCAAACCGAACACTGATTGACTCTTCAACAATCTGTGTTTCTGTATTGTATACTCTGTACCCTCTTGAGCGTTCAGAGTATCCTAACATAATACACTTTTGTGATTTAGAGTCAAACTTGTTCAAATAATTTTTTGTATTCAAAATAAAACATGTACATCCAAATGGGTGAAAATAAGAAATGTTGGGCTTTCTGTTCTTCCACAATTCATATGGAGTCTTTTCCAGAATAGGTCTTATGGAGATTCTATTCTGAATGTAACACGCTGTGTTTATTGCCTCTGCCCAGAAGATCTTAGCAACGTTAGTCTCGTTGATCATGGTTCTGGCTATTTCTTGCAATGTTCTGTTCTTTTGTTCTACAACTCCATTTTGCTGAGGGGTTCTAGGACAAGAGAAATAATGCAGAATGCCTTTTTCATTAAAGAATAACTCAAAATCTTTATTTTCAAATTCTCCACCATGATCACTTCTGACTTTGACGATTCTAAGATCCTTTTCATTCTGAACTTGGTTGCAGAAGGTAACAAACATAGAATGTGACTCGTCCTTGTGCCTTAAGAACTTTACCCATGTTCATCCTCTATAGTCATCTATGATTACTAACCCATACTTCTTGCCACTGACTGAAGTAGTTTTAACTGGTCCAAATAAGTCAATGTGCAGAAGTTCTAATGGCTTAGAGGTGGAAACAACATTTTTGGATTTGAAAGCAGGTTTTGCAAACTTGCCTTTCTGACATGTTTCACACAGAGCATCTGAATTGAACTTCAGGTTAGGAAGTCCTCTGACCAGATTGAGTTTGTTAATCTGAGATATTCTTCTCATACTAACATGTCCCAATCTTCTGTGCCAGATCCATTGCTCGTTGTTAACAGACATAAGACATTTTACATTCTGAATTTTCAGTTCAGAAAGT
Organism: Vicia faba; assembly: GCA_948472305.1. Classification (NCBI taxonomy): domain Eukaryota; kingdom Viridiplantae; phylum Streptophyta; class Magnoliopsida; order Fabales; family Fabaceae; genus Vicia; species Vicia faba. The sequence continues at coordinate 280,513,921 of OX451739.1, forward strand.
TTGATTTTATAAATGTTGTTTTTCCTCTTTCCATTAAATAGGATAGTCCCATCTTTCCGACTAACAGCTTTGCATGAATTTTAATTGAAGATTATATCATAACTGTTATCACTTAATTGACTTATGCATAACAGGTTATGCATTAATCCATCTACTAATAAAACATTACTTATAGAGGGAAGATTTCCATTACCTACTGTTTCAGAGCCAATGATCTTTCCTCTCTGATTGCCTCCAAAGCCTACGAGGCCTCCAAGCTTAAGTTCCAGGCTTTGGAACATATTCCTTCTTCCCGTCATGTGTCGTGAGCAGCCAGAGTCCAGGTACCATGATTGGTGTCTTTGCTTTGCTGCTAAAGATATCTGCCACATGTATTATTTTATCCTTAGGTACCCATATTTTCTTGGGTCCTGATTTGTTAGTTTTACCAAAACTCTGGTTGAATTTTGGTTTGACAGAGTAATCACTACTTGTATATTTCATGTCATGTGTGTGCCCATATATAAAGTTTGAATCAAGTGGAGTACGTTTTATAACTAAATCCATGGCATTTTTTGGTGTAGGAACCTTACCTTGATATTGTTGGCTGAAGATTTTGATGATATTATTAGAAGCGAAGCAAATTGGACGTTTCAATTGGAATAAAGCAAGATGTCATGTTTCGAAATGGTAGAAGCAGTGCTTCGAATGGGCATATCAAAACTTGGAGCTTCGAGTGACAGTTATGAGAATATATTCAAAGAAGTCTCGAAATGTTAACAAGGCTGTGTCCAAGAAATGCGTTCGAAGCGAAGAAGTGCCAAAACATTTGAAATTCAAATGCAAGCGGGATGTTCAAAATTTGAAATATATGCGCTGGAGCATTCGAAGACGCGTGGAAGCAAGAGAGAGGCATTGCTCTGCATGTTCTGAACGTGGCAGAATCTTATAGCAAGACCGTTATGGTCGAAGTAGTATAAATAGAAGTCTTAGCATTAGGATTTCGTGTGTCATATCTATTGTACTCCAAACTCAGTAAACATTCAAAATACCACATGGCTAGGGAAACGAATGCACGAGCAATGTACGTATGATAACACCAAGTGTTTATGATTTAATAAAAACTCTTTATCATTTCCAGTATTTTCCTTTATCTTCATGTCAATACCATTCAAAAGTTTTGCATTAAAATGTTTTCATTCGAAGTCTTTTTACTGATGCCTTTCATTTAAATGCTTTCTTTCCATTTCAAATACTTTACATTTCAGAAACTGTTGTACATTTCATGCCTTTATCTTCAAGCTTTTATCATTCGAACACCTTTTTTCACTTAAAGTCATTTTACTGTTTTCTTGCCTTTAAACGCTTTCTTCATATTTCGAATCTTTTACATTCCAGAGAATCTTTTACATTACATGTTTTTATGTTTCGAAGTCGTTTACTTGTCTTTTATGCAGTTTTACATGTCTTTACAATTGAACTTTATTCATGCAATTTAGTTTCGCGCACATTTACTTGATCACGCCTTTAGATCTTTAATAAAGTAATCGAAGTAAGTCAAACACCCACATAACATTCTAAATACCAACCATGAATACCAGTTCTAAAATGAGAGTTACCCTAATGACCAATACATCCTAGGATCAATCTAGTCGATCCTGCGAGTTACCAGAGATATTGAATAACAGTCAGTAAGATTATTCGATAGTTTGGAGGACTAGCGGTTGTTTACCAGAAATCACTGTAAACAGATATCCTATCCCTTTTCTGCCATTTCTGCTAACTCCATAGATCATTGAAGCCATTTTGCTTCTGTCTATGTTTTTAGCAAGAAACTTCTGAAAGCTGTGATCATACTCTTTGATGATCTCATCAGCATTGCTGAGAGTTTCAGGGATTATTTCCTTCTGAGAGTTTTGCAACTGGTTTTCTAATTTTGAAATTTTTTCTTTTAACTCAAAATTCTCTAATCTGAGACTCTCAGTCTTATCAGAGTCAGAAGCAAGATTCCTTTTCAGGTTTCTGAATTTGACTCTGATCTACTGATACCTTTCTAGAATTTCATTAAGGCTTTCAGCTAATTCAGCCTTAGTAAAATTTATAGTAAAGTCAGGGAATACCTCTTCTGTATCTGATTCAGAGTCTGACTCAGAAGCTTCACTGTCTTCAGATACGTTTTCCATGAGAGATATGTTTGCTCTTTCATCATTTGATTCTGAGTCAGCTTCAGATGTGTTAGAATCATCCCATGTAGTCATGAGACTTTTCTTCTTTTCCTTTCCAAACTTCTTTTTGGGCTTCTCCTTCTGACGCTTTGGGCAATCGATTTTGTAGTGCCCATGCTCGTTACACTCATATCAGATGATGTCTTTGTTGTTTGGCTTTCTGTATCCTGAAGAACCATCAGATCTTCTGTGTCCAGAGGAGGATTCTGACCTTCTGTATCTGGAGGAAGATTCATTCTGATTTTCTGGGATTCCTGAACTTCCTTTGCCTCTGCTTCCACAGTTGGTTCACCCTTTTGGAGAGAAGAGACAATTCATCTTCTTCTGATGAGGATCCATCAGAGGTTTCTTCCACAGCCTGCAAAACTTTGGAGTCAGATTTTCTGTTAGATTTTAAAGCTAATGGCTTACCTTGCTTTTGAGGTTCATCTTCTTCTAGCTCTATCTCGTGACTTCTGAGGGAGCTAACAAGTTCCTCTAGAGAGATTTTATTGAGATCCTTGTCTAGCTTAAGTGTTGTGACCATTGGCCTCCACTGTTTTGGCAAGCTTCTGATGATCTTCTTAACGTGATCAGAAGTGGAATACCCTTTGTCAAGAACTTTTAGACCAGTAACAAGAATTTGGAATCTTGAAAATATAGCTTCTATTGATTCACTATCTTCCATCTTGAATGCCTCATACTTCTGAATGAGCGCAAGGGCTTTGGTTTCTTTGACTTGAATGTTGCCTTCATGCGTCATTCTCAGAGAATCAAACATATTCTTGGCAGTTTCTCTGTTTGATATTTTCTCATATTTTAAATATGAGATGGCGCTGAGAAGAATTGTTCTGGCCTTGTGATGATTTTTGAACTCACGCTTTTGCTGATCAGACATCATTTTCCTGTCAATCTTCTGACCACGTCCATCCATTGGGTGCGTGTATCCATCAGTCACCATGTCCCACAAATCAACATCATGGTCCAGAAAGAAACTCTCAATTCTGTCTTTCCAGTAGTCAAAGTTCTCTCCATCAAAGACTGGAGGTTTGCCACTGAATCTGTCCCTTTCTTCATTGTTGTCATTGCTGATGTTTTGACTTGGTCCTGCCATTGTGTTTTTCTGACGCTGGATCTTGTGCTGACACGGTTAAGTGTTTAAGCTCAGAACCAGGCGCTCTAATGCCAATTGAAGATGTGAAAAAACACAAGAAGGGGGGGGGGGGGGTGAATTGAAAAACTTAAATCAAAGCAGCTTAATAACGCAGTATTTTTATCCTGTTTCGTTTGATCTCAAACTACTCCAGTCCACCCGTCAAGGTGATTTCGCCTCTCTCCAACGAGGTCTTAATCCACTAATCTCAAAGGACTACAACAGCTACTTTAACAATCGTTAAAGTCTTCTTGAGTATAACCACAAACCGGTTTATCTCAAGGAAATTCTTTTACAAATAATTGAACAATAGTGTGTTGTTGTTTTCTACCAAAACAGTATATCACAACTGTGATAGTTACACAAATTAAGCTTGGAATTAAAATGAATTTGCTAAAGCTTTGAATATGCGTGGTTTGGAAGGCTTGGCAAATTGTTGTGTGCATACGTACGTGCTTCTTTTCACAAGAAGACTTGTTTATATAGGCAAGGCAAAGATACGTTGTCCATAAATCAAGTTTAATGATAATAACACACTTTCCTTTTGAATAAGATCTTGTCTGAAGAAATCCGTTAGCAATTAATTCTGTCTTGAATAACCAGTAACGCTTCAGAGTCTTCTTTGTTGTAACTGCTGATAATGCTTCAGAGTGTTGATGACTTGGTAAAGATGTCTTTGATCAGAGTCAGAGTGTACTTGTTTAGGCGCAAATTCTAGTCATCAAGCTTCAGCATATAATCTGGTAGCTTCAGCGTGTGGCACATATTGCTGATCTTCTGATGCTGATTCCATTTTGATGCTGATTCCATCAGAACTTCTGCATATACAAAACATAATTTTAAGGAGCATAATTGTTCTTTGTATATATCTTTGAATTTAATTATTCGTTGTATTTTGTTATCATCAAAACTCTAATTAAGGGATGTAGAATCAAACTATGTTCTAACAGAAAATACCCATCAACTTGCCTTCGATCTACAAGGAAAAAGGCCCCTTTCATTGGTCTTCGATTCATAAGACAAAGGGTGCTTCAGACATGCCTTCAATTCACAAGGCAAAGTCCCCCTCTTCAGCATACCTTCAACACACAAGGTCAAGACTCCTTCAGATTTGACTTCAATCCACCAGGAAAACAACTTCCTTCGACCCACAAGCCATTGACTGCCCTTGTGCCAGCTTCGATTGGGAAATGGTCCCCTTTGAAACAGTTTTCCACACTTTGACACACATGATAGTACCTTCGAAGGCGTATTCATGTGGTCCCTTCAAAGAAGCATTCATTGGTCCATTCGAAGGATACGTGACTATTGAAAACAAGTTTTCTTTGTGATGAGTCTTGGTCCAAGATGCTTGCTGGATAAAATCATGTACACTGCCAAGTCCAAACCCCCTGCCCAAGCACATTCCTGCCAAAGGAAGCTTCGACTGACCAAAATAAAGTCTTTCAATTGGGCTAGTTGAGTAGTGTCAGAGCAATCAAAGAGAGCGAACTTAGGGGATGATCAAAGAAGCCAGAATATTGAGACTTTATACAAATCAAATCAAGATCCAGAGTCAATCGAAAAGCAAAGGTCTGAGGGGCTTTTGAAGAAGCCCTGATGAAGGAAACCCTGAACAGATTCGAATCCAGAGTCATCAAAAAGGACAAATGCTCTGACGAAGAGAATTATGGGAAATTCGAATTGATGCAGATATTGACTTAATGAAAGAAACTCTGATAAGGGAAAACTCTGAATTCAGAGTCATCGAAGATCTGAGCAATTCAAATTGATGTGGATGGACTCCATCGAAGGAGATGAAATAGAGCCATTCGAAGGATGCAATCACAGTCATTCGAAGGAGGGCATTCGAAAGTCAAATATGTCCAGGTACATAGCAAATTCAAAAAGTGACAAGAAACCATGTCTTTGGCAAAGTTTCAAAGTGATATTTATGGCCTTAAAACACCAACTTAATGGTTGTTTATTCCTTTGCCCTCTTGTCCCCTCCATCCCCTCTATATAAGGAACACACTAGCAAGCTTCAAAAAAAGGGGGGGGGGGGGACACAAAAGAAAAAAGAGGAGACCACATACACACGCACACACCGCCTCACAAGACATATTAAAACTATCAAAATCCTCATAAGTAGTCCCAATCGAAGGAGTCTTCAACAACACTCTATTCACTCCCTAAAGTCTACAGGAAGTGTTCCCAATCACCAGCCCCTAAGAAAGCATCTTTATGTCAAGAAGTTCCAAATCTAAGCTTCCAACTGTTGGTAAGAATGGGCAAGAGATCATACTTTACATTTGCATGATATATTAACATTTGTAATGAATTTGATTTGTATTCATGATTAAGGATCTGAGTTTGACACCCAGGTCTACATTTTGCTTTGTTTCTAAAACTTGCTGCAGATCTAGCCTGAATAGACCAAACGTACACAGAATCGAAGGACCTGGGTTCGATACCCAGGTCCTTCATCTTTGTTTTGCTAACATATCTTTGCAGATTCAGAGCCCTCACAGGTGATCCATCAGTCCCTTTCAACAATGCTTTCTGGATCGAAAGCCACATCCTTTCACTGGATCGAAGGGTAACATCTGTTCACTGGATCAAAGAAGACAGCTCCTTCTCTGGATCGAAGGAGACATTTCCTTCTCAGGATTGAAGACTCCCATTTTTTCCCTGGATCGAAAGACACCTTCTATGGATCGAAGCCTCCCATTTTTCTCCCTAGATCAAAGGATGCCCCTTTGTATCTTTATTTTTATTTTCGTTATTTCTTTATTTACTTTATCATTTGAATCAACTTTAAATCAAAAATCACAAAAAACATTAGATTAGTTTTTATTAATCAAGTTAATTTGTAAACAAATTAATTAAGCATTTTAACCTTTTCTTGAAATTAAAATTAAATAGACTTAGGTTGTATTTTCTTAAAATAAACAAAACCAAAAAAAAGACTTTCTTGTTTACTTAGAAATTTTCAGGGTTTTAGACGTATTTTTCCCAATTCACACGTGTTCATATATTTCTTTTTTTATTATTATTTTTCATATTTTTGTATCTGCTGATGGAATATAACAGATTAAAATAGAACTTTATCGCTTTCTTTATTTTTCCCCATTTGGACATGTAAATACCCCCCCTCCCCGAAGCATTGTAATAGCGTAGGATTTAACTTTCCGCACTTTAAATTCTTGTATATATATTAACTGCTAGTAACTAGGATTGCATGACAAGAATGAAAGAAAACATTAGCAAAACATAAATAGCTAAACTAAACACAATTGCACATGCGCACCTCTAGGGTACTCCCACTTTGGTTGCCTTCGGAAAACAGTCACAATTCTCGAAAAGTGAGAAGTTTTAGTGACTATCCTCCAGTTTAAAGATCACTAGTCCCTCGATGACCCTCTTGACGTTGCCTCAGTTAAAAGTGATCTCAGAACTTTAGGGTGGTTACTAAAGCTTCTTGCCAAGTTGCCTTCGTGATTGTAACGTCCCTTCGAATGTCTCTCAAACATCCAACGATAGGGCTACCTACTCAATAATAGTAGGATAACACTGTCTAAAGGATAGGAGGAAAAGAATAACCTTTTCGAGTATAAGTAGATAGTTCTTAGATGTTATGCTCCAAACAAACTTTTTTCAAAAACAACTTTCAAAAACATTTGCTTTGTCAACACTCTTGAGGACTAATACAAGAGTTATCACAAACCGAATCACCGCACTAAGGAATTTTCAAACTACTTTTTCAAAACACAAAGCACAAGGTATTTTTAAAATGAGCTAACCATCTAAGAGCTCGTAGAAAACTACGGATGGAAAGGGTGCTAACACCTTCCCTTTCCATAATCTACCCCCCTTACTCAGAAAATTCTCGAAAAGGTCTTTTTCTGTTCTTTTCACCCTTTCCTTTGTTGGATAAAAGAAAAGTTAGTGGCGACTCTTTCTTACTGCAACATTTGCAAACACAAACGCAAAACCAGTATTAATAGTCAGCTCTGCCATCATATCATAGGGTCTTCAGGCCTTTGGCTTCTTCTGGCTCATCCTCGGCAGGAGCAGCTTCAGCAGTCAAGGCTGCCACCTGCTCGTCATAAGCGTTCTTCTCGAGCAAAAGCGCCTTGTGATCCTTGGACAGTTTCCCCATCCTATCCTCTGCTACCTTTCAGGAAGTCTTCTTATCACCACACTCCTTCTCCGCTTCGGTCAACTTCGTTCGCAGCTTTCTCACCTTGACCTCCAGGGAAGTACCCCCTCAGTGTATGCCACAACCATCTCCAAGACCCTCATGACAACCCTGGTATCCTGAGCTAACGTTGTCCTCTTCACCGGGTGATCTAACTCCTCGAGCAGAAGGGAATCGCCCCAAAGAATATACAGAGAAGAACCCTCGAAGAAGGACCTATTGTGCCAACAAAGGGCAGCTAATATTTTCCCTTCTCCCTCTCCCCAGTCAGATCCACAGTACCCTCGTTGCGTTGTCTCTTATGCCTTAAGGACACCTGCATAGGAGAAAAAGCCTCGGTCGACTGCCCTATCGACGAAGCACCCTATCTCGATATAAGGCCTGTGTCGGGAGAGGAAGCCTTGACACCCTTATGTGCCTTCTTTAGGTTGAAAGAAGCCTTCATAGCCAAGTGCTCCTGGGCGGGATTCATCTTATCTGCGAGGAAACAACAAAGAACGGTCAGCAAAACAGAAGAATATATGTGTCGTGCAAACAAAGAAACTCAAATCATAAGACGACTACCAAGATACACCACATGGTCCTCACTCTAGAGAAGCTCCTTAACACTTATCAAACCCTGGTCGAAGACCTCATATCCATTTTTATCAACAATTGGCTTCCCTCCTCTTCCTGCACGTCGGACGGGAGGGAACCCTGCAACAAACGTGCATAGAAGATCAAAGTTGGCTATGTCCTCGGAACCAAGATGATCTTTCTTCCAGATATAGACGTTAGTCCCCCTTTTATAATGCTTATCGGTCCAGTGAAAAGGAAACTTGGCACCAACTTATTCACATGTTTTCCCTCCTCGGATAAAATAGGAGCCCATTCCTCATCGTACACAGGGGCAACCCAGAAGTCACTCAGCAGCCCCCTCTCCGAGACAGGCTGAATAAGCATATATTTTTCCTTAAAGAAGTGGACTGACTCCAGGTACACCTTGAATAGCTTTCCATTCGGATGCTTTAGATAAACCCAACCATATTGGGCACCAAACGACTGTCTCTGAAGATGGAAATAGTAGAAGAACAAAGGGACAATGGTCCCGATGCCAAAATAGTCGCACACGATCTCAAAATCCTGAAGGAAGGTGATCGAGTTTGGGTGCAGCTGGGACGGAGCCATACGAAGATGCCTGAAGACCGCCACTTGGAAGTCTAAGAAAGGAAGCCGCAAAACCATCTCCCTGGACATCGTCTCGTACATAGGGAAGCGGCGAGCTTCAAACTGTGAGCATATCTGACTCTTCTTGTCGGGGATGTAGATCACCCATTGCTCTTCAGCACCCTCTCGATCCATCTTCGGATCCAATGAGGTGAATATCTCATCAACATACTCAATAAAGTGGGATACATACCTCAACAGGCCCGACTCAACCCAATCCAGTGGGCCTTCCTCGACCACGGGCACACCGGGATCCTCTAGATCGACGGGAGCCACCTCTACGTCCCCCCAACATCCTGATTATCAGGCATCTTTGGCTTCAGTGCTCCCGGCGAGGACTCATACGCCCTTGAGGTTCTCGCCTCGTTGGACATACTCTAGGAAGAACTCTGGGCAGAACCACTAGGCTCATTGAGAAACTCGTCATCGGTGCTAGTAGTCATCATACCTGAAAAGTAAAGGATAAAAGTGAGTTTGACATGAACGCCAAATCCACCCTTCCACCATTAATCAAGTGAAAGAGCGTCAAGGAACGAGGACCCTGTCCCCGACCATAGCCCTCACTTAAACGACTACTAGACGATCTCCCTTCCCCGACAAAGCGAGCTAAGTTCATAAAAAAATTTCCTACGGTCATCTAACACCACTAAGGTTCCACAACTCCCCCACGGAGGGCGCATGGCGTCTTCGACGTCCTCATCCACCAAAACCACCGTCTCTAATTGAAATTTCTAGACAAATGGTTACCCTAAAAACCCTAACAACATGCATTTCTAGGATAAAAACCAGGGAATCTAAACTATAATAAAAGTAAAAATCACAAAAACAAGGGGGGTCAACGAAACTTATTAGATTAAGTGAAGGAACAGCGAAAAAAGATAGAGGCGAACGGCAGAATGAACGAAAATCTTAGAAATGGATGAAGTTGAGCAGATACAGATGAAGTCAGGCAAGAACAGAGGTATCGAGCAGCTGAGAGACAGGCGAAAAGTATACGTGGAGCTCTCTCCCCATTATTTATAAGCTGGAATCACAAGCGCGTAGGCGGACACATGTCTAAGGAACTCTAAAGGGCATCATCATTACTCCCTAGCCTCTAGGTCAACCATCATCACACCTATCTGATAGCACGCGGCTCCATGCAAGCGTGGTACACAATCTCTACAGACTCTAACCAATTGTTCCTCTTCCCACAAAATAAACACTAAGTAGGTTTCAGACTCCTCGTACAAAATTGCCCCGCGAGACATGACAACACCTCGAAACCGCTCAACTGTTCCTCTCCCTACAAGACGAACACGGCGAGCATCACTCATACTCCTCGTATGAAATCAACTGAGAAGCACCCTTGTTTCACAAGCTGATTCTAAGTCATCACCCCTGTGCCCAAGAGCAACGACTTAGGGGGCTCCTGTTATGGACAGGCCCAATGACTAGAATTTTCCTAATTCGCTTATACCCTTGGCACAACCCAACAACAATGGCCTAGCATTCTGGTCGACCACACCCCTGAGCATACGACCAGTTATGCCTGACACGCACGCCTGACCCAGTTAGTAGTTTTCTCTCGCCGACCCGATACTAGTCGGGCAGGAACCCATGAAACAACCAGAACGACCACCTACTCGTAATCCTCCTCCTTAGAACAAACGACTAGTTACGGGCACACCTGCCCGTTTTGACCGAGTCCTGACAGTTACCTATTTTTGTGGACCCGCTTATCTAGGCCTAAAAATAGGGACCAATGGCCAAGCACTGACTGTATTATATAAACCCTCACACATGTGAGGGTCAGGTATCCAATTTCGAATATCCAATATTCATCTCTGAAATCAAAATACTTTGTTTTTATCTCTTTGCTCCTACACTTACTTGATCGTCGGAGTTCCTTATAGGTACACCCCCCCCTTTTCTCCTTAACTTTCCAGCCCGTCAAAGATCATCCTCCGGCCAGCTTACAGGTTCTGATCAGTCGGAAAGATCAAGTTTTATATGTGAGCCAAAATGGGGTTTCTTTTATGGAATAATGTGGAGTAGAGTGGTATGCCTAAAGGGTGTGTTAAAGTTTTTATTCCAAATTCCCCCTAGTGTCATTTGACCTATGTCGCAGATGTTGTAGTAAAACTTTTTAGTTACTCTTCTTGGTTGTTAGTATGATGATGCTCCATATAGGTGAAATGGTGGATTACTTGTAAGTCATTCATTAATTCTTGGAATGTATTATATATGAATTATGTCTCATTGTATGCCGCTATGATCTATAGGATATCAAACCTAATGAATGTTCCTCTTGAAGAAACGCAAGATTTGTTGTAGCATGTAACTGTTTCCAATGGCTCTGCCAAAATCCCATGGGATGTGATAGATATCTGCCTTCCCAAACGATGTAGTTTCCCTAATGTTTAATGATTTTATCCTTGACTTGATACTCACCTCGGACTTGAGATGTGACAAAGTGTGAGTCAAACTTGATTGTTACTTCTTCTGCTCCCACCTCAATTGAGAATAAGTAGAGAATAGGAAGCAGAAAAGATAAATAATATCAAAAAATATACATGTCAAAAATGTAAAGAGATAAGGTAAGAAAGAAAAATTAGAGATTATCTTGGTTTGATTTTAAACCATGCAACCTAATCTAGTTTCCAAGGGTTTTCTATGGAGATTTCTAAAACCAACTTAAGCTTTTACACATTATCAACTCAACAACATCAAAGAAATACCTTAAGCTTTTAAATAAGATCAACTCAACCACCTTACACAAATACCTTTAGCTTTTACACAGGTTCAACCCAACAATCTTAAACCATGATTTTTTATAGGTCTACCTTGCAACCTTCAAATCTATTACAAAATTACAAAAGAACTAAAATTTTGAGTAAACAAATTCAACATAATAGTAGTACACCAACACTCTCAGATAAAGATTTTCACTCTCTTATCACTAAGGTAAGGACTAGTGAATAAAACTTACAAAATAAGGGGGATATGAGAGATATAAGATATGATTATTTAGAAAATTAATGTGTTGATAAATGGGGAAATTTCTCGTTTATATAGGAAAACATTCTCTTAAAAAGGCAACAATTCATGGGCTTTAGAGATTTCTATTAAATTTTAACATCTACCTAATCGATTAGGTTAAGCCATAATAGGAAACCCTGATCTTCGACATCACTTAATTAACTAACATGCATATTTGATTGATTAAGAGGCATTACTCTTATTCTATTCGATTAGATGAAGGTCTTAATTGATTAGGCGGTTAAGTTTTGCTTCCCTAATTGATTAGAAAGTTTCTTAATAGATTAATTAGTTGTTAGGGTTGGTTTTAAAAAATTATAACAAAAAGATAAACATTTTGAAATGCTTTTATGTGTGTGTGCGCGTATCACGAAGTACTTCAAGACTTAATCTTGATTCATTTACATTTAACTGATAAAACTACAAGATAAAACACTAAGTACAAGATCACACAAGTTTTTACAACCCCAATTCCTTCTTGATTTAATTTTGATTAGATCTTTCAACTAGAACTTTAAACACTTTGATTTGTGCTTGCTTCTTGACTGGTGATACTTATGATGTGTTCTCTCTTTATCAGTTGTCATCATCAAAAAAATTATATGATATTACTTTCAAAACACATAGAACCACAATACCTAAGCTTTAATAGTTTTCATTGGTTCATATGAAATATCAAACTCAGGAAATTCCACAGCCAACTTTGTCCTTCTTATTGCTAAATCGAGTTTGAGGAGTATCATGTTACTTAGATTTCCCAATCAAAATTGTATAATATACAATAAAAATTTATTTTTATATGTTTAAACATGTCAAAATAAATCATCAAAAATGTGTTTTCATTAATGATCTTGTATGGACCTGAAGAAATTGGTATTGAATTTGGTTCTCTTTGTGAGATGAAGTACTCCAACGACTAGTTATCTGTTAGTGTTTTGGTCCGCGTTAATGGGTTGTACGAAATACTCAAACGTCCAAGTTAGTAACTCAAGGAGGCAGAGGAGAATATTTTAGGTTTTAAAGAATGTGTACCTTCATTTGACGTTTTACTATTTCTTTTATAGAAGGTTTCGAGGGTTTATGATGATCCATAACCTTGCAAAGTAAAATCATGGCCCAAATAGACAAGTGTCAGAGTATAATTCATTTTGTCATCTTATAGTTCTCCTTTAATTATTTACATAGATCAAATGTTTTTCTAGAGCAAGTTCATACTTGCTCCTGAAGTCCTAGAAAACTTATGACATTTTAATACCTTGTCATTGATATGATGTCATAATGATAAGTCCATTTGAACATACTTTTGGATTTATCGATTCGTTATTGTGACATATGTTACTATGTTGTAAATGTTACGAAGTCATAAGTCCTATATCAGCGTAGGCGGAAATAATTAATATATTTTATGTCAAAATACATTAACATATACACTCTTCTCATAAATATTACTTAAATTTAACTTTATCATATCAAATTGAAAATAAATTCAACGTTATAAGTTCTAACTATGTATTTATTTCAATTTATTTTAGGATGGTGAATTTTGATTTAAGTTGAAATTAGATTATAGATTATTGTTTTATTTTGGTTGCATTTGTAGCATGATAGTGACCTCAATTTCATGATGGTGGAGACTTAATTTGATTGTATTTGTAATTTGATGGAGAACTTACTTTGGTTATATTTATTGTTTGAGGGTAAACTTAATGTCATCAGTTTGAGTATGTTGCATTAATTTATTTAAGTTAATGATAGATGTATTTATATTTGATGGTGAATTAATAATGTATTTATATTTGATGGTGAATTAATAGTTTTGAGCATGTTGTATGTATTTGATTAATTTAATTTGAGGTTGTTTGAAGTATAGTGAGTGTGAAATAGTTTATTTAAAAAATGACAGTTTGAAAACATGATAACATGAAATAGAATAGTTATATGACGAATGTATTATTTTGAAAAAAATAATCATTTTAAGCGGATCAATTGAACCAATTTAAACAAAACATTTTTAAAAACACTAAAAGTCAGATCAGAGGATAATATTTTGACTTAAAACCAAATCCTTATACCTCTAGTTAGACACATTCACCTAAGTGGA